>JBCNJP010000025.1:80946351-81229251 GCA_039602395.1 Deinandra increscens subsp. villosa | reverse complement strand
GCATCTGGACAATCATCGCGCCCCGACATCTTCCGCCGTCGGTTGGGGTGTGACATTGGCTGGCCATAAATTAGGAATAGATCTTTTGCCCATCTCTTTGGGAAGTTTTGACGTTATTGTGGGAATGGATTGGCTATCCAAGAATCGTGCTGAAATCGTTTGTCATAAGAAAATCGTTCGAATACCATTGCCTAGTGGAGAATTGCTCTCGGTTCAAGGAGAAAAGTGTGGTACTGTTATGGGTGTGATATCTTTTCTAATGCACCGAAGTGTTTGCGAAAAGGACACATTGCTATTCTCGCGAACATTTCAGAAAAATCAGAGGAAGAGAAAAGGATAGAGGATATCCCGATCGTGAGGGATTTTCCTGAAGTCTTTCTAGAAGATCTACCAGGCTTACCGCCTCACCTAGAAGTCGAATTTCAGATTGATCTTGCTCCCGGAGCAGCACCAATTGCTCGTGTACCTTATCGTTTGGCACCAAATGAGTAACAAGAGCTATATACTTAACTTCAAGAACTACATGATAAGGGATTTATTAGGCCTAGCTCATCGCCCTGGGGAGCTCCAGTGTTGTTTGTTAAAAAGAAAGATGGAACCTTTCGAATGTGCATCGATTACAAAGAGCTCAACAAAGTGACTGTCAAGAATCGTTATCCCTTGCCCTGAATTGATGATTTATTTTATCAACTACAGGGATCTAGCTATTATTCCAAAATTGATTTGAGATCAGGTTATCACCAACTGAGAGTCCGCGAGGAGGATGTCTCGAAGACAGCATTTAGAACCCGTTATGGTCATTATGAGTTCATGGTTATTCCATTCGGGTTAACCAACGCACCGGCGATATTCTTGGACTTGATGAATCGTGTTTGCAAGCCATATCTCGATAAATTCGTCATCGTCTTCATTGACGATGTTCTGATATATTCTAAGTCTAAGGAGGAGCACGAACAACATCTTCCCTTGATCTTAGAGTTACTCAAGGATGAGCATTTGTATGCAAATTTTTAAAAGTGTGATTTCTGGATGCATGAGGTGCAATTTCTTGGTCATGTCGTTAATGATCAGGGGATTCACATTGATCCAATCAAAGTGGAAGCAATTAAGAATTGGCATGTGCCTAAAACACCAATGGAAATTCACCAATTTCTAGGGTTAGCAGGTTATTACAGACAGCTTATTGAAGGATTTTCAAAGATAGCCCAACCTCTTACGGCACTAGCGCATAAAGGAACGGCGTATAACTGGAATGAAAAGCATGACGCCGCTTTTCAGCTACTAAAGCAGAAACTCTTTAGCGCACCAATATTATCCCTACCAGAGGGTAGTGATGATTTCGTGGTGTATTGTGACGCATCGAAGCAAGGATTAGGTTGTGTGCTGATGCAAAGAGAGAAAGTCATAGCTTATGCCTCTCGTCAGTTAAAAACCCACGAGCAGAACTATACAACCCATGATTTGGAGTTGGGAGCAGTCATTTTCGCGTTGAAAATTTGGAGACATTATCTTTATGGTACGAAGTGTACTATATACACTGATCCCAAAAGTCTCAAGCATATCTTCACTCAAAAGGAGTTGAACATGAGACAACGTTGTTGGGGAGAACTTCTTAATGACTACGATTGCACAATTAGACACCATCCAGGCAAGGCTAATATAGTAGCTGATGCCTTAAGCCGGAAGCATAACCCCAAGCCTAGAAGAGTTCGTGCGTTGCAACTTACTATTCATACAGGATTACCTGATCAGATCCGGAATGCACAACTCGAAGCACTCAAAGATGAGAACATTGGACTAGAATCCTTGCGGGGTATGGATAAGTTATTGGAAGTTAGATCAGATGGTATCCGGTATTATGCGAACCGTATATAAATTCCCGTGTATGGAAATTTGAGGGAATTGATTATGGATGAAGACCATAAGTCTTGTTACTCTATTCAGCCAGGCTCGGATAAGATGTACCAAGATTTAAAACTGATTTACTGGTGGCCAAAGATGAAAGCTGACATTGCCACTTATGTAAGCAAGTGCTTGACTTGTTCTGTAAAACCGATTTGTCCCGATCTAGTGATTTGTACACCGAAATTGGATCGAAAGTTAACCGAAAACTAAGAACACGAAGAACACAAATCAAGTAAATAACACTCCGTTTATGGCATAGATTTGATCCAGATTACATGATATGAACTCTAGAATGCTAATGTAATCTAGAAACACGATAAAAAACTCTCCCTATAGAATTGACTTAGAGAAAAGGTAACTGTGGGTTTTGGTACGTTCGGTTGTTCTTGTTCCGTTTTTCTGTTCCCCTCTGCAACTAACCAACACACATATATATAGAGCTCTTTGGTACGCTGGCATCTTCCAATGTTGGTTAGCTCTTCTTCAAATGGTTCGGGCAGAAGCTGATTAATATGAATCTCAATGAGATTTATATTAGACATAAAGTTTTTGGTAAAACAATCCCTTAACTATAGTAGATTTATACTTCTACCCTGAACATTTATCTAACTAAACTAATCTAACATTACTAACAAAAGTAACTGGATACATCACACGACACACTGAAAATGCTCTAACAGACTCCCCCTTGACGTGTGCTGTATCAGATCTTTAAACTCTTTGAAACTGTTGTTAGTTGATGTAGGCTAGGCATGGCAGGAACATGATTGTGTCAACTGAACCATATCTGAAAGTATCCTTCATTAGCTTGTCCTCTGACTGGCTAAAGAAATAAACTCTTTGACAACTTCAAAACCATGCATGAATCCACTATGAGATCTGTATCTGGGAGAATTTGATCATTTCATCCTGCAACCTTCAAAAGACAGAAGTTGCGATTTTTCTTTTCCAATCATAACTTTAATCTTGGAAATCTTCTCCTTTGGAGAACCAAGATGATTTGAAATCAGTTTTGAATATTTGATGCATCGTGTGTCGATCAGATCGAAAACAAAGAAGAAAGAAAACCTTTTGGATTTTACAAAGTTTATATCAAAACACACCTAAAATCTTTTTGGATTTTCTGAAACTCAAACATAAATGAAATACAGAATTAAACTCTATTTTTGGTTTTGTGAGAAAGATCACGACGTGAGATCATATCAGTCATAACGCATCTAGCACATTTCATTTTCGACTTAGTCAGCATGCAGGCAAAGATGATAGTAGATACAATAATTTCTTATTTATTTCAGCATGCACAAATCAATTTTTAATAGCTTTCTGATATATTTAAGGTATATTTTTCAAGCACTGATAACATGGTCCTCACACTTTTCAAAGATATTGGCAACTCATCATTTTTCAAGCTAAGCCATATCATGCAGATATTTTCAATCATACACATCTTTGTGCTTGCTTTATAGAATTCATTTTTCAGAGATATAACATCCATTGTGTGTCATGCAAAAAGAAAGCAGAATGTTAAATCGTCTACCTTAAGGTCGATCTTTCGATACGCAGATAAGGCCTCGGATTTAACAAAATAAGAAAAATAAAACAAGTTGAAGTTGTATAATTCAACAACAATCTGGTCGGTCTTGTGGACACGCAGAGAAAGTCTGACGAATTATACGAAACACCAAGAAAAATAAAGCAGAACATCAAACGAACAACGATCAGGTCGATCTTTCAATACGCAGAGAAGGTCCGATCGTTTGACAAAATAAAGAAAATCAAACAAGTTTAGATCTTTCAAAAGAACGCATGCATACACAAGGATATCTCTTATTCTATTTTTGCATATTTATCACACAATACTCATCAAGATGATAAACCACAGTTATCAGGCAGGCATTATGTTGATATCATACTTGCATATATCAGATTTGTCATGCACATCACACATATCAAGCAATAACCTACAGCTTTTACATCTACTTTATCCATGGCTGATAACGTATATGTTGATGTACCATCATTTCTCACATAGTCGGATCAATTTCTCATTTTTTGATTTTTTTTTCATTTTTCATTTTTTTTTATATTTTTCATTTTCTCCCCCTTACATGAAAAACACACTATTTTTGGCTTTTTCAAATATTCTCCCCCTAAAATTCAACAAACTCTATTTATTGAAGTTTCTAAAATTTTTCTCCCCCTAAAAATATACGAAAGAAAGTAAAAGGAAAGAAAATAAAATTGATAGACCAACACGGATACCTCGAACTTTTAGATTTTGAAAAATCATGTTTCTCAAAACTTTTGTGAAATATCAACTCGGTGAAGCGCTAACTTAAGCAAAATACTCCACTATCAGCAACTTTGCAATCACTAAAAGGTCTTCTTGAAGCATCCTGCACACAACCTTAAACAATTTTTTAGTTAAATACGGGAACCCAAACCGGCTTGGGTCGTCCCGTATCCTCAACAAAAGTCGTTTCCCGCAGAGGGTGCAATTTTCTGTTTCCAAGAACGGAATGGTTTTGATGATTTCACCTGATGCGGATCAGAACCATTGAAAAACTTTGACATGTTGGAAACAATAGTCAACAACTCACCGACCAACATTTTCTCAGATTTTGAGTAACGTTTTCGATGTCCATAATATGAAAAGTCATTTGAGTAAGGCATTTCAAAATCATTATTGAAAAATTGTTTTCTTTTTGAAAATTGTTTTGAGTTTGAAAACTGTGGGAAATCATCATCAAAATGTAAAGTTTTACCCACAAACGGCTTCTTCTGAGTCGACTTCCGTTGATGATTCTGATGTCGCTCGACTGGTACCTCATTGAGAATCAGCGAATCAGATGATGATGATTGATTTGAACCACGTGAAAATTGTCGTCGAATAGCACAATCACGAATAACATGTCCCGTCTTGTTGCAGTAAAAACAAGCTCTTTCATCGACCTTCTTAGGTGACATGGATTCGGACGACATTGTGGACTTTGAAGAAAAATCACTCTCTTGAAGCTCTAACTTAGAATTTTTCTTTGTCAGAAACTTAGCATTTCAGCACTAACTTTCTCATCTTGAACATCATTCAGAATTTCATCCATTTTGCTGACAAACTCCTTTTGTTTCAATGTAATTTGCTCGGAAAGTCTAGGCGATGTATCTGAAGATGAATTTTTAGTCTGATTCACCATTAATTCTTCATGCACTGTGTCATTTTTGTTCTCAAAACCCAAACCTTTCTGTTTATAACCAATTGGCTTTGAAAGTTCAGCTTGAGAATTAGATTCTCCTCTACCCATTTTAGCAACTCTAGTAAATGAAGCCTTTAATTTCCTTTAGAATGTTTGTTTTGAGCAAAGTTTCATCAATTTTCTCTTCAGACGAAATTTTATCAACCTTCTCACCAACTTCCTCATCATACACCTTTTCTTTTTCTAAAGAAGTTGAAGCTGAACAAAATGTTGACGTTGTTCCTCCTTCAAGCTTCTGCTTCTCAAACTTTGATTTCTTCTTCTTTTCTGAAACAGGATTTACAAACTTTGAATAATCATGCAATTCATCAAGTTTTCTTTTAAGATTTAAAATCTCTGTTTGTGCCTCAGCAAATCTTTTGTTAACCATGTCTAACTCAACTCTAAGCTTCTTTACTTCTTCTTCTTTATGCATGAATTTGATATTCAATTTAGACATATCATCTTCAAATGATCTGATTGATGGAGTAGAAGTAAAGTTTTGTAGGGAAGGAACGTCAGAATAATCAACTTCTTTCTGAGCATTGAACATAAAACTAATTGTGGAAGGAAAATTTCGATAACCATCTAACTTCCGTTGAAGTTCCAAAATCTCAATTTGAGCATCTTCAAACTGCTTTCGACACATAGCTTGTGAATCTGCCAATTGTTTTTTACATTGAATAAGTTCCTCGTACTTACAATCAAGCTCAATCTTTTGATTTCTTATGAATGCATGTTCCTTAGTTAACTCCAATTTTGTATCTGTCCACCTCTTTTTATAAATCTCAACATTTTCCTTCAACAATGTATTCTCATCTAGCAACCGAGTCTTTGAATCAAGCAATTTTGTGTTGTCTTCTTGATGACAAAGTTCCTTTATCAGCAAGTTCAACACAAGTCTTTTGAAGTGCATCATATTTTTCCTTCAAAATCACACTTTTAGAATAAAGTGCATCGAAGTCTTCAGTAACTTCTTTCACCGCATGTTTACAATTCTCCAAATTCTCTTTTGTAATTTTGCACTCTTCAATTAACAAACTCTTTTCTTTTCTTAAACTTTCAACTTTCTTTCTGATAGATTTGCTCATTGTGAATCTCTTTTCCATATTCATTTGTTTCTGCATCATTCACATTTGCTTTAGTTAAATTCTCAGCATCAGCACATTCCTGAGCAAGAGCATCCCATACCTCTTTTGAAGTTTTATATCGTTTGAATTGCCAAAAGATCTCTTTAGATAATGTCATCATCAAAGCATAATAAGCTATCTTCTCACTATCATGATATTTAATCTCATATTCGGTCATTCTTGATAAGAACTTTGGAGGTGGTACTTTTTGACCCGAATTATTTAGAACAGGAAACTCATATCCATCTTGAATTGATTTCTAGACATATTCACCTAATTCACCCACCACGAACTCTGCAAATTTAACTTTCCAATTGCAATAATCATCAAAATGAAGAAGCATTGGAACATCGCTTTCAATCAGTTGAAACTTTCTCAGAGAATAATATGAACTAAATGGAAGAACCAATGTTGTAACCCATCTTCACTTGTCTCAAATTCTTTGAATAACCACCTAAATCTTGAAATGGTAATCCGGAACTTTTTGAGTAAACAAAAATCACGATAAAGAAACTCAAACTTTCAAATAATCAGATGAAAAATTTTCCGAAGAATTAACACGCTTGAATCCATGATGTCATAAACATCTCATATATTAAACCCGATCTATTTGAATAATCGAATAAGAATTCCTTCAAATTTCAAACTATCACAATATGTGTATCAAAACACGAACTTAAGAATTCCTTCAAAATTCAAACTATCAAAATATGTATCAAAACACGAAGTGATCGACCACCAAACTTCTTTCATAAATGTTTCTAAGCATTTTGAGTATCAAAATAATACACCTTGCTAAAGAAAGTTTATTCCATTTGAATGAAAGATAGTTTAGATGAATGAACACCCTTTCATGTGAATAAAATCAAGCCTTGTAAATGAAATTTGTTTGTATGTCAAAAAATATTCCAAGTGAATCAAAGGAAAAAACTTTTGACGTCAGACGAGAAAATTAAGGTTGCAAATGAGAAGAAGCTGAAAATTAAGGTTGCAAAGTGAATTTTGTGACGTCAGAGGAGAGAGAGAGTACCATCTTCATCTCCAAAATACTACGTACAAATGAACCAAATTGAACCGGCAAATTCAAGTGATCATAACTCCTACGATTTTGATTGAAACACATAACTGAAAATACCGTTGTGTGCGAAATAGAAAGACGATCAGAATGAGATATGGATGGGCAAGATTCGTGATGGTTTGAAAAAACCCGATATCGAGCACCGAATGAACGGAAGAACTTGAAACTCAATCAGATTAAAACTCTTTCAATACTGATTATGACACATGAACACCGATTGTGATGATGAAGATGAACGTAGGGTCAAAGAACCACCGGAGGTGTTTGGCAAACTAGAAAACTCGGCGAACCAGAAACGACTGAACCGTTGAAAACTGTTAATTCATCTTAACCGTTCCAACGAACCAACAAACCACCGTAGAACTATGAACACGTTAACAGAAACCCTGATTTTCCGGCAACAAACTTTTGCAACCAATTTCACAGCGAAACGAGAAGTTCTTAAGTCACCGACGGACCAATCAGACGACCGACAAACCACTAAAAGAATTACAGCGAACCATACTGAGAACTAGAAACAACGACCGGCGTACCAAAATCACTGTGTAACAACTTTCTCCGGCCAAACCAGAATTTTCCGGCGAGCCACGTTTTCCTGGCGAATCACGATGACGAACCAGAAATCAGTGGGGAACAATGTCAGCGGATCCAGAAAAACAGTTACGACGAACCAAAGCCATTGGAGAACAGAAACTTCCGGTGAAAACAGAAAAAATCCGGCAAACCCGTTTTTCCGGCGAACACTCCCGATTTTCAAAACGCAATTTCTCTCTCAATTTGCAACGAAAATCGATTCTGAAAACGGCTATGGATTCGTGATGTTGAGAAGAATCATTCAAGAACCATTGTTGTACGGTTTTATATTGATTTGCAGGTTCGAATATGAACTCCGACGAACTAACGAATCGGAAAATCTGAAATCTAATCAAACGTTGATGAAACTCGAAAATTCTTGTTGCATTAGCTTCGTACGATCAAAGTAAACGTTTAGCAACTAATTTCTTCCATAAACATAGAGAAATAACAATTTCACCATTGTTGAGCTCGATGAACACGTGAACTTACTGTGTTTTTGCGACGATAATGAAACCTAAACCAATTCAACTTCTGAAACTTGCTACACATGCGTGTGACCTTGCTAAAGCTACTGGATCAAGTTTCAAGCATCAAAACGTAGCAGATCGAGCTAATTATGGAGTCAAAGTGCACGAGGTTTGACCCGAAAAAGTCAAACAGCTCGAATTTGCTTGAAACAATCACTGATTTCGATCAAAAACGATGTGTAATCACGCCTGGATACGCTCTAATACCAATTGTAAAACCGATTTGTCCCGATCTAGTGATTTGTACACCCAAATTGGATCGAAAGTTAACCGAAAACAAAGAACACGAAGAACACAAATCAAGTAAATAACACTCCGTTTATGGCATAGATTTGATCCAGATTACATGATATGAACTCAAGAATGCTAATGTAATCTAGAAACACGATAAAAAACTATCCCTATAGAATCGACTCAGAGAAAAGGTAACTGTGGGTTTTGGTACGTTCGGTTGTTCTTGTTCCGTTTTTCTGTTCCCCTCTACAACTAACCAAAACACATATATATATATATAGAGCTCTTTGGTACGCTGGCATCTTCCAATGTTGGTTAGCTCTTCTTCAAATGGTTCGGGCAGAAGCTGATTAATATGAATCTCAATGAGATTCATATTAGACATAAAGTTTTTGGTAAAACAATCCCTCAACTATAGTAGATTTATACTTCTACCCTGAACATTTATCTAACTAAACTAATCTAACATTACTAACAAAAGTAACTGGATACATCACACGACACACTGAAAATGCTCTAACATGTTCCAAGGTCAAGGCGGAATACCAAAAACCGGCAGGGTTACTTCAACAACCAAAAATTCCCGAGTGGAAATAGGAGGGAATAGCTATGGATTTTATCATAAAACTACCCCGTACAGCGAGAAAGTGTGATATAATTTGGGTAATTATTGATCGTTTAACCAAGTTGGCACATTTCCTACCAATCAAGGAAACTGATACCTCTGAGACATTAGGAAGAAATTAATCTCAAAGAGATCATCTCGCGACATGGAGTACCAGTTTCTATCATATCAGATCGAGACGCCCGATTTACATCCAAATGTTAGGAATCTCTAGATGAAGCATTGGGATCGCGTTTGGATATGAGTACTGCATATCACCCTCAGACTGATGGTCAAAGTGAATGGACCATTCAAACTCTTGAGGACATGTTGCGTGCATGTGCGATTGATTTTGGTGAAAGTTAGGATAAGCACTTACCCTTAGTGGAATTTTCCTACAACAAGAGTTATCACACCAGTATTGGTGTAGCTCCGTTTGAAGCACTTTACGGGCGTAAGTGCAAATCCGAAATCATATGGCAGCCGCACGAGATAGACAGAAAAGTTATGCTGATAAACGACGAAGACCTTTGGAATTCGAGGAAGGAGACAAGGTATTGTTAAAGGTCTCACCCTGGAAGGGTGTAGTACATTTTGGTAAACATTGTAAGTTAAACCTGAGATACATTGGGCCATTCGAGATTGTTAAGCGAATTGGTTTATCAGCTTACGAACTAAACTTACTAGAAGAGCTAAGTGGGGGTACATATCGTCTTTCATGTATCGAATTTAAAGAAATGTTTAGCAGATGAGACATTAATCACTCCACTCGAAGAGTTGCATGTGGACGAACAACTTCAATTTATCAAAGAACCGGTGGAAATTATGGACCGGGAAGTTAAACAATTAAAGCGTAGCAAAATCCCAATCGTTAAAGTTCTTTGGAACTCGAGACATGGTCCTGAATTTACTTGGGAACACGAAGCTCAGATGATGAAGAAATATCCTAGACTGTTTAAGGATTAGCCTTCATCTAGTTCAGGTACTGGTTAAATTTTCGCGGACGAAAATTCTTCAACAAGGGGATGATGTGACAACTTAGAATTTTTCTTTTCTTTTTCTTTATGTCTAGCTCATTATCTTTTACCGCTTTACGCAATTTTTCTTTTCTTTACCATCTTGATCATAAAATTCAAAGATCTAATGATTATCAACATGCATCATGAAAATCTAAACCCTAATCATCATAAAGTCACAAGTTTCACCAAGAAATTCATAGATATAGCATGATTTCTCAAGTATATCATAGATCCAACTCAAAATCATCAAAAGATTCCATATTTATAGGGAGTACCATTAGATCTACAAGTTATGACTAACAAAAGCTCTAGATCTACTATAAAAATCTGATCTAGACCCTAGAACAAGAAGAGGGGTACTTACAAGCATAAAGAATGGTAAAATGGATGATGATGAATGAAGAAAGGGACTTCAATCGTCAATGTTTTTAGCTTCAAAGCATGATTTTGATGAAGAAAGATGAATTCCAGATCTTTTGCAGCCATTTTGGGGTTTTAGGGTTTGAGTAAATGTGTTGAAATGGAGTTTAAGATGCTTAAATTAGCAGAAAAAACACATTCAGCTGAAAAAGTACCTGCAGGCGTATCGCCTAGGGTTCCCTGGAGGTCCACGCGATACGCCTAGAGCCTCCTGGGCGGCCCTTTGGCATTTCGCCTCGTTTCGCGTGCTTGTTTTGTCGTTTTTTGATGTTTTCAAGTCCCGTTTTCTCCCAAATCACCCAAAACATCATCCCAACATGTTACCCACATAAAAGCCACTCAAAATGATTATAAACATGTCACGTAACTCAAATGTATGCACAAATTATGTCAAAATAGGTGTTTCTGGTCGGTTTTGACGTACGTATCGATTTTGGGCAATTCACCAACGGTTCGCGACTCGATCAAGTGTGTGATGACTCGTGACATGATAATTGATTATTAGACTCATAAAAATGTTGAAATTGATATACTGTGACTAAATACGAGATTCCCGGTATACGACAGATCGCATACCGAAATCGTGTAAAAACCCGAAATTGCTTTATTTTCAATTTGATTCCAATTGATTGAAATTAATTATTCAGTTTCAAAAATCGATTATAAATCATTTAGATCCATTAATTAGGGTATTAATACCCGAAATTTCTTCCGGTTCGCAATAACTTGCAAATCGGTAAATCACGAAAGTTCAAAATGGGTCGAGTTTCTCAATCGGGTATTTTGCAAATGTTACAGTCTCCCCTACTTTAGGGAATTTCATCCCGAAATTAGAAGAGACTTTAAAATTTTTAGAGAAAGTTAAAAGAGTTTTACCAAACCAACACATTTGACATTTGAAACCAATCTTAGAGTCGACATAAGGGATTTCACCGAGGATAGAAATATATTCTCAATTACTGAATTGATCATATCGGCACCAAAATCTTTACCCAACCGCAAGGGTTAGGTTTAGAATGGTGATTGTAGCGAATAGACTGTGATATAACCGATGATCAGAGACATAACCCACACACACACACTATTCTCGGTCCGACTCCCAATGCACAACTAAAGGAATTATCGATGCTTATATATAGGGTGTACCGCAGCTAACCCACCACATCTTTAATACCTTTAGTGAGTACTGTTTGTCTTCTAAGAACATCCTATTCTACACCACCCATATTAGACAACCGAGCTTGATACAACAACATACGGCGATCAACATAGTGATAAATCTAAGGAATACACCATAACCAAAATCAACCAAGAGACTAACCAAAGGTAAAGGACCATAGTCTCCCCTACTTTAGGGGCGAGACGGGGAGTTTAGGAGACTCAGGTGAGTAATGGATGCAACATGGATTTCTTCAAAATATCCCAACTCAATCACATAGATTCACGTAGATTCATATAGATTCACATAGAATAAACCAACATAAAAATCGATAATAATGATAAACAAAGATGTGGAGCTTCAGACTTCTTATCCAAACAAAGCGTCAAGTTCTGGTGAACTAGATGGGTAGCGACCCACATCCGGTTTACCTTACAAGACACGATATCTGGACAGAATCCGAATCAACCCTCACTAAAACCTAAGACCTATACCCCACAACCCATATCGATCGTATGCTAAGCTAGCATCACACACAATCGTCGATGGTAGCGCGTATGAGTCTCCGATTTAGCAAGAGTAGAGTAATGATCAACACTCGAATGAACGGTACGCAACCGTAAAATTCAAGTGATGAGCACAAAAAGGGCTTGAAGAAATGATACCAAAAGAAACCGAATACCACAAACTAAACGGAAAACCACGCATTGGATGTCATGAGCTGGTTAGTACTCGCTCGGGTGTGACGACTAGCGTAATCCGAGTAGTACATTTCAGAACAACACGACTCCTTTAACTTGGAATGAACCACATGATTTGTGGTGTATGAATTCGATAACATGAATTGAATTACATAACTCGAGGCGTATGAATTCGATCACCTAAATCAGATAACACGTCTCGAAATACATGTATCGATAGCATAAACCGAACGAATGTCTCGAAATGCATGTACCGATAACATGAACCGAACAACATCCTTTGAAATACATGTATTGATAACATGAACCGAACAACATGACTCGAAATTCATGTACCCAATGATATAAACTGGATAGCATGACTCAAAATACATGAGCCCGATAACATGAACCAAATAACATGACTTAAAACGCATGAGCCCGATAGCATGAACTGAATAGCATGACTCGAAATGCATGAGCCCGATAACATGAACCGAATAACATGGCTTGAAGTACATGAGTCCGATAACGTAACTCGACTATCATGGTTCGAAATAAATGAATTCAATAACATGGACCAAAAACATAACTTAAAATGCGAGAATCCTGATAACATAAATCGAATATCATAACTTGAAATGCGAGAAATCTGATAACATAAATCGAATACCATAACTTGAAATGCGAGAAATCCGAGAACATAAACATATCTTGTAATGAAGAATAACTTGATTAATAGCGATTACCGGTCATAACCACCCATAGTACCCCATAGATGATGCCAAATATTTAGAATAAAATGATACACCCAATGAAATAGATTAACGAACCAACAACGGTCACATAATGATATAGTGAGAAAAGACTAAGCCACAACCAGAATAATCATCAAAGTCAAGCAACAAGCAAGAGTCAAACAAAGGGTCGAATCCATGAAAATGATGGATACTGAGTCTATAGTTAGACTCATGAGTCAATGGTAAAACAGTGCCAGGCAATTCTGGGGATAAATTGGCACGGATCCATCCCACGAACCGACTATTGAGTAAATCAAGAGTCGAGTTCACGAATCTACCTAGCCAAAACACTACAGAGTTTCTGATCTGAGTACACCACGAATAAAGGTAAGGTAAACCCGATGATAAACTTGACGACTAGAAGAGATAGAAAGAGGAGTAAATAATTAATTACTTAAATGAATAAATAGTTTAAATTTCACGACACGACCGACTCGAAGACTCGTTGGTGATTTGGAGAGGTGATACGTACGTTATAGGTCCAATCCTAATCTAGGGGTAAGGTTAGAGGTCCTAATTTGACATTTATATGAAAGTCAAACATGGTCAAATATAAGTCAACATAGTCAAACATAAGTCAAACTAATTGTCATGCATCAAAGTAGTCATTATTCCGACAAACAATATCATGGCATCCTAGTTCTACCATAACATCTCACGAAATTAGTAAATCTAATCATGGAAGGACACACATGGTGTGCGCCTAGTCATAACACATCATGCATAGCATGGATCTAGTCATAATATGTCATACATAACATGGATCTAATCATAACATATCATACATAGTATAAAATCCAAGCATGATGCTCAATTTCATAGATCTATCCCTAAATATCCTCCATGACATAGATCGGGTCATTTTAAACCATGAAAGTCAAATCATGATGTTCAATACACATGGATCTAACCCTAAGTAGCATACATGATGAAGGTCTCAACAACTCATAGCATAAGATTCATATTCGGGTAGTAAATTTCACAAATCTAACCCTAGACGACACATATGATAGGGATCTAACCATTTCTAAGCGTAAAATTAAACATCATCTTGGTAGATAAAACCCTAGATCTATAACATATCATCATGTAAGAACATAGATCTAGCCTAATTTATCATAAAGTCACCATCTAGATCATAAAATTCAAAGATCTAATGATTATCAACATGCATCATGAAGATCTAAACCATAATCATCATAAAGTCACAAGTTTCACCAAGAAATTCATAGATCTAGCATGATTTCTCAAGTATATCATAGATCCAACTCAAAATCATCAAAAGATTCCATCTTTATAGGGAGTACCATTAGATCTACAAGTTATGACTAACAAAAGTCTAGATCTACTATAAAAATCTGATCTTGACCCTAGAATAAGAAGATGGGTACTTACAAGCATAAAGAATGGTGAAATGGATGATGATGAATGAAGAAAGGGACTTGAATCTTCAATGTTTTTAGCTTCAAATCATGATTTTGATGAAGAAAGATGAATTCCAGATCTTTACAACCGTTTTGGGGTTTTAGGGTTTGAGTAAATGTGTTCAAAATGGAGTTTAAGATGCTTAAATAGCAGAAAAATCACATTCAGCTGAAAAAATACCTGTAGGTGTATCGCCTAGGGGTCCCTGGAGGTCCAGGCGATACGCCTAGAGCCTCCTGGGCGGCCCTTTGGCTTTTCGCCTCGCTTCGCGTGCTCGTTTTATTGTCTTTTGATGTTTTCGAGTCCCGTTTTCTCCCAAATCACCCAAAACATCATCCCAACATGTTACCCACATGAAAGCCAATCAATAATGATTATAAACATGTCACGTAACTCAAATGTATGCACAAATTAGGTCAAAATAGGCGTTTCTGGTCGGTTTTGACGTACGTATCGATTTTAGGTCAATTCACCAACGGTTCGCGACTCGATCAAGTGTGTGATGACTCGTGACATGATAATTGATTATTAGACTCATAAAAATGTTGAAATTGATATACTGTGACTAAATACGAGATTCCCGGTAAACGACAGATCGCGTACCAAAATCGTGTAAAAACCCAAAATTGCTTTATTTTCAATTTGAGACATCCAATTTGATTCCAGTTGATTGAAATTAAGTATTCAATTTTGAAAATCGATTATAAATCATTTAGATCCATTAATTAGGGTATTAGTACCCAAAAATTATTCCGCTTCGCAATAATTTGCAAATCGGTAAATCGCGAAAGTTTAAAATGGGTCAGGTTTTCTCAATCGGGTATTTTGAAAATGTTACATGTAGTGTATCTGTGTATCTATCTATCTAACTAAACTTCAGTCTTCAATCTTCAGCATAGATGCATCCGATCTTCAACTTGAAATCTTGTCAAAAATAGAGCTTGCATAGCTGGATCAATCTTGAACAATCTTTGAACTTCAAGATCCACTTGTGAAAGATACTACACATACTCCCCCTTTCACCATGCTTGAGTCTTGTCACACAGAACCTGCAATTTCAGAAGACAGAAACGCAGCTTTCTTTTTCTTTTAAAAAATAATTTAATCTTGGCAACAAACTTCTCTTCGAGAATCCATGATATTAAATTTGAAAATGTGATTTTGTATCGTGTATCGATCGGTCGAAAACAAATAAGAAACAACATCTTTTTGGCTTTTTGAAACTTTATATCAAAACACACCTAAAATCTTTTTGGAATTTTCAGATATGAAACATAATGCAATACAGAAATGAAATACTAAATCACACACTATTTTTGTCTTTTGCGAGAAAGATCACAACTTGGGATCATATTGGTCATGACATGCTGAACTACAGTTCACTTTCACTTACTTCAGCTCACAAGTCATGTCGATTACTGGTATAATTTGTCCATATTAAACTCAGGCACAATCATACTCATAACATCTGGATATGTTATTGTATTGATTAGATTTGCTTTGACCAATGTACCCCACACTATCAGACATACTCGGATATGTATTTTACTCAACACATTTTGTGATTTCAATCGTGATTTAATCACATAATGATTGAATTGATGATATCGTCAACTGTGTTTCATGCAAAAAGAAATAAGAACATTAAATCGTCTACCTTAAGGTTGATCTTTCGATGCGCAGATAAGGCCTCGGATTTAACAAAATAAGAAAATAAAACAAGTTGAAATTGTATACCCAACAACAATGAGGTCAGTACTTCCGTACACGCAGAGAAAGTCTGATTAGTTATACGAAACACCCAATAAAATAAAGCAGAACGTCAAACGAACAACAATCAGGTTGGTCTATGTGGACACACAGAGAAAGTCTGATCGTTTAACAAAATAAAGAAAATCAAACAAGTTTAAATCTTTGCAAAATGAACACATATATACACAGTGACTTCTCATTTTCTTTTTCACATATCTTTTCTTGATATATCATGAGATATGCATCAAGATGTTGTCTACTTGGTTAAGCATTAGTATTTAATGAATATAACATTTGAATACTTTCTGATTTAAAGCCTAGCCTACCAATTATGGCTTTTTCATCTAATTTATCCATGAGCCAGACATGTAAGCCAATGTACCATCATTTCTCAATTATGTCGGATCAAATTCTCATTTTTCAATGTTTTTGTATTTTCTGATTTTCAATGTTTTTTGAATTTTTCTATTTTCTCCCCCTTAAAATGAAAACTATATTTTTGGATTTTCATTTTAACAAAACACAAAGACACTATTTTAGCTTTTTTAATTTTCTCCCCCTAAATTATAAACGAAATGTATAAGAAAGAAAATTGACCAATCGATACTGATACCTCAGTAATTTTTAGCTTTCAGAAAAATGTTCATTTCGAAATATGGAGCATTCAATTTAAGTTAAGCAATGCTTGAACAATCACCGACAGGTCTTATGGAAGAAACCTGCACACTAGATTTAAAGATTAGTATTCACACGACCCGAAGCACACAGCTTCCAGTTCGACCAGTGTCTTCGACAAAATCAGTTGCAGCCGTGCTAACCACTTTAGGTCGGCACTGCATTTTTGCTTTTTCATTTTTAATTGAGTCATCATCACGTGATGAACCACCAACACTTGAGTCATCGTTAAAAAATTGTTTTGGTTTAGATTTTAACTTGGAAGGTGTAGACTCAGTAAAAATCACGCCTGATTCATTAATAAATGTGGCAGATTTGTTTGAAAATGAATTTTTTACAGTCTCAGGACAATGTTGTGCCATGTGTCCCTTTTGGCGACATTGATAGCATAAACGATAGGATCGTTGAGATTGGGATTTTTCCTGAACTGATAGACATCTATCAATGACCTCAGAAACATCAGACATATCATCCAAAATTTGAAATCGGTTAGAATGTACCCATTTTGATGTAGGACTTCGAGGTGTGGAATTGAATCCAGATGATGAAGAATCCTTAACTTTTTGAGCATCTCGAGAAGAACTTTCAGACGAAGCCTTCTTCTGAATCTTTCCTCCAAACCCTTTTTCCATTGTAGACATGAACACTTGAGCCAAATGATAGATTTGTTCCAAGCTTGTGTCTTTCTTTTCCTTTGGAGCTTTCTTGGGCATATGCTTCTTATTCTGCTTCTCAGATTTCTGATTCTTGTATCCCAACCCAGAATGTTTGGAACCAGATTTGAACGATTCCGCTTGAGAACTAAAAACACCATCATTAGCCATTTGATAAAATACAGCTTTGATATCCTTCAACTTCTTGGCTTCAACCAGCTTAGCAGCAGTTTGTGCTTCACTCAACAAACCCTCATTTTTCTTAATCACCTTAGCAGCAGAAATGACTCCTTCATCAGAAATAAACCCACCAGAAACAAAGTTAGATGTAGATTTGTCAATCACACTTTCCTCCTTTTTTTCTTTCTTGTTTGAAACTGTTGAGGTCTTCTTCTCGGATTTCTTAGTAACATATTCAGAATAATCACCAATTGTTTCAGAAGATTTGACATCAGCCAGAGGATCAGTTTGAACCAATGGAGGTGGTAATTGATTGAATTCTTCTCCGCCAAACGCTCTTTTGAAATTCTCGTCTTTGCAAAAATAACTTGTGAACGAATGTGAATTATCAAATTATTTAGCTGACGATTCAAATCCAGAACTTTGAACGTTTAAATCTGATATCTTTTTCTGCGCTTCACCCAAAGCCTTTTCTGATTCTATCAGCTGTTCTGAAACTCTGTTAGACAAAGACGTTTCTCTTCTTACTTTATCATGAGCATCAAACGTTTCCTGTGTAACTTTTTCCACCTCTCCTTGATAAATCTCTACATTTCTTGTCAACAATTTGTTTTCTTTTGTCAGATCGGTGACTTTGTCTTGTAATTTTGACTGGAGGACTTGATAATCATTATTCGAAACCATAATTTCATCATAATCTTTCTGAAGTTCAAAATTGGTAATCAAAAGCGATTCCACTCTTGCTTTTGATTTCTTATACAATGCATCGAAATCTCCAACAGCATCTTCATTTTGTAACTTTAAGATCTGTTCTTTATTGTCACTTACCATCTCATCCAATCTTGCTTTTAGCTCTAAAACCTCTTCTATTAACACCGTTTTCTTTTTCCAACATTGCGTTAGCTTTGAAAATCTCATCAGAATCTTCACACTTTCTTTTGTAACCTTCTATCTCTGCTTCTTTCTTCTCATGTTCAACAATCAACCCTTCCTTTTCAGAAATCAATTCTCGAATCTTTCTTTCTTTTTTAGCACAAAATTCATATGTTGACTCATACCCACTAACTTCAGAATCACTTGTTTCAGATGCACTTGTTTGAGATTCAGAATCACTTGATTAACCTTACATAGTAGCCATTAATGCATAATTTTCTGGAGAATTAACTAAAGATGCAGATTCATCCAGAAACTCTGCAGCCCAATCATAACCTTCCTCTATCACCAATGCTTTTGCATCTTTATTATGATTATGAATATCTGAAGTACTTGGTTTAGAAGACATTTGCTTACATTTACGAGCAAAATGTCCTAATTTGGAACATTTGTAACATTTCAGTTTATACTTATCTAAACCCAGTTTGCATCCTTGAAGTATAGAACTGTTGCCATGTTTATCCATAAACCTTCTTCGTCTTTCAACAAGCATAGCAAACTGCCAATCTAAATCTAATTTGTGCAACTGATCATCATCCATTTGTTTTAGATCCTCCGAAACCAAACTAGAATTACCAATTTGACAAAATATGGATCCAGATGAAGATGATATGAAAGCAGACAACAAAGAAGCTAGATCTTCGGTTGTTTGATTAGAAGTAGATTTGCTTGATGACCTATCAGGAATAGTAAAACTGCAACCCGAAGAATAACCAGTATTCTCAGACTTTCCAGCAAGAAATGCTATTAACGGTGGATTACTGCTTGAAATAGAATGTGATTTTGTTTTAGCATGCACAGTAGCAGAGTTCTCTCCAAAATATACTTCAGGATTCTGAATAGATGGAGTTGCTGACTATTTCACAAGTAATTCCATTTCCCGAGCGTGTAATTTGCTTATCAGTTGATTGAATGTCCAACTTGAGTAGTTTGGATTATTAGACAACATCATCACAAAATTCTCCCACTTTTCGGGTAGAGCTTCCAGAAATTTCTCCTTTAATTCATCATTTTATTTCTTAACACCTACTATGTCAAGTTCATTGATTAAATGTGAAAACCATGCAATCAAATCTGTGATCTTCTCATTCTCACAAAGCCCAAAATTATCAAACTCTTTCTTCAAAACTTTCTTTCGAGTATTCTTGTATTGATCATTACCCTCACATCTTTCCTTAATAGCATCCCATAATTGGTTCAAAGTTGGAAAATTCTTAAACTGATGCATCTAATCCTTGGGTAATGCCATCGTGAGAAAACTATAAGTTTTCTTTACTCTTGCATATACCTTCTTTTCTTCAGGCTTAAAATCACTTATCGATTTTGGTAAAGTATTAGCAATCAAAAGGATACTCATATTGTTTTTCAATCAGAATCCAACAATCAACATCTTGTCAGTATATGTAAGATTCAAATCTTTTCTTCCAGTTATGATAATCTTCCAATCGAAGTAATTTAGGAACTTTCTGAGTTGTTCCGATTTCATTATCATAGCTCATTATGGCTTGCATCGAGGTTTGCATAGCTGAAAACGCTTGAAAATCAGTCATCTTGAAGTTTAAAATCGAATGTCAAAACTTCGAACTCAAAAATGGAGGTCTTCCAAGCGGATTTTGGAGGTCAAACTGGAGGGTACTGGCTGTTAAGCTAGTAAAAGTAAAGATCTCATTGAGACAAATGTTTTGGCTGGTATTAGCTCCCGTAACTCTTAACGGTTCTCAAGTTACGTCAGTTTTAGTGAATGTCACTTTTCTGCTAGCGTACCAAACCTAATCTCAGCGTACCAACTCCGGACCAAACCAATGAGCGGACCAAATCTCAGACCAGAATTACCAACGTACCAGACTGACTAGCGTACCAGCAGCATGCCAGATAAATAGCGTACCAAACCACTCGGCGTACCAATTTGGTACGACGTAACTGTCAGCGGACCAGTTTATAATCGTCACGTACTAAACTTGAAGATTGCCTTACGGACCAGATCTAGCGTACCAGAACCATGAAGAAGATCTCCGTGCGTACCAGCGACATACCAACGTGTTCTTCGTCCGTACGAGAAGCGTACCACGCTGAGATCGACTGATTTTTCGAATTTTCGACTTTTGGAACTGGAAATTGGATCAGTACGGTGCGAAAACACTCTAGGAACACTCAGAAAACATCTTTGACCTCGGAATCACTCAGAATTGAGAAAAAATGATGAAAAATGACTCAAACCCCAACTTTCTCTCTCTAAAACTCGAAAATGGACCAAATCAAAGCAGTAGAGCAACCTAGATTGCTCTGATACCACTTGTAAAACTACGGAACAGATCTTACTACTGCATGATACGGTTAATCAATGAACACGAATGTAAATAAAGCTTTGCTTTATTGATTCACTAAGAGTTACAAGCTAGAGAGAGAAACACACTTAGTTACATATAGTTAGAAAGATAGAGAAATGACAAAACAAGTAACTAGCTCTCTCTAACAAACTATTTATAGTCTTACCATATAGGCTGGCGTATCACCCTACGTACTAGTTGGTATGTCCGTACCACCTGGTACGGCGAACTATATGGTACAGCCACAATGGTATGCTGACTACTTTGACTCACACAGACACTCTAGACTAGATACAATACACGAGACACAACGTAGCATAGGAATATGCTCTAACATGTTAGGATAAATATTTGAAAACATATTAAGTAATCACTAATGTTTTGTAGAGTCAACTTGTTGTTTTCTGCGTATATCCGGACAGTCAGTCAAACACGAACATACACTTACAAGATTTTGTGTCTTAGGTGAAGTCTTGACATTTCACCATCACTTTGCAGCTTTTGGTTATTTTGTTTCTGTTCACACACCAGAGGTGAGTTTACGAATCCTACTTAACTTTGTTTTACTTTGGGGGAGAAGACCTGAAATTTTGTGAGTGGTGGATCGTCTACTCGGTCGTATCGAAATCAATGTAAAACGTGAATGCAAAGAGTAAATACAAAGGACTTGTATTAACCACAGAGAGATTACACAGTAATACACACACATTAGAATGGAACAGTTTTCTAAACTCTATACAAGACAAGCTATTTATAAATGAACAAACTTTGCAAAACCACGATTATCCAAACTGCCAGTTCGGACAAGTTCGTGTGAGTCCGAACTGGCAGTTCGCATTTAGTTTGGATCAGCACATCTTTGTAACACTTTGTCTTGTATTTGATACTTCACATGATGACCTAGAATTATGCATCAACAAACTCCCTCTCGACATGTGCAGTATCAATTTCCACATAATCTTGTATCTTCAATCAAACTCTCCCTCAACTTGACGATGAGTCTGAGCTTGAATACTTGACATTGCAACGCGTGTAAACTCTTTATCAACATCTTCAGAAGACTTGAAGCTTGAATACTTGACATTGCAACGCGTGTAATCTTGGAGCAAAACGTCTCTTCGAGACTTCCAAGATATCATGATTTTAAAATTGATTTCGTATTCCGTGTTAACCAATCCAAAAGAAATTAGAAACAAAATCTTTTTGACTTTTCTAAAGTTTATATGAAAACACATCAAAAATATTTTTGGTACTTTTTTTATATGAAAAGTAAATGCAACACAGAATCAGATACTATTTTTGTCTTTTGTGAAAAAAAATCACAACTTGGGATCATATTAGACATAACATGCTGAACTACACTTCAATTTCGATTATTGTAGCACATAAGCCATGTTGATTACAGATATAATTTGTCCAACTTTAAACTCGAGCAGAATCATACTCATAACATCTGGACATGTTAAGGTATTAATTAGATTTGCATTGACTAGTGTACCCCACACTATCAGATATACTCAGATATATTTTGCTTATCACACTTTCTGATTTCGCTTGTGATTTAACACATAGTGATTGTATTCACGATATAGTCAACCGTGTTCCATGCAAAAAGAAATAAGAAAGTTAAATCGTCTACCTTAAGGTCGATCTTTCGATACGCAGATAAGGCCTCGGATTTAACAAAATAAGAAAATAAAACAAGTTGAAATTGTATGACTCAACAAAAATCAGGTCGGTACTCCCGTACACGCAGAGAAAGTCCGATGAGTTATACAAAACACCAAAGAAAATAAAGCAGAACCTTAAATGAACAACTATCAGGTCGATCATGTGTACACGTAGTGATAGTCCGAAAATATTTGAAAACAAAGAAAATCAAACAAGTTTAAATCTTTCCAAAATGAACACATCTATACATAGTGACTTTTCATTTTCTGTTCACATATCTTTTTCTTGATATATCATGAGATATGCATCAAGATGTTGCCCACTAGGTCAAGCATCAGATTTAGTGTATATCACATATGTATACTTTCTGATTTTCTGAGCCTACCTAGCACATCGAAGAATGGTTTTATGGCTTTGTCGTCTAGTTTATTCATGAGTCAGACAAAGTCAGCCAATGTACCATCATTTCCAATCATGTCGGATACAATTTCTCATTTTTCAATGTTTTTGGACTTTTGCATTTTTCAATGTTTTTGTCTTTTTAAATTTTCTCTCCCTAAAAATGACAAACTCTATTTTTTGGATTTTCATTTTTAACATGTGAAAAACAACACATTATTTTTGTATTTTCAAAAACAAACACCCCCTTAAAATGAGACGGAGTGAAAAACAAACCGAAATTGATCAACCAACACGAATACTAGCAGTTTAGTAGTTTGAAAACAAAATTTTGAATGAAAATTCAGTTTAAGTTATCCCAGATATTTCTGTAGGGATATGATCATGTAATAGTAAGCGTATGTCCGGAAATTATTTAAGCCTACGGGGTCACACGTCTCGACACCAAATGTATTAATATTAATTAATAGTTAATTAATATTTATCACGAACATTTAACGAGGTTTCGTTAAAAAACTGACAGTTAATTGTTAACAGGGGGTGTTAGTTGTAATTAGAGAGAGTTGTAATTGGATTACAATTAGGAAAGGTTTAAGGATAGGCCATACGGCCGAAAATCGTAAAGGCTCCTATGCCAATCCTTAACTTGTTTATCAAGTCTTTTAAAACTATAAATAGACCCTCAAGGTTTGAGGTTTAGAAGCTGCATTTATCTGATAAAAGAGCAAACCCTAATCTCTCTCCCTTTCTCTCTAATTTTCGGCAACAAGAAAAACCCTAGGGGTTTCGATTTCTTGTGTGGTTCGACCAAAGCTTCTTCATCAAGAGGAGTTCGTGATCAAGCGCTAGCACATAGCATTGGTGTGTCATGTGTGCGATCGTAGAGGGATTTGCGTTAAATCCTCCAAGAGATCAAGTCAATCCGAGCTCATAAGGTAAACATGTTCTATCCGGTTAGTTAGATTAATTCATAGGATTAATTCCGCTGCGTACTCGTGTGACAACATACAGAAGTAAATATAAAAACTGTTGTGTTTTGTATTCTCTATAATACACACAGCTGTCATACTTACTTCTTAAAAAACCATTTGATGTCACATACTCATCAAACCTTTTATACCATTGCCTAGGTGACTGTTTTAAACCATAAAGTGACCTTTTAAGTAAGCAAACTTTACCCTCATCACCCCTTTTAACAAATCCTTCAGGTTGGTTCATATAAATGGTTTCTTCAAGGTTACCATGTAAAAAAGCAGTTTTGACATCAAGTTGTTCAAGTTCTAAGTCATATTTAGCAGTTAAAGAAAGTATAATTCTAATAGAAGAATGTTTTACCACAGGAGAGTAAATCTCCTTGTAATCAATACCCTCCTTTTGAGTGAACCCCTTTGCTACCAGCCTTGCCTTGTATCTTGGAGGATCTTCACTTGTCAATCCTTCTTTGAGCTTGTAAAGCCACTTACAAGCAACTGGCTTTTGATCCTTAGGCATATTTACCACATCCCAAGTGTCATTTTGATATAATGACTTCATCTCCTCTTCCATGGCCTTGATCCATTTCTCTCTATCTACACAAGATATAGCTTCTGAATATGACAATGGTTCAGTACCACTTTCATATTCAGCAACATAGAATGCAATGGCAGAGATGTCATCATCATCTCTAAACCTAATAGGTTTAATCACTTGTCTTCTGGTTCTATCCTTAGCTAGTCATGAATAATTTCTCAGACTTGACTCTTTTGCCCCTGAAGTACTAGATGACCCTTTTTCTCCTGAATCATTACCTAATACCTCACCTTGCTGATTTCCCAAGAGCTCCACCTCAGATTGAATCCCTTGTGACTCCACCTCAGATTGACCACTTTCACCTTTAGTATTACTTTCAACTCTGAATTCACTGGTTCCTTCCTTAGTAGAATTGACAACTTGTTGATATAATATGTGCTCTTGAAATACCACATTTCTGCTTACAAACACCTTTGGTTTTGACTCATCAACTCTCCATACTCTGTACCCTTTCACATTTTCAGCATAACCCAAGAAGATACATTTTATAGCTCTTGGCTCAAGCTTCCCTTGGTTAGTATGAGCATAACACAGGGATCCAAATACTCTCAATCCCTGATAATCCTGTTGATCTCCTGTCCATACCTCCATTGGTGTTTTATTTTCAATAGCCCTTGATGGAGACCTATTGATTAGAAAAGCTGCAGTATTGGCAGCTTCAGCCCAAAAATCTTTTAGGCATACCAGCACCATTCAACATACATCTAACCCTTTCAAGCAGGGTTCTATTCATCCTCTCAGCAAGCCCATTTTGCTGAGGGGTTCCTGGGATTGTCAGGTGTCTCCCAATTCCATGAGATTTACAAAACTCATTGAATTCTCTATTACAAAATTCAAGACCATTGTCAGTCCTGAGCTTTTTCAACCTTCTATTTGTCTGATTTTGCACCAAAACTAACCACTCTTTAAATCTTGCAAATGCCTCATTCTTGTGCTTTAACATGAATACCCACACTCTCCTGGAATGATCATCTATTATAGACATGAAATACCTTGCCCCTCCCATAGACTCAGTCCTAGCAGGTCCCCACAAATCAGAGTGCACATAGTCTAGGATTCCCTTAGTATTGTGTTTACCCTGATTGAACTTTACTCTCTTGTGTTTGCCCATTATACAGTGCTCACAAAACTGTATATCACAACTATGCAGGCTTCCCAACACACTCCTTTTATTCAATTCAGTCAAACCTTGACTACTAATGTGTCCTAACCTTTTGTGCCAAAGTAAAGCAAGTTTATCACCTTCTTCAGTGATTAAAGCAGTTTCAGACTTGTCAACATTCCCATCAAGAATGTAAATATTATTGTGTTTTCTAGTACCACTTAACACAACCATAGACCCTTTAATAACCCTGGCCTTTCCCTCTTTCAAACTTACATTAAATCCCTCCCTCTCTAATGTACCTAGAGAAAGTAAATTCCTCTTAAGACTAGGAATGTACCTGACTTGATTTAATGTGAACTTGCTGCCATTATGTAGATTTAACACTACATTACCATGACCTGCAACCTTACATGTCCTGTGATCTCCTAACTTCACAGTTCCTAGATCTTCTTCATGAAGTTCTTGGAAGAACTCCTTATGCGGTGTCATGTGGTAAGAACCACCACTATCCATGACCCATCCATCTCTATTTCCATCACTTATGACCATGAGTACATCAGAACTCTCATAGCCTTCTGAGGTCTCATCATGATCTCCATGACTTGACCCTGCACCATATTTCCTGTTATGATTCTTGCTCTCATTTCCCTTTCTTCTTTTCCATTCTAGGCAATCTCTTTTAAAGTGCTTTTCAGAGCCACAAACAAAACACTTGAATACTTTCTTGCCCTTTGATTTTGATCTGACAGCCCCTTTCTTGTTTGATGACCTTTGATCACTTCTTCCTCTTACAAATAACCCTTCAGCACCATCATCTTTCTCTTCATGTTTTTTCTTTAATTCTCTGGTGTTTAAGGCAGCCATTACCTCTTCCATTGTCAAAGACTCCCTCCCATACATCAATGTTTCAACAAAATTTTCATAAGAAGAGGGCAAAGAAGACAAAAACAAGATTGCCTGATCTTCATCCTCAATTTGGACTTCAATATTTTCCAATCCAATGATTACTTTATTAAATTCATCAGAGTAATCATCAATTGACATACCTGAATCCATCTTGAGAGAATACAGTTTCCTTTTGAGGTATAATCGGTTAGCCAGAGATTTGGTCATGTATAATGACTCAAGTTTCAGCCAAACAGCGGCTGCTGTTGACTCCCTAGCCACCTCTCTTAAAACCTTATCACCAAGACACAAGATAATGGCACTGTGAGCCTTCGCAAGTATATCAAACCAGTCGCCTTCTTCAATGTAATCAGGTCTATTGTGCTCACCGAGTAACGCTTCAGAGACTCCCTGGTAGGTCAAGAACGCTCGCATTTTGACCCGCCATAGGCCAAAATCATTTCGTCCATCGAACTTTTCAATCTCGAACTTAGATCCCACCATCGCAGCGGAGTAATCGAATTCGCCCAAATCAAAACGGAAGTTCTTCGATTCAGAGCCTGAACAATGGCTCTGATACCAATTGTTGTAAACAATCGAAGAAATTGAACAAAGAAATGTAAACGAAAGCTTGTATTAATCACGCAATCAAGAATTCGCAAAGTGATTACAGAGAATTGGAGAAGATGATCTCTCGTTCTAACCCTCCTTAACAGCTATATTAAGAGCTAATAACGGCTAACTAATCTTAGACACGAAATGACAACGAACACCCTCCAATCTTTTGCAACTTTACACTAATGACCCATAAGTTGTTTACGATAGATAAAGTGTAACAGAATTACACTTTAACCCCCTCAACTTCTGGATGTTTGCAATATGAGCTAAAACTCATAGACAATGAGATTATCACATACAAGCTTTCACTTCTAAGGTTCCATATACAACATACATTAATGTACGTACTTGTCTACCTTTACCATTATACTTTTGATTAACGTTATTTTTCTCATCTAATATATGTATAAGTTCATTATGCGTGAAACACTTTAATTTTACAAATTTATATATATATTCTACATTGATGTACGTACTTGTCTACCTTTTACAGTTATACTTATAGATTTAGAAAATATATGTTTTTAGTAATAATTAAACTTCTAATGGTAAACAAAAGAGAACCACAAAGTTAATGGTAACTTTTAATATAAAATTTACATATATGATCATAACACCTAATTTCATTTCTCGTTTCAATCGGAAAACATTATAGTATAGTTAACAATATGAAAAACGTTGATTTGATGAGTACGTACATTTAGAAGGCGCTTTTTATCTCGATTCCAAAAAATGTGACAGAGTACATTATCTTGAATAATGAACGCACTACACAAAAGAGAGGCACAATTAAAGATGAGCAATATTTAGATATTTGAAATTATTTCGTATGTACGTAGCACACCGACCCATCCATCAAAGTAGGATAAGCTTACTAAAAAGAAACCAGTGACGATTTTTATTTTATAATTAGCCCAATTGGATGGGTGGGTGACATAAGTGCCACCAGGAGATCCAATCTTGACGTCAAGGGGGATACGTAATAGTAATAGTAATAGCGGTGGTTTCCAATAAAAAGGTTATGAGTTTGAATTCTTCAAATTAAAGATGTGATAATTTTAGCCGTTAAAAAAACTGTATATTTCAAAGGAAAGGTGGTTAACGAGATAACTCTTAAATTTGAGTTAGATTTTAAACAAAAGAACATATTTCTTTGAAAGAAAATCACAAGCAAACGAATAAAAAAACAAAAAACGGTTATTTGATTAGGATTAGCCTTAAACACATAGAAGTTTCATATTATGTTAAAAACAATTTGTATATATAGTAAAATATATTATTTTTAACAGTTTAAATTATATAGTATTTATCATCAACACATGATTTGGACCTTAAAGAATAAATTATAGTTTTTATAGGTTTTGTTAAAACCGGCAACTAAGTAATGATATTAAACAGGTAAATAAACAAGTAACTCCGAAAATAGCAGAGAGTAAAACTCAAAGTAAATGATGAATTATTCAATACTGAAAGTGATACATTAAATACCATTATATCCTACTAATAGTACTTTTTTATGTTTTTGTGAGACTTTACTTGGTATTACTTGGGATAATTTTCTATTGCTGTATTGTCAAATCGTCAAAATTGACAACTAACACTTAGAGAATGAAATTATACCCTGACTAAATTGATGCATAAATAATGGATTGAAACACATGATTACGCGTTTTGGGTCATAAACAAAATAAACAAATTCAAATTATAAAAATTATGAAAAATTGTTAACTAGTGAAATTGGAGTCCTTAAAGTAATTTAGGTCTAACAGCTAGGCCAAACCGTGCGTCACCATTTACCAACATGGACTGCTTATGGCCCCTGTGATTCTGTTTATAGTCCAAGTTGCGCTTGTTTTAAGTTTACACATTTTCTATTGCTACTTTTATCTTTATCTAGCCGATCAATGTAAAAGTCCGCCAACTCTTGAATCCAAGCTCTCTTGGCTCACATCGATCCGTATCAATTAGTCTTTTCCTTAAACATCTTTTGTAATTGGTCCATGCATTCCTGACCAAAACTATGAGTTTTTTTCTTCTATTATTCTTCCCAATTTCAAAAAAGTTAAATCAATTATCATATAATTACTTTAGCAAAAAAAAGTTCCACTATTGGTGGATCCCTCATCCTCAATTCTTATATAAAGGATCACTCTACCATATCTTATGCACCACTCATCAGGACTACAAAGGAGAGAAAGATACATATAGAAATACAAAGTTAGCAACCCTTTCAAGAACATTGGTTTGCATAGTTAATCAATCAAGCAAAATGACTATGACCATGGCTCACCTCACTCTTGCATTTGGCCTTCTTGGTAAACATTCTTCATAGCTCATCTCTTCCTCCTTGATCAATCTTTAGTTATCATACACTAAACATTTTGATTTATGTTATATACATTTCAGGCAATATTGTCTCTTTTATGGTCTTTCTCGCACCAATGTAAGCCTCCTTTTTTATATCTAGTTTTGTGTTTATCATCATTTCATGATATACCAAAATTTGCCTAACTTTTCCGGTACGATATAATATAACAGACCGACGTTTTATAAAGTCTACAAAAAGAAATCAACAGAAGGGTTTCAATCAGCCCCTTATGTGGTAGGCTTGTTTAGTGCCATGCTTTGGATATACTACGCATTGCTTAAAAGCAATGTTCTGCTTCTCATCACCATTAACACATTTGGTTGTGTCATTGAAACTGTGTACATTGTGTTCTTCCTCTTCTACGCACCAAAGAAAGCCCGGGTATGTTTCAATCATTGTTTTACGATGAAGTTTCATGATCATAACTATTAATAAAGGTTATGCTGACAAAAGAAACTTGGTTATATATGCAGATGGAGAGTTTGAAGCTAATAATATTGCTAATATTTGTTGGTTTTGGATTGATTGTTCTCTTGACTCAATTTCTTGCAAGTGGAGTAACTCGTGGGGTGATCGTTGGATGGATTTGCCTTGTGTTTTCTCTATGTGTTTTTGTAGCACCTTTGGGAGTTCTGGTAATTTTTCTTATTGAACTGTGTGCTTTTGTAAATGCGCATAATGTATAATTAACAAGTAGATATTGACGCTTTGCCTCATATGTTGGACCCAATATTAGCTCTAATAGCTAGTTGGTAGACAAGATAATCTAACGATCACCTTCTGAATAAAAAGTTCTAGTTTCGCAACTAGACTCACAATTTTCACTGTTTTTTGTTTGAACTACTTTATTTCCAAATGTATCATGCTTTCTTAATATTTATCCATACTATTTTGCAGAGACAAGTGATTAGAACAAAAAGCGTAGAATACATGCCAATTTTATTATCAGTAGCACTCACCCTCAGTGCTGTTATGTGGTTCTTTTATGGCCTCCTTCTCAACGACTTCAATATTGCGGTATAACATTACACAGACAACGATCAATTTTCTAGTATTTTCGCCCTGATCAGATGGTTAGAATATTTAATGAGTTGCATTAATTTCTTGCTTATTTTACAGATTCCAAATGTACTAGGATTCATATTTGGTATCATTCAGATGATACTATATGTTGCATACAAAAACAATAAGCCATCAAATGAAAAGATTGTGATCAATATAAGTGAAATCGAAGAGCAAAAGATTCCAAAACATAAAGATCAGAAAGCCATCCATGTTGTAAAGCTGAATGCTGAGATTCTTCCAGTGGCTACAAAAAACGCTCTCGAGAAGAGGCCAAATGATCACACCATTAACGTTGGCGCATGAAACTATATATAAATACACATACCGTTTACTTTTGATTCTGAGAAAACCAAATTACTGTGTTTCTATGGAAGAATGACATAAGCATATATAAGTTTCGTTCCTTCTGTATTTTCTATATTTTTTTTATTTTTGTAATAAAATGACGTTTAGAGTTTATTCTCATCTTTTCAATTAAATCTTTGAATTCTCTAGAAAAAAATATCTAGTCTTTTATTGCTCTTGAGATTTTTTTACGCTTCCTTCCTATATGATATATGTGAGTGAAATTGCGGAATAACAATCGAAGAACAAGATCAAAAGTACAAGAAGTAGACACCAATGATTCTCTCTTATTAGAAACTATCAAATGAATTAGAGAAATTACAAACGAATTGAGAGAATTGTAAACCAGAAATGAAAACGGGAAATTCGACCCAATTACAGCCGATCCATCCCCTTTTAATATGGCTAACGGTCATTAACAAACTCACAAACAGATTAACACTTTTCTCAACTGTAATATTGAGCAAAAACAGACCCCGAGTTTTCTAAGCTTTTGTATTTGTCAACCAATGTTGACATTTGACTTTGTGAATGCGAACCCAATTGAAGTAAAAAAATTATAAAATTAAATAGAATAAAATATTTTATATTAGATGCATAATATTTAATTAAAATATTATTATGAATAAAGTATTATAAGTATTATATTAAAATATTAAAGTATATAAAACAAAATATATTATGTTAATAAAATATAATATATATACAATAAAAGTATTATCTTGAACAAAATATTAGCGTTAATATTAAATTTTAGTATTTGGATAATTACTAACCTTAATATTAAAATTTGTATTTGAATGATTAGTTATTGGATAATTACTTATTAAAAGTTTAAACTAAAAAACAATAATATGGAAATTTAGTATTTGAATAATTATTTATTAAAAATTTGACTTAATCCAAAATTTTATAGTTATGACAAGTGTCCTTTTTTACTAATTAAAGTAGGACAATTTTTATTTATTTATTATATAGTATAGATATAGATATAGATATATCATTCGAGTTAACCCGATATTGAATTTTAAATTTGGAATAAGTTTTTGTATTTCAATTCAAATTTGGTAAGAGTTTAATTTCAAAATTTTCAAAAATAAATCAGTAACAACTGTTATACCCTTCACAATCAAAGTAACAAGTTATATACTCTTTACGGATCAAATATTTTATTGTAATGAAATATCGATCAAGCCTTTTTTTAATTCTAAGAAAATTAGAATAAGTTTGAGTCCAGATTATTAACAAATATCGTTTAAGGTTTGCTTATTGTTGCCATTTGAATCTTTTTGATTAACATGGTTAAATTTTTCTGTTAAATGAAATATTTACGTTAATATACAAACCAGAGACTATTTATGTAAGTTTAGAAATCATGAGAGTATTTTTGTAATTTTAATAAAGAATTTAAATAAAAAAACTAATCACATCTTACACTCCACACACAGGACACCACCCTTACCTTTCACCATCACACATCGGACACCACCTCTTGCACTACCATTGACCACCCATCTCTCACCAGAAATCATCCACTACCGCCGCCGCCCATCTTCACCAGAATTCATCCACCACTACCGTCGCCCCACCCCCCGCGCGTCTTCGGGTCGGGATGTAAATAGTTGTCTCAGGATAGCAGCGTACTACCTGGCGATGCCATGTTTCAGCATGTGTGGTAACTTCACCGAGGCTCGGGCCAGAGAATGTAGCATCCCACATTAGTGGGGAGGAGAACTAAGCACTCCTTTATAAGGGTGTGGATACCTTCCCTACCAAGACACGTTTTAAACACGTGAGGGGCGGATGCATGTGGGCATGCTGGCCGTCGAAGCGGACAATATCTTGGTTACGGCGGGTCTGGGCTGTTACAGATGGTATTAGAGCCAGTCGTCGGCCAGTGTGCCAGCGAGGACACTGGTCCCCTAAGGGGGGAGGATTGTAGCATCCCACATTGGTGGGGAGGAGAACTAAGCACTCCTTTATAAGGGTGTGGATACCTCCCCTACCAAGACGCGTTTTAAACCTGTGAGGGACGGATGCCTGTGAGCATGCCGGCCGTCAAAGCGAACAATATCTTGGTTACGATGGGTCTGGGCTGTTACAGAGAAGACATTTTCTGAAGGGGCGGGGGAGCTTCTTGGGTTCTGCTTGCCGGTAGGGGCCTTTGGCTTCTCAGGAGGTGAAATCTTGGTGGTAGTTTCAACAAGATCCCTAGATAGTAGGGGTTCCATTTCACTGAGGGAAAACTTGGAACTAGAATGAAAACCTATCAAATAGATCATGCGTTAAGAGGATGGGGAAAATTGAAGAAGAATGTTAACCAGAATACTTACCAGAAGACGTGTTCGATAAAGAACCTAGGGATGCTACAAGGCTATTGGAAACAATTCTCGGATCCTCAAGCTGGAACATTCTTTCTTTGATAGGGATGCTTAAAGAGTCTTCGAGATTTCTCGGGGTATTGGGACGAACAGGAATCAATGTTGATAAATCTGGAACTACAGGTAACAAACATTTTGTGAACTAAAAACTTTATAATACTTTTTGTTGTTGAATATTAAAACGCAGGATCCTACCCTCCTCGATCCATTTATCGGGGGATGTCTACACTACACCAGCTGGAATTGAAGATCACTTCACAAAGAAGAATTTTCCCTTCCACTCATCATTTGAGTAGCCTTAAGGATGAGGCGGGGATGTTTGGGTTTAATTTTGAACATGTATCGGTTGAAACCATGAGTTCTTTAGCTATAGATAGGGGTGTTCACGGTTCGGTTTCAAACCGCGAAACCATCCAAATCGGTCATCGGTTTGGTTTCGCGGTCGGTTTTTTTATCTTAACGAACGGTCGGTCGGTTTCAAAATTTTCAAACCGTAGTGAACGGTTTGGTTTACGGTTTATATAAGAAACCGGTCATATAAAACCGGACCGGACCATGTACATATAATATATACACACACATATATATATAGTTATATAGATAAATTATGTTAACATGTTTTTGTAATAAGATTTTAGGTTTTGACGCCATTAAAAATATCAAAGAGGAATTCAAGTTTTAGCGCTTCAAAGCTTAAAATCAATAAATTTAGACATGTTTTAGTCATTTAGGAAATCTAGAAGGTTGGAGGTTACATTTCATATTTAGACATGAATTTCGTATTAATAAATAAATTTAGATGTGGTAAGTATAGTACAATAGCTAATACTCCCATAGTCTCATTTGATAAACTTGATTTGGACTTTTTTTTTTATAATTTTAAATTATTATTCTAAACTTATATTGAAATCCTAAAGATCCTAAACCGTGAAACCAAACTGAAACCAAACCGGAAGTAGCGGTTCGGTTTGGTTCGGTTTTAATTTTTAACGGTTCAGTTTAGGTTTTCAATTATAAAAAACCGTTACTAACAGTTTGGTTTACGGTTTAACACAAAAACCGTATAAACCGGACCGTGAACACCCATAGCTATAGATGTATGCCAACTCAACTAGTCCAATCAAAGAACCATGAATGTTGTTCAGGTGGTCTAGCATGACAAGGACGCACCAGATCATGGGCATGGTTTGAGAATAACTTAGACCAGTGATAGTGAAGAACTCGGTGATCAATGGCGAAAAAGAATAGGACAAACCTAAGAGAAATGGAGTGAATGGAAAACAGGCCACCTAGGTCTTAGAAAGAAACCGAACTTCAAGAGGACATCGACGTGATGAAATTCCATAGTATTTGGAAAAGAACCCTTCGTTTTCAAGGATTCAATATCGCGATCGGTGAAAGAACACACTTTGAGTTCGGGATTTTGTATGAAACCCTGACTCATAAAATCGTCAATGACGACTTGTGACATGGAAGTTGATGATCGAGTGGTGATCTTTCCCCATAATGTAAAATTAAAACTCACAGGACGAAGGGTTACCTAGTCGAGAATCAGGAGCTCTGAAGATTACCAGAAGAAGATGAAGGAAGGTAAAAAGGAAGAATGAGAGCATTTTGATCTTTATTACCCTTATGAGATGAAGCAACCTCATTTTGAGCATGGGGAAACGTATCGTGGAAGGTTGAGATTAAAGCTCATCATTAGTAACTTTGAGAGGATTTTAAATATGACAACTGTTTGGGGCAATTGTTATGGGCCAAAATCTTGGTCCAACATCCTGGAACCTCTCTGCATTCTGAACAGTTTGGCATGGTGAATTGTCTGAGCATGCTGGATAACTAACGCTAATATTTCTTTCTTTTTCTCACGTTTTGTTTGACGTATGTAGCCTCTCCAACGTTCATAAGACTTGGTCAATACTGTTATGCGTGAAAAAGATGTTGGAGGCGTTATACTCGGTCTCCAACGATCATAGTTGAATGAAGAATCTCTCCCATGATTTCGGGATGTTAGTTAGCATATATCTTGTATAAATACTAGTGGCATAGGACCATTTTTGGGACTTTTACCCTGGCAATTCACTTGTACTCGCCGAGCACTTAGCAAGCCACTCGATCAAACTCGTTGTACTCTAATTTTCGATGGTAATAAGATTGACTCGATGTGTGACTTTCATGATCACCCAAGAGTTTTATGCTGGAGGTCCTTAGAGACATCAAAGGATTAAGGATTTTCTCTCGTATAAATCGCGGTCTCCAACTTTCTATTTTCAGCATTCGCAAGTTTATATTCAGCATTAGCAAGTCTATATTTAATACCATCAATTTTCTTTTCGAAACCCTTAACTCTATTTTCAGCATCCTTAATTTTATTTCAAGCATTTTCATTTTTACTTGAGTTTACGTTTAAAGTATCTTACCTCACAAACTAATTTGAGCACTAAATCTTAGTTTGCAATTTTTGGTCAAAACAAGACTCAGTCTACAAAGGTCACAAGAAAATAATATTTGTTTCCGTTAAATCCGGAATGTTGGTTAGGGTTTAGGATGTATAAATACAAGTGGCTTAGGCCATTTCTTTTTACTTATCTCACCGTACTCGACACTTGTACTCACAGTGCACTTAGCAAAGCCACTAAACAATCGTACTCTTAATTTTTTTTTTCAATAATAGTGACTAGGTGGGTGATTTTCAGCACCTCCTGAGGTTCTTATACCGGAGATCCCTAGAGACATATAGTGATCAAGGGTTTTTCCTCGTATACATCTCGAGCCATTGCCTACTTTCATTCTGCATTTTCTACATTATTTCATACGTACCATACCTCACAAACGAATTTAATCACTAAATTTAACTTTGCAATTTTTGGTCAAAACAAATACTATTTGCGTCACAATGATAAGTTTCTACAATTAACACTAAATTAAAATTATTATAAATAGCATTTCGTGAGGCACATACTACGTAGTGTATATATATACAATTGACAACTTACCTATGGATTCACGCCCAGAAATAAAAAAAATAGTTTCAGGTTAAATAAATTGTGGTTGATTAAATAAACAAGTGTGAATTGGCTCAGCTGGCAGAAGGCTTGATTTTGCTTAACAAAAGTTGAGAGTTCGACCCTAGACACCTCTATTTTCATTTTTTCTTTTAGTCTCTTCTTAAATTCAGTGACACACGTTTTGATTCCAATATTCCCACTTTGTTCTTTGAGTTAATTTCATTTGATATAACCTATTTATTAATTTCTTTTTGTTTCCTCATAACTCATCTCATGAAATTATATTTGTTTATTATTAAATAATAGAAACATATATTTGTGTCAATAATTCTTTACCTTTAACCTAAGACACTTATTTTATATTAATTTATGAAACCTCATGTTATATATATATACACTTAATTTACATTTGTGACGACTTATTCATATGATAAGTTTTTGATTTTTTATACTAATTATAATTATTATTATTATTATTATTATTATTATTATTTTTTTTTGTTTTACTTTCGAATATTACGTATACATTTATAAATTTGAAGGTATTATTTAATTAAGAAATAAATTTTTGAGATTTAATGATAATTTAATTAATAAGAGAGAGGTTAACAGTTTAATTAAATGATAAAAATGTTATTTTAGGGTAAAAAAAAAATATTTGGTATCTAAGAAATAATATCCAGAGCAGAGCAGAGGTGTATGTTACGAAACTAATTAATAAAATATACGAATATCATTAAAAAAAATATAAATCAGGATCGGTTCATGTAAAAAATCAGCCTGACTGAAACCTGAACCGTCTAATTTGTAATCCGATCTGCATGTTCATAATAGGTTCTAAGTATGAGACAAACGGGTTCCAAAAAGAGCAGTTTAAAACCGGTTAATCGGTTTCTAAACCAGTAGGAACCAATGTGTATATGTTCGAGTATTTTATATATAAAGCGGTTTCAACCATGCATTGATCGGACCTGTTCAGTTTCAGAAAGCGTTTCAGCACGAGAAAAAAAAACCAATTTCACCATAAGAAAAATACAACCCCAATAGCTTCCTGCTTGCCAGGATATTAATAAAATTATTTTGTTGATGATAAAATAAAAGTCAATTCAAAATGCCTAGGAAATCATCAAATTCTTATTCTTATATTATACATTTGACAACGTAATTTTGTCTTTTAAAAAAAAAAACCAAATCAATATTATATATATTGAGTGAGAAAAAATTACATAAACAACCGATAGCACAAATGGTTTGAGCATATGCTCCCTTCACCCAAGACGCAAGTTCGATTCTTTCTAATGTTTTTTCCCAAACTCCTTATACTTTCCATTCTTTTAATTATTTAGCAGCCCAATGAAATTTTTATTATCTATCAGCTCAATTAAAGAATAGTAACTTTGTTTTTCCGTTTGTCCACTTGAACGTCACTCCAAATATTAATTATTAAAGGGTAGAAGATATATTATGTTAATAAGATATATTATGTTATATTAAGAACTATTTACTATTAACTATTAATAATAATGTTTACTTTTAAACATGTTAGCCTTTTTATTTTAATTTTTTTTTATTTCGGATAGATCGTTACCATGATCGCATTTTTATGGTCATGTATAATTTTAATTAAAAAACAAACCGTTGGACGTTTTGTATACGAATCTTTTTCTAAATGTACATGACATTGCAATACAATTATTCTATATAGATACAATAGAGAATTTTTGTCTCCCATACGCCAGTAAATCCATTTTATATATATTTACATATATAAAGTGGTTACTTTTTGGATTTTTAGGGTCTTTGTTTTAGTTTGGTACGAGTTCGAGCCCTCCCACTTTAAATTTGGTCTGTATTTTTTTCACTACAACATTGCCTTATTTTTTTATATAGGTTTATAAGTGTATTAGCTAGGTAGCATATATTTACACGAAGCAACGAAAGCCTCACTACATAGACTATTTTACAAAAAAAAAATGCTGATACTAAAAGTGCTTAATTGGATACGGAGAGCTTTATTCCAAACGTCGCGTGGAGTTAGCTGTTGTTGAGGAAGAGATTGTGGAAGGAAAATTTAGCTTTAAAACTTATAGTAAAGCTTAATTTTAAATATGAAATGTAATACATATATTAAATGTACTGATATGAGCAATTAAAGATTAAAGATATAGAATATAACATCTTGAATTTATGGGAGTAGTGTTTATACAAAAGTTATATAACGTGGAATAAGAGTTAAATAAATTTTTCATAATTGCCTAATACACTTATAAACCTATACTTTTTTCAATTTTGTTCACTATTTTCCTGTATTTTATTGTATAACCGCAGCAACGCGCGGTCGATCTCTAGTTTGTGACAAAAGCATATACTACGTATTTATGACAAAAACATGTTTTTTTTCCTCTCACCATACTAGTCACACAATTACATTTTCCTATAGCCTCGCAGTCAGGGGCGGATCCAGGAGAAAAAGTCAGTGGTAGCGTTAAAAAAAAATTTGTCGGGACTAACGGGGGTTCGGGGGCAGCGCCCCGAATTTTTTTTAGGTAATTAACGGACTTCTGATCATATTTTCAAGGGGATTTTGATCATATTTTTAGGTAAAAACCATAAAATTTCTTCCAGGGGTTGCGAAAAATTCGTTTTAGGGGTCACGAAAAACCGAACACTTGAAGAAAAAAAAATTTGCACGTCAGGGTAAAAGTTCAGGGGCAGCGGACGCTACCCCTGGGGCCTTCTTAGGTCCGCCCCTGCTCGCAGTTTAATGCAAATGTGTCGCAATTTGCGACACAAAATATTGCGTCGCAAAATTGGATTTTTTTAGTGTGCTGCTTTAGTTTTATCAATAAAGTTGAGTGTTTTTGGTGAACCGTAGCAATATAATGAGCGCGATTTTCACATATGATCGTACGTAACACCTTTTTCAGTTCGTTTCAATCGGAAAACAATATAGTTAACCAATATGAAAAACGTTGATTTTGTATGAGACATACATTTAGAAAGCGCTTTTTATCTCGATTCCAAAAATGTGACGGAGTACGTTATCTTGAATTAATAATGAACGCACTACACAAAGGAGAGCCACAAATCCACAATTAATAAAAGATGAGCAATATGGATATATGGGTGGGTGACATAAGTGCCACCAGGAGATCCAATTTTCACAGGACAATTTGGGGGCAAAAGTGGTAGTTATCTAACCAAAAAGTTATGAGTTTAAATCCTATAAATTATAGGTGTGATGATTTTAGCTGTTAGAAAAACCATACCTTTCACAGAGAAGGTAGTTAACTAGATCACGTACTCTTAAGTTCGAGTTAGATTTTAAACAAAAGAAAAATATTACTCTAGAAGAAAATCACAAGCAAACGAATAAAAATTTCTTATTTGATTAGCTACGATTAGCCTTAAACAAATAGAAGTTTCATATTACTTTAGATACAGTTAGGTTAAAAACATGCAATGTGTATAGGATAATATGTTTTTTTTTACATTTTAAATTATGTAGTTTTTATCACCAACATGATTTGAACCCTAAATATTAAATTATACGTTTTGTTAAAATTGGTAGCTAATTTACTGTCGTTTAAAAAAAAAATGGTGAATAAACATGTAACTTCGAAAATAGCAGAAGTTATTGTCTTTTTTAAGTCGGAGTTTTTTTAATGTTGAACCAAATCAAGAAAGGTAGTAGAGAGTAAAACTCAAAGAAAATGATAAATTATTTGATATTGAAAGGGATAAATCAAACACCATTATACATAAAATTTCCATACTAATAGTACCTTTTTTTGTTTTTAGTGAGCTTTAGTGGGTATGATTTTTATTGTTTTTGTATCGTGAAATCCTCAAAATTGATGTATAAATAATGGATTGAAACAAAGGTTTACGTGTTTCGCGATAAAATTTATATAAAGAAATTCACATTATAAAAAATATGGAAAATTGTTAACTAGTGAAATTGAAGTCATAACATTTGGGTCTAACAGGTAGGCCAAGTCGTGCATCACCATTTATCATATGATCCGGATCGTCGAGGCCTTTCCATGGAATACTTATGGACCATGTGATTCCGCTTCTAGTCCAAGTTGCGCTTGTTCTAAATTAACACATTTTCTATACGCTTTTTTTTAAATCTTTATCCAGCCGATAAATGTAAGTGTCCTCCAACTCTTGAATCACCTCTTCATCATTGTCTATCTTATTTGTCTTGTATCCAAGCCCTGTTAGGCTCACATCGATCCGTATCAATTAGTCTTTTCGTTAACAGTTTTTGTAATTGGTCCATGTATTGGCCAAAACTATGAGTTTTTTTCTTCTATTATTCTTCCCAACTTCAAAAAAGTTAAATCAATTACCATATAATTACTTTAGCCAAAAAAAAGTTCCACTATTGGTGGATCCCTCATCCTGAACTCTTGCTTCATATATAAAGAATCACTCTACCATATCTTATGCACCACTCATCAGGACTACAAGGGAGAGAAAGATACATAGATATACAAAGGTAGCAACCCTTTCAAGAACATTGGTTTTCATAGTTAATCAATCAAGCAGAATGACTAGGACCATGGCTCACCTCACTCTTGCATTTGGTCTTCTTGGTATTAGATGGCGATTCATGTTTCTCGGTAAAACTATTCGCAATAGGATCGATCGTTTTTATCTTCCGGTTGGCGACTTTGAGACTAAATGGCTAAGGTATGTGCCTAAAAAAGTTAACATTCATGTATGGAGACTTCTTTTAGATCGATTACCTACCCGCCTCAACTTATCATATAGGGGGGTGGATATTCCCATTATTTCTTGTCCCCTCTGTTCATTTAACGTAGAGACGGTGAGGCATCTGTTTGGTAGTTGTAATGTGATCTCCAAAATTTATGATCGTATTTCGGCTTGGCTTGAGGTGGATTTCTTAGTTCCGGATACGCCTTTGAGGATTTTGAATTCGGTTGAAGATAGTAGATTATCGCGGTTGAAGAAAGATTTGATTCTTTCGGTTATTTACACTTCTTGGTGGGTTGTTTGGAGAGCCCGGAACATGAATATCTTTCAACCAAATAAAGCTCGGAACGGCGAACTATTTGATAGCATCGTTTTGTATTCATATATTTGGTTTGTTAATAGGAATAATAAAGCCACTATGGCTTGGGATGAGTGGATTCTCAATCCTTTCCTCTCGATGTAATTAGTACTTTTTCTAACTCTCTTTGAGTTAGTTTTTTTTTTCTTTTGGGTTTTTAATATATTCCGCCGTTCAAAAAAAAAAAAAAAAAAAAACATTCTTCATTGCTCATCTCTTTGTTTATGTTTCCCTCTTCTCCCCTTGATCAATCTTTAGTTGTCCTACACTAAACATCTTGCTTTATGATATATACATTTCAGGCAATATTGTCTCTTTTATGGTCTTTCTTGCACCAATGTATGTCTCCTTATTTTCTTCTAGTTTTGTGTCTATCATCATTTCATTATATACCAAAATTTGCCTAACTTTTCCGATACTATATAATATAATTACAGACCGACATTTTATAAAGTCTACAAAAAGAAATCAACGAAAGGGTTTCAATCAGCCCCTTATGTGGTAGGCTTATTCAGTGCCATGCTTTGGATATACTACGCATTGCTTAAGAGCAATGTTCTGCTTCTCATCACCATTAACACATTTGGTTGTGTCATTGAAACTCTGTACATTGTATTCTTCCTCTTCTATGCACCAAAGAAAGCTCGGGTATGTTTCCATCATTGTTTTACAATGAAGTTTAATGATCGCATCTATTAGTAAAGGTTAATCTGACAAAAGTAACATGGTTATGCAGATGGAGAGTTTGAAGCTAATAGTATTGCTAATATTTGTTGGTTTTGGATTGATTGTTCTCTTGACTCAATTCCTTGCAAGTGGAGTAACTCGTGGCGTGATCGTTGGATGGATTTGTCTTGTGTTTTCTCTTTGTGTTTTTGTAGCACCTTTGGGAGTTCTGGTAATTTTTCTTTTTGAACTGTGAGTTCTCGTAAATGCACGATGTATAACAAGCAGATATTGACGCTTTGACTCATGTAGGGATGAAACCAGATAAGGGTCAAGAGGTCGGGTCTATTGACCCTCCGGTTTTTAAACTTTGTCAAACTTTTTATGTATACAGGCTAAGTGTTTTTTTTATAAAGACAATCATATGTCAGACCCATTAGCTCTAATAGCTAGTTGGTTAGACAAGATAAACAACCTTGAGACTAAGAAGTTCTTGTTTCGCCACTAGAGTCACAGTTTTAATTTCCTGTTTTTAATTCAACTTTATTTCCAAATGTATCATGCTTTCTTAATATTTATCCATACTGTTTTGCAGAGACAAGTGATTAGAACAAAAAGTGTAGAATACATGCCAATTTTATTATCAGTAGCACTCACCCTCAGTGCTGTTATGTGGTTCTTTTATGGTCTCCTTCTCAAGGACTTCAATATTGCGGTATAACATTAAACATACCACCCAATTTTCTAGTATTTTCACCTTGATTAGATGGTTAGAATATTTAATGAGTTGCATTTGTTGCTTATTTTACAGATTCCAAATGTACTAGGATTCATATTTGGTATCATTCAGATGATACTATACGTTGCATATAAAAACAATAAGCTAGACACAAATGAAAAGAATGTGATTAATATCACTGAAATGGGAGAGCAAAAGATTCCAGATTTTAAACATCAGAAAGCAGCCGTCGACTTTGTAAAGTTGAATGTTGAGATTCTTCCAGTGGCTCCGAAGAAAAACGGTCTTGACAGGAGGCCAAATGATCACACCATTGATGTTGGCGCATGAAACTATATATATAAATAAATACACATATATACCATTTACTTTTGATTCCGAGAATAATCTGAGTAGAACCAAAATTATTGTGTGTCTATGGAAGAATGACATAAGTATATATATGTTTCGTCCCTCCGTATTTTCTGGATCTTTTGTAATAAAGTGATGTTTAGAGTTTAGATTCATCTTTTCAATTAAAACTTTGAATTGTCTACAAAAAATGTCTAGTCTTTAATTAATGGTTCTTAAGATTTTTGTACATTTCGTATATTCAGTCATTTGCTGTAATATACGTAAGTGAGCTACAATAGGCAGTGAGTGAACGGTAATTAGAGATCATGTCTATTATTTGAATCAAACAAAAAAAAAATATCCAAACCAATTTGAATTGAATCCAAATCACATTCCAAATTTGGTTTTCGAATTGTGATTTTCAAACCTATTCGACCTAAATATTCAAATTCAACTCATAATTTTTATTTTTCATAAAATTACTTATTTTCTTTTATTATTTGTATATATAGATTTCTTTTAATCAGGGTTATTCGAATTAACCTGATATTAAATTTTGAAATTGGAATCGGTTTTTTTATTCAAATTCAAATTCAGTTAGAGTTTAATTTTAAAATTTTCAAAAATGATTAGTAACAAATTTTATACCCTTTACAATCTTAATGTAATGAAATATCAAACTTTTTTTTTAAATTCTAAAGCAAATTAGAATAAGTTTGAAATCCACATCAACTTTTATTCAACTTAAAACACCTTGTTGCTTGATTGGCCAGCCCACATACAATCCTTTTTGAATAGATAACTTAAGATTCTCATGATTGCATCTTTTTACAATAAAACACATAGCTTTCAAGATCTAAAAATAAGTAACAAAAAGCCATAAAACTTATAAAATACATGAAACTTTCTTATATTTAATTACTTCATGCATTAGCAACATAAAAGTCAACACATATAAACCATAAAACATAAACTTCATCTGTTGCTTAGCTTTATAGAGAGTACAAGGAGAGTTTCTTTTTTTTTTAAACGATCAACGAATGCCCCAGAAAACCCGGAGACTATTTACACCAGTTGAGCTCATTTCAGGAAAAATCAACCTCCGCGAGCGGCTGGGTGGTAAAACCTGAGAGCTCAGGGATCAAACTTGTGACCTTACTGCCCCAAGTCTCCCATCATCGCCAAGTACAAGGAGAGTTTCAAACATGGAAATTATGTTATAGGGTATATAGCTTCAGTTATATGTAGGGGTCAGTGGGACAAGCTTAATGTGACAGCTCCGGCCCAAGAGGGCAGGTGGCCTAAGCCCACTATAACTATTTTTTTTTTTAAATGCAAACACTTGGTTACTCGGGGGTCTCATCCTGACAAACGATGCTACCCACGACACGCTGCGATCACAAGCAGTGCGAGTAACCAAGACCCTCTATATTGCACATTCATCCCAGAGGAAACCCACCGCCTTAAGTCCCATTGTGGTAAAATCTCTAACCAATCTCTATAATTTTTAATTCATCATTCATTTTTTTTGTCTGGTGGGATTTGAACTCTTGACCTCCACATTGGAAAACAAAGGTATATCCACTCCACCAATTAATGGTGGGGGATGTACATGTATTTATTTTGTACATGTACTTTTTTTTTAAACCAAATAAAAAGTTTCTAGTTGCTAAATAGTGAATGTAGGTCATACCGATTGAAACACTTTAAATCTCTGTGTCTCGGTTTTTTCTTCTTGATTTCTTGTCCGTGTGATTATCGTTGATCAGTTTTGTGCGTGGCAATATGCCAACAATTTCTAGCTGTATAACTTCATGATAGTTATTTATATCAAACAAAATTTCAAATTGAATCATAGTACATCCAATGGATAACCAACTGGCTTCTAAAACTTCAAGTACTCAACCACCTACACGACTTTATCCGACGTACAATTATATAAAATCATTTTTGTTGTTAGCTCTTCAAAATGATATAATTGTTCTTCATATAGAAAAGGACACATATATGATATAATCAACATCAAATGATAAAATCCTTGAAATTAAGCAAACACTACATATTTATAGATAGGGATCGGATGCAAGCTTCAACTAAGGTTAATATAGAACCAGAAGCTAATAGATTCAATTGAATTTTTTGAGCCATAATCTATCGATCGATCAGATGATAAAAATGTTCTCATAATGCTGCGATTTCGATGCAGTGGTCTTGATGTTCAATCTTATTTAATGTTGCAACAACCGGAAGAATATCAGAACAAACTAAAGCGCTCATGTTATCATCTTGTGGTACTTCTAGGATCTTGGGATTTTCCATTTCACATACTTTCTCTTCAAAATGGACCATCTTTTCATCCACAACTACTGGATTTTTGTCTTTGTATATGAAGTATATGATCAGTTGAATAATACCAAATGTGAATCCAAGTATATTTGGAATCTGTAAAACAAGTATTCACAAGTGCAAGTTAAGTCAGTAAGTTAGCTCGCGGTAACACTTTAAATTTTGTTAAATAAATTATAAAAACAAGTTGGATTTGGTTTGTTACCGCAATATTGAGATCATGGAGGAGAAGACCATAAAAGAACCAGATAACAGCATTGATGGTAAGTGCAACCGATAGTAGCAATGGCATGAACTCGACACTTTTTGTTCTAATCACTTGCCTCTGAATAATGTAATGTAATGATATATTAGAAGTAGATTAGTGGGTGTGTGTTTATCGTTAAAAAAACAATCATAATCATGTTATTATTTGTTTTTTCCATGCATTCCTACTTACCAAAACTCCCAAAGGTGCTACAAAAACACATATGGAAAATGCAAGGCAAATCCACCCGACTACAACGACACGGGTAACTCCAGTAGCAAGCAACTGAGTGAGGATGACTATTAATCCGAACCCAACTACAATCAATGACACAATTAACTTCATGCTCTTCATCTGCATACATAAGAACCCTTAGCTTTTTTTACGATAATAATACAGTTCAACTACACACCCCTGACAGTCTAATCTCACACGACCGTTTCACATGATGCAGCAAACAGTCGTTTGAAAGTTATGACCATTCCACCTATTTTAAGCGGTCTTTTGAGTTTGATTTGGACCATAGAGGTAGTGTGAGGTTAGATTTTGCCAGTATCTTGTAGATTTCATAAAAATGATATGTAATACGTACTCTGGCGATCTTTGGAGAGTAAAAGAGAAAGAAGAAAATGTAGCAGGTTTGAATGAAGCATCCGACACAATTTATGGTGATGATGAGCATGGCGTTTGTCCTGAGCCATGCATAATATATCCATAGCATCGAACTAAATAAGGAAACTACATATGGTGCGGATTGAAACCCTTCGGTTGATTTCTTCTTATACACTTTATAGAATGTCGGTCTGGATTTTATGAGATGTTGCTCAAAGTTTAGGCAAAACTAACTTGACAAATTAATTAAAATTGAAATTAATCACCACAAAAGCTAGTTTGATAGATTACTTACAGTGGAGAAACGAATACCATAAATGAAACAAAATTACCTACAAATATTAATTAAATAAGCAGAATGTTAGCAACACAATATATATGGAAAACAAGATTCTCTCAATAAGTTTTATACAGAAATATATAAAGAAAAAGTGGGAGAAATGAATGAAGGAAATATGCATGTATACCAAGAAGGCCAACTGCAAGAGTGAGATGACCCAAGTTACAAATCATCTTATCTTGTTATAACTCTTCTCTTTCACAAAGCAATTAAGTGTTGTTTAATTAAACAAATGCTAATTGATAATAAAGTGGTGCATAATCTTTGGCAGATCGATCTTTTTATATAGAAACGAAGGGTAAGTTTAGGGTAATGGGTCCACATGTATATAGATAGAAGCCAAACATATATCCTGAAGCATTTAGAGCGACATAAACCAAATCGAACGCTGAATCAACAAACCTATGCATTAATAATGAAGATCAATCATTTGAAGTAATATTATATTATAACTATATATAAATATAATATAATGTGAAAACTGATCAACCAAGCATTTCACTACTAGAAAGAATCAAGTGTGGCCACACAATATTTTGTCCCAAATGCATCACAAACACGAAGTCACGAGGAACTTGCTATAAAATATCTTTGCCGAAAAATAGTCGTCAAGAATGCTTTTGCAACACCATTGCGACAAACGATTTTGAGGCGTAATTTCCCTAATTATAAGGTATATATGAAATTCTCCATTCGTTAATTGTCATGTGTTAATATAACAATTTGTGACATGAAATTTTGAATCACAAATTTCCGTAGAAAACTTGGTTGTTTTATATAGAGAGTTGGCCAAGAGATCTCTATATGGGAAGTATTTACCATTTCACCTAGAACCCTCAAAATAAATGAATAAAGACATTTTTTCCAAGGACAATATACTAAAAACACCAAAGATATAAAGATGCAAAAGGTTAGTGATGAGCTATACAAACATCAAGTGCCCCAATTAAGACATAATATATACTTTTTAATAAACGTACAAAAACTTTAGCTATACTTAATAAAAAAAAAGAGAGACACTTGTCATTATCATAAAATTTTGTATTAAGTCAAATTTTAATAAGTAATTATATAAATACTAAATTTTCATATTAATGTTTATTTTTTTTTAAATTTATTTTGTTTAAACTTATAATAAGTAATTATCCAAATACAAAAATTTAATATTAAGGTTTATTATATTTTTTATTAACAGATATATCTTAAAACTAAACATTTAAATAAATTATATTTGTTTGTATACGTTTCAAATATATTCCAAACTAATTATTTTTTACTAATATAGTAAGTAATAATCATTTTTAAATAACATATTGAATAAGATATATATCTACTAAATGTTCATATTAATATTTATTTTTTTTATTTCTAATAAATAATTATTCAAATACTAAATTTTTATATTAAGGTTTATTTTGTTTTTCACTAAAAGACATATCTTCAACTAATAATTTAAATAACATCGCCACCAGCCAAATTATCCTATCTCGTCACGTCATCTTTGGCGATTCTGTCTTTCCTTTTCAAATGCTCGCTCCCGCACCCTCTCACTTCACCCCGACAGGATACGGGTCTTTATGGTGGTTAGCCACCACACCACCACCCGTCATTCCCACCTCCACACCCAACCCCTTATGCGGCTCTCATAGCCCCCACTCACCAGGTCTTACTCCTGACCATTCTTCCTTCTATCACCACATAACCTCTCCCACGATAGCCTAACCACTTTTCCCTACTTCACCAACCTCCTCTTCTCAAACGAGTCCCATCTCGTCCAGCGGCTACGCCCCCATACTACCTCTTCTTCCCCCTCCTCCTCTGAAATCCCAACGCTACTACCCCCACCTTCACTTTGCTCCATGACAACCCTTGCGATGTCCGACATCCACTGACTGAAACAATTTTTCGAGCACTTATTGAGAAAAGGACTTGGGATTTGATACATAATACGCAAGGGATGACGGATCTTTAGACACAAAAAGCGTGCGGATGGAACACTTGAGCGATACAAAGCACAACTAGTCTGTGATGGTCGGTCATAGCAAATTGAGATTGATTGTGCTAAAACATTTAATCATGTGGTTAAACCGACCACTATCTGCACCATGCTCAGCCTAGTAGTCTCAAATTCTTGGCACATCCACAAGTTGGACGTCAAGAATGTTTTCTTACACGGGAACCTTAATGAGGCCATCTACATGCACCAACCAATGGGCTTTCGAGACACCAGCGTTCCTCACCACGTATGCTTACTACATAAGTCACTATATGGTCTAATACAAGCACATCGGGCATGGTATCAAGGGTTCGGATTACATATCTACCCTTAATTTTGGACATAGTCAAAGTGATCACTCACTATGTAGTTACGCCAAAGCAGCGAGTCGGCTTGTCAGCTTTTATATGTGGACGATATCATCCTCGTCACTTCCATCGACTCTCTTTGCCTATGATTCATGGATCATTTGGCTCGAGAGTTTGTAATGAAGGACCTTGGCCCGCTTATTTTTTCCTTGGGTATCGCCATCACCAGATCCGGTCCGTCCCTATTTCTATCCCAAGAAAAGTATGCTAGAGAAATCACTAGAAAAGCAGGACTTTCTAATTGCAATAAGGTGGCCACACCAGTTGACACGCAATCAGAGCTCAGCTCCACCACCGGTTCTCCTTTACCTGATGGTGCACTGAAGATAAACAACTCGACGGTGCATTATAATATTTAATTTCACCTGGCTTGATATTTCCTATGTCGTGCAACAAATTCACATCCACATGCACTCGCATACCTCCAACCATATGTATGCTCTAAAACATGTCTTGAGATATGTTGAGGGCACCTCTTCTTTTGGGCTATACATCACCCCTTCGGCCTCCTCGTCTTTATTACCTATACCGATGCTGAGTTAAGGGGGGGGGGGGGGGCTGTCCTGATACACGTCGCTCCACATCGGGATATATGTCTATATGGGAGATAACTTTCTCTCTTGGTCCTCGAAACGACAACCTACTTTATCTCGGTCCAGTGCTGAAGCAGAATATAGGGGGGTTGTCAATGTCGTTTCAGAAGTTTGTTCGCTACAAAACCTTTTACTTGAGCTACACTATCCACTGGCTTGAGCTTCGATAATCTATTGTGACAACGTCAATCTCTCGGGTAATCCAGTTCGGCACCAACGTACAAAGCACATCGAAATGGATATTCACTTCGTTGGGGGAAAAAGTGGCTCGTGGGCAAATTCAAGTGTTTCGTGTACCTTCTCGCCATAAAATAGCTGACATCTTCACCAAAGGATTTCCAAAAGTTTTGTTTGACAAATTCCACTCCAGTCTCAACATACGTCAACCTTCCGTTTCGATTGCGGGAGTGTATTAGTATATTATGTTGTACATTGTTAAATTAGGAAACTATAGCGGTAATTATTGTAATTATTGTGGATAGGTCAAACAAATCATTGCATATATATTTGGTGAGATAATGAAAATGGACAAGGAAATTTTCCAAACTTTCAAAGATCATATATAATAATAAATGTTAAACGATGTTACTTTTCAAGTACATAATTTAATTTGATTGTTACAAAAAGAGATGGCAATTTCAACACATTGATACGAAGATACAAATTGTTTCTGCTCTTTGCCGTTAAACAATGTGACACTCTTGTGTAGCAATGTGTGTTGCCGCTTATCTTGTTAATGTTAAACAATGTGACCTGCAGTATAGTATTGCGGTTTATTTTTAAATCCAGCACGTTAATCTGTTTTATTAAATTTCATCACGTAATAGAAATCAAATAGTGTTCGTTTAAAAAACATACAATCTGATAATAGTGGCTCATATGGTATGGTGGTCCTGTATGTTTATGACCCGGCAGCTTAACTTTCTTTTCTGACTTCAACACGTATCCAGCCATTTATAACTTCAAAATGTATCCAACCATTTTATAACTTCAACACGTATCCAGCCATTTATAACTTGTAATTTTCATCATATTTGCAATATGGTTTCATCATTAAATTGTGACAAATTAATAAACAACTCAAAATAACATTATTGGAGGTGAATTTGGTGGTAACCCTTTTTGCTATTTAGAAAGGGTTGACAACGCAGCTTTTTGCCCGTCTTTCTTATTTGATGTCTTGACTCGTGTATGTACTTTTCTTGGTAAATATAAATTTAAAGTAAGAATATAAACTTAAAATACTATTATACAATATAACATTGTTAAGAGGATGTGAATAGTGCCCAGCCACGTGACATGCTCTGGTGCTGCCACGTGAAATCTATTATTTAATTATTGTGAATAGTGGCTAGCCACGTGACATGCTCTGGTGCTGCCACATGAAATCTATTATATAATTATTACTTTTTAGTTTTTTATTAGTTTAGTTTTACAACATCTTGTTTTCATGTCTAATTTTGTGTAGCTTACGTGACACTCTTTATTATCTTTATTCTTATTTCGAGTTTTAGTTCTTTTAATTCATTTTAAATCAATTTTAAAATAGAAAATTGGATTTTAATAATACGAATTATCACTCATTGGCCGATAATAATACGAATTATCACCTTGGCACACAATAATACCAATTAACAATTCCGGTCTCTAGAATGATACACCGTTAGTTTTTCATTAACATCGTTAGTCTCTTGCTGACGTGGAATCCTCCAAATCAAGCCACGTCAGCAAACTACTAGGCCACGTCAGGTTCCACGTCAGCAAGAGATTAACACCGTTAGTGAAAAACTAACGGTGTATCATTCTAGAGACCAGAATGGTTAATTGGTTTTATTGTGTGCCAAGGTGATAATTCGTATTATTATCGGCCAATGAGTGATAATTCGTATTATTAAAATCCAATTTTCCTTTTAAAATCTTTTTTTAGTTTTAGTTTTACACTGTTACCAATAAATATTTACTTTTTGGTGTTGTATTTAAGGAAAATCGGATTATATTAATCCCTACTTTTGGCTATTGGGCAATAATAATCACAACTTTAAATATCCTTGCAACCAGTCTTTACTTTCAATGTAATTTATTTTGTTAGACCCTCGATCCGTTAATTTTTTTTAACTCCGTTAGATAGCGAATGACGTGGCATACCTTTGTGTTAACTGTTTGAAATGCATTACATGGTGACAACTCATTACCACGTCATCCGCTATCTAGCAGAGTTAAAAAAAAAATTAACGGCGGGTGCAACAAAAAAAATTACATTGAAACTAGGGATTAGTGGCAAGGATATTTAAAGCTGAAATTATTTTTGGCTAACGCTCAAAAGTTAAAATTAATATAATCTCATTTTCCTATATTTAACTAGGGTGAATTGTTTCCATTTTCGTATTTTTGTTTTTTAAGTAAGGTTTTAGCAATCCCACTGTTTCAACCGGTCTTTTGTAAGGCAACACGTTACCCAATATAAATAACTAAATTGACGAATGAACGACAACGCACGTCCGTACATCTAGTCATATATAAATCTTTTATAACTGTTTAATTTTAGTCCCTTTTAATTTTTCATTTCTTTTTGCTGGGGCTGTTTTGTTCTTTTCAAAAAGTTGAATGGCTGCCAATTGGTTTCCATTGGGTTCTCTTCACGCTATCTTTACCGGGCCGTCTGAATTAAGCTACAATCGACGAAACTTAATTGTCGGTTATCACATGCATCAATTCTTTTGTGGCTGTAATTGTTTGTTTGATCATCAACGTGTTCATTGATCCTCCATATCTATGTATTGCAGCACCCGGCCAGCATTAAGTACTAAATAGTTGTGACAAACAAGCATGACCGAGAAATGGTATCCTAACATACTCCAATTGTATATATACATACGTGTCTTATGGTTGAGAGGCATATGACACAATGTTAAATAACTAGATATTGTGACACGTGTATTGTTGTACGTGTTCGTTCTATATAACCTGTGATGTTTCATACTTTCATTACATATTTATGTTTGTGCAAACATTAAAAGTAGTTAACAGTGTAAAACTAGAATTAAAATAAATAAAACACTAAAATATGACTTGAAAAGAACTAAAAACTAATCACTTCAAGCGACCAATGAAACAAGTTACTACAAACCAATTTAAAGGAAAAGAAACAACCAAGGAAACATAATTGATACGACACGTGGCTAAAGAGAAAGAGGTGGGTGTTGTCCTGGTAAAATAGGTAAATTGGATTTATGTAATCTCAAGTTTCATTAAGTGATCGATATTAATCTCAAGTAATAAAACGTTTACTACCGAACTCAATTTTAACCTATTTTCCTACAATAATCTTTGACTAACAGAAAGTTAACGGCGTTAGGTTTTATTAAAACATTGAGTTTAAATAATCTCAAGTTTCATCATATCAATTGGCCGGTAAAAATCCCAACTTTCATAAAAAATAATCTCAAGTTTTATCAATTAGCTAGCAATAATCTCAAGTTTCATAAAACCTAATGCCATTAAGTTTTCCTTAGTCAGGGATCGTTGTAGGAAAATAGGTTAAAAGTTAGGCTCGATAATAAACATTTCGTTACTTGGAATTAATTCCAACTAATTGATGAAACATGGGATTATTTAAATCCAATTTACCAGTAGAATACGCATAGAAACAATCATTTGTATTATTTGTATTGTATATAGTAAAATTACTTATTAACTATTTTTTTAAATTACAATTTTCTTCCGGAAATTCCTCCCAAACTACATAGCCATCCATGATTCCATGATATCTAATTATACTGTCGACATATTATTATATATAACAATAAAATTTGAAGGTGAATAGGAGACTTTCTATTTCTCATAGTTTGGCCACCAAACTTTGGGGTTTTGACAGTTTCTACCCTTTATACTTTTAAACACTTTTTCTTTTTTAACGAAATAGTAAAGTTTTGGTTTTCATAGTTTAGTCACATATGTTTCATAGTCTTACGTTTTGTACCCTTTAACTTTTAAAGTTTTGTTGCTTTCTACTTTGGCCACGCAACTTTTAACTTTTTTACTTTCGTTTTTAGTATATTATTATAGTTTTATACTTTCACTTCAAGACTTTTAGACTTCTACGTTTTATACCCCTTAACTTTTTAACCCTCTAACTTTTAAAGTTTTTTTTTATTTTAAGTTTTGTTGTCTTCTACTTTGGCCATGAAACTTTTAACTTTTCAACTTTCGTTTTTAGTATACTTTTATAGTTTTATACTTTCAACATGAGACTTTTAGACTTTTACGTTTTATACTCCTTAACTTAGTATATTTTTATAGTTTTATACTTTCACCACGAGACTTTTTGACTTTTACGTTTTATACTCCTTAACTTTTTAACCCTCTAACTTTTAAAGTTTTTATTTTTGTTTTAAGTTTCTTTGTCTTCTACTTTTGCCACGAAACTTTTAACTTTTCTACTTTCGCTTTTAGTATACTTCTATAGTTTTATACTTTCACCACGAGACTTTTAAACTTTTACGTTTTATACCACTTAACTTTTTGACTTTCGTTCAGTATACAAATTCAACCCCGCAGCAACGCGCGGGGTGGTAAACATCTCGTTAACATTATAACTTATTAAGAATAGTGCCTGGATTTCATTGGGCCAAGTGGTTCTAACAAGGCTAACTTTTTTTTAGCTCATTAAAAGGTAATATATATATTAAGTATATATATGAGCTGATGGTATGATGGGTAGAGTCGTGTTATAGAACTTTTAAGTCCTATGCAGCTTAATACTTTGAGCAAATATTTTGAGTTTTAACGTCGTTACGCAGTCTTTTTATATTTCCATTTTATTTACGTTGCATTATGAAAATGTAATCGGTTGTGTAACCACGTTATTCCGCAGCGACGTGCGGATAGTAAACCTAGTTACGTAGAGTATTACACAATAATATATAAATGAACAACCATATGCACGCTATACACCAAACCCGGGACCAGTGGAACCGATTCGGTTCGGTTCTGGGACCGGTTCCCACCAAACCCGGTTCTGGGACCGGTTCCCATTAAAAACCGGTCGCTGGGCATTAAACTTGGGTTGCACTTGTTTTCTTTTTTTTGATTTTTTTGCTACTGTGAAGTTTTTAGTTGTTTTAAACTTACATTTTGACCAAAATAAAAAATATAAGCCAATAAGTATTGAATAAAAAACTACATTCTTAATAATTAACTTACGATCCGTCACGTGTTCGGTTAGGAAATACAATATTACACACCATTACAAATAAGATACTTAAAGTCTTCAAGCAAATACGAAATACGAAATAAGATTTAAAGTCTTCAACCAAATACGAAATACGAAAAACTCTAAATGATTTAAACGTCTTCAAGCTTCATTCTTCAAGTCTTCAACCGCAAGTCTTCATGTCTTCAATCTTCACTCTTCATCCGAACTATTTGGTCCAACGCGAATCGTCAAATCAAGAGCTTCTTCATCGCCAAGTTGATTGTTTGTTGCGAGCTCGATCTCGTTTATGTGAAGCCTATCTTCAAGTGTAGTTTCATCTTCAAGAGTCGATTCATTTTGTATACGTTCCATCGCATCCAAATGATCCTTTAGGCAAATGCACATCTCGATCGAAGCCGGAGTTAGCCTCGTCCTTCTCAACGATAAGACCCTCCCACTTAGAGAAAAAGCGGATTTCGAAGCCACCGTAGAAGCTTGGACACTTAGTAGATCCCGGGCCATAGCGGATAGGATAGGAAATTGAGCTTCTTTTCCTTTCCACCAAGTCAAGATGTCGAAATGATCAAATTCCTCCCTACTCATAGTGGCCAAAAAATCCGTCCCACTATATCTCCCAAGCTCACTACTTGGGGTGCTTCCTCTTTGACGTTTTGTATTTTCAACACGAAACATATTATACAAATCATCCGGGTCCATACTCGAACTACTTGCGAATGAGTGAGGGACTTGTGTTGTTGGACCATAACGAACCAAATAAGCATCGAACATGTTTTGGATAGATGTGTGAAAAGCCATTTTGGTTTCTTGGGCGAAATTTGGATTTTCTTCATACAAACTCAAATAGGAACATATCCTATCAATAACCGTTTCAACACCCGTAACGTTGTAACACGGGTTCAAGAATGCCGCACAAGTGAAAACGGCCGGGATCTCTTTAAAATATTTCTTAAACTTTTCTTTCATTAGAACCACCATGGCATGGAACATATCATTTTTAAACTCAAACTCACACAACTTTTTTGCCATCAAGAAAAGGTTGTGAAGAACAAAAGAACTTGTCGGATAATAAACACCCGAAAGTTGTATAGTTGCGGTGTTAAAAACATCAAGCAAATCGCACATTTCTTTAATACAAGCCCAACCCTCGTCCGGAAATGATGTAGCCTTACCACGAGATTCTAGTCGCTCATGAAAATGTTTTAAAGTATCCCTTTGTCTTAAAGCACTTTGAAACATTTTAAAAGTTGAGTTCCAACGTGTAGGAACGTCCCAATTCGGTCCAAGACAAACCGAATTCGTATCGGTACACAATTTCCGGTAATTCATATATCTTGCTCGACTTTGTTTAAAGATGGAACGCAACATGTTTTTGAATTGTTCTCTAAAAACACTAACTTGTGCAACATTTAAACCATCTTGAACCACCAAGTTGATAATATGAGCCACACAACGACTATGAAAAAAAACCCCGTTGCAAGTTGGTCGATATTTGAGTTTTAATTTTTCAACCGCCGTAGTGTTGTTGGAAGCATTGTCAAAAGACATAGAAAAAACTTTGGTTTCCAATTTAAATGTTCGGATTACATAATCCAATAGTTTGAAAACATTTTCTTCCGTGTGAGGATATCCAAACAATTCGAACGCAACCGTACGTTTCATCATTTGCCATGAAGAAGGACATATATAATGAGCGGTGACACATAAGTACGACTCCGGTAAATTGTGTGGAGCCGACCAAACGTCGGTTGTTAAGTTCACACCGGTTTGCAAGTTTTCAAAAAGTGCAATTAAATCTTTTTTTGCAACTTCCCAAAGTTTTAAACAATCACGCCTAAGTGTTGTGCGACTTACTTGGGCGTATCGAGGTTGTAGAGTTTCCCGAATCAAACTTGTTAGGCGAGGGTTGTCAAAGTGATCAAACGGAAGAGCTTCTTGGATAACAAACTTTGCCATTCGGTCACGAACGTTACTCAAATCGAAATTGAATATTTCTCCCTTCGTACCCATTTGCGCTTGATCCTTACCCGGGTTAGCGTTCAACACGCTACATGATTGCCTCAAATGCTTCCTCAAACTAGAGTTTGCCCCCGCCTCATAAAGTTTCCCGCATGCATGACAACGCGCCTTCTCGGTCCCGTTCGACATTTCGCATAAGTCGAAATGTGCCCATGGGTCTAAGTTTCTTTGTGTTGTTTTCACCCTCACGACATAAACACTTGAACCCGCACCTTCTCCAGCTCCAACGGACGCTTCACTTGGGTTAGCCATAACAACAAAAAGAGATTGAAAATGAGAACTTTGTAGTGATTTTTTTGAATCTTTGATTGCATGTAATGAACCCAATATATGAGTATGTACTTATACTAAGTTTGTAGTGTCATGGGGGGTAAAAAACAACAAAAAAACGGTCAAAAAAGCAGATGAAACAGCTAGCAAAAGCATTGAATGAAAGCTGCAATATTCCTGAATTTTCTGCACAAAATGCCGTTGGGACCGGTTCTTGGGACCGGTTCTGTGGGGGACCGGTTCTGGTGCTGGAACTTGGAATCGAACAAGAACCGACGGGTTTTTACGGGGACCGAACCGGTTCTACTTTTCCGGGACTGGGACCGGACCGGTTCCGGTTCGGTTCTCCGGTTTCGGTCCCGGAACCGGTTCCGATGTGCACCTCTAATCCATGATATCTAATTATACTGTCGACATATTATTATATATAACAATAAAATTTGAAGGTGAATAGGAGACTTTCTATTTCTCATAGTTTGGCCACCAAACTTTGGGGTTTTGATAGTTTCTACCCTTTATACTTTTAAACACTTTTTCTTTTTTAACGAAATAGTAAAGTTTTGGTTTTCATAGTTTAGTCACATATGTTTCATACTCTTACGTTTTGTACCCTTTAACTTTTAAAGTTTTGTTGCTTTCTACTTTGGCCACGCAACTTTTAACTTTTTTACTTTCGTTTTTAGTATATTATTATAGTTTTATACTTTCACTTCAAGACTTTTAGACTTCTACGTTTTATACCCCTTAACTTTTTAACCCTCTAACTTTTAAAGTTTTTTTTTATTTTAAGTTTTGTTGTCTTCTACTTTGGCCATGAAACTTTTAACTTTTCAACTTTCGTTTTTAGTATACTTTTATAGTTTTATACTTTCAACATGAGACTTTTAGACTTTTACGTTTTATACTCCTTAACTTAGTATATTTTTATAGTTTTATACTTTCACCACGAGACTTTTTGACTTTTACGTTTTATACTCCTTAACTTTTTAACCCTCTAACTTTTAAAGTTTTTATTTTTGTTTTAAGTTTCTTTGTCTTCTACTTTTGCCACGAAACTTTTAACTTTTCTACTTTCGCTTTTAGTATACTTCTATAGTTTTATACTTTCACCACGAGACTTTTAAACTTTTACGTTTTATACCACTTAACTTTTTGACTTTCGTTCAGTATACAAATTCAACCCCGCAGCAACGCGCGGGGTGGTAAACATCTCGTTAACATTATAACTTATTAAGAATAGTGCCTGGATTTCATTGGGCCAAGTGGTTCTAACAAGGCTAACTTTTTTTTAGCTCATTAAAAGGTAATATATATATTAAGTATATATATGAGCTGATGGTATGATGGGTAGAGTCGTGTTATAGAACTTTTAAGTCCTATGCAGCTTAATACTTTGAGCAAATACTTTGAGTTTTAACGTCGTTACGCAGTCTTTTTATATTTCCATTTTATTTACGTTGCATTATGAAAATGTAATCGGTTGTGTAACCACGTTATTCCGCAGCGACGTGCGGATAGTAAACCTAGTTACGTAGAGTATTACACAATAATATATAAATGAACAACCATATGCACGCTATACACAGTGCATCCATGTTTAAAAATGTGAATTATATATATATACACACACAAACATGTATATACATACATTTATATTATATTATAATACATATAAGGAGAACAAAGTTGTCAATTATTGAGGGGCAAAATAGATTTTTGAACAATGAATTAAAATTATTTTATAAAGGAAACTATAAACGTGATTTCCGCTACTAGACTCATCTTTACCTTAATTGACACGCTACGCTATATATGTGATTTCTCCTTTATTAGGCTATCCGTAGTGGGGCTCCATGGAGGCGCCATGGAGCCCATAACGCCCCTATAACGCCCCTCTCCCACCCCCCGGGGCGCCATGTTAGGAGAAATGGGGCTTGGGCGTTACCAGCATCACGCCTCCCCCTCTCTCACTTTCCGGCGCCATGGGCGCTATCCCCACTACGGTGGGGCGCTATAGGGGGCGCCATAGCGCCATCACCACCTCCCACTACGAAAAGCCTTAGTTTTATCAGTTTTTGATGTTCGGGTCCCACCCGACGAGTCAGATTGTCATAGTTTTTAAGGTATGTGAACATCACATTATCCATAATATGAAGTGTAAGTGTTACTTACTTAAAAGTCATCCGCTTCTTCTTTATCATTTCATCATTTTGACTCATTCACATCCAAGCTTCCAAACTAGCTTGACAAGGATCAATTCTGAACATAGGATTAGACTATGTAATGACTAATTATCCATATAGCACTAATCGTGTTTCTATATAATTTTTTCAATGTATAACTCATGTTAAATCTATGGTTTTGCTTTGACTTTTAGAAAGTCAGACCGTACTTGATACATAAGCACACAATATTCAATTATACGCTTTTATCATAAATCAGTCATCGTTTCGTTTATGTGCATAATATCCATTCTAAATGATAGAATTTAATGCATACACAACTCATCATGCTTAGTCCATATTAAACAAGTTTAATAACCTTAGGGGGGGACGGTATGGTGGGCGGCTCCCCCACCCGGCTTCAAGGGAGCCGCGTGGCTCCATGTGGCAACGATACCGGGTGTGCAAGGCTTCCCCATGTGGCTCCATTTTTTGGTCTAGGGCGGTTCCTCCAAGCCGGCGAGAGCCGGACTCTTTCTCTCTCTCTTTTCTTTTTTTTTTTTTTTTTTTTGTTTTCTATCCCCACGGCTTGGTGAAGCCACACCACAACCATACCATGTGGTGTGGCTCCAAATGGTTTTCAAAACTACACATTTGAGTTGGCCGGCTATGATTGGTTGGTGAGCATGGCTTCACCAAGCCATGCCACAACCATACCCCCTCCCCTTATCATCTTTTCATGGTTTTATACAATTCCATTTTACACATGTCACAAGCATGGATATCACAATTCACACAAGTTTTGCTTTCATGATCTATAGTAGTGTATCTTACTACAATTAGCCATGAGTTCAAGCCAATAATCTAACTTACGCATTTCATTAAACACTTGGTGTATACCAAGGTTCACATGCCTAATTACCTCCCTTTACACATATGCAATTTACCTAATTCTTGTCTTCGCCTAAGATTTACCATTATCCTGTGTTTACACACATCATTTAACAATTTGTAATCCACTTTCATACATAATCCAACAATTAAATTCATATATCATCATTTTCTATATCTCATGACTCAAATTCGCAACTTATGGCATCCATGTCCAAAACTTGATATTTAGGTCATATTCACAAACATCTAAGTTTCCATTAAATGATTCAATCATCATATAACATTCTTAATACAAAATCACATCCTCGAGTTACCAATTTCATCATAAAAACTCGTACCTAGCATGCAAGCATAGAAGAGTTAGGTGGTGTTTGTTTTTCTGCAAAAGCTCTTCCTGTCCTCTTATGTATGCGCCGCGCAGACCACGCGCAGACATTTAGGTCTGCAGACTGTTTGTTTTTCCGAAGACGTTTCATTAAAAAATGTCTGCGCATGCTCTTCTTGGTGCAGATATGATCCAGTCACTTCTGACATTTTCTAACATCTTCTAACCTTCTTTTTAAACTGTTTTTTCATTAAAGAAACATTTTTAAACAGTTTTTTAAAGTGTTTTTCTAAAAAAAACTTTTTGAAAGGTTTTTAATATTTTATACAGCTTTTAAAAAACTTATTTAACTATTTTTTAAAAAACGCCTTTTAAAATGTAAAAAAAACATTTTAAACAATTATTTTTAAAAACGCTTTTTTAAAATGTTTTTTTAAATGTGTTTTAGTTTTTTTTTTAATTGTTTTTTTAAAAAGTTTTGTTTTTAAATACGTTTTTAAACAGTTATTTTCAAAAAAAACATATTTCAAACAATTATTAGATAAAACCTTTTTGAACATTTATTTAACAAAAAAAAAAATTTAATTGTTTAAAAATCATTCTTTGAACAAATTTTATAAAATACTTTTGATATTTTATTTAAAAGAAAATTGTTTTAGAAAAAATATGTTGGTTAAAATATACGGAAGAAAATAAAATGATTGAATGGTAATTATCTATAAGTTTAAAAAATGATTTATTTAAATTTCTGCTTATTTTAGCAGTCTGTAGAAGTTAAAAAACAAACACTCTTCTTCTTACAGATTGCAGATGTTTAGTCCACCTCTTCTGCTACAGATGTCTGCAGATATGGTCCGCAGACTGCAGACAATTACCTCTTAAAAACAAACAGCACCTTACTTACCCATTAATCCAAGATGAGTTTTACAAGGTTTGATGCCTCCACATCTTGTTTTAATCACCAAAATAACAGTTTTTCATCTTAGAATCAAAATATTTTGAGTTCTAGGGTTTTGGCCGGGAGATGAGTTCCACGAATTTCCAGCCCCAATATCATTTTCCAGCTTTTTCTTAAGTATAATTTTTAGAATTTATAGTTTGGGTCCCTCAAGTTTCGCAATTTTGCATTTTAATCCCGAAATTCACTTATTTTTACACAAGACATTATGTTATCATGAAAATATCATATTGTACATAAACATGTCTCAAAACCTTTATATAAGTGTAATAATCATTAATATTACACTAAACACATAATTAACATTCTAAACGAGTTTAGGATTTAGGACAAAAAATCACATTTTCCACCATTTATCATAACATCGAATTTTAAAATTTCAGGATGTTATGTGATTTAAATTGGTTCTTAACATAATATATTCCCAAATTTCTACATAATCTCGATAATTACCCGGCGGTTTTGTTAATTTATGGCATCCAGAAATTGGGATGTTAAAGTTTATAAGTAATTAATCTGGTGATGGTAATTTACATATTTATCTTTCAAAAACTCTTAAAATTTGAAGTAAAAGAGATTTTTGTCCATCTGATAGAGGTTGGATGTGAAGGCCTTTGGGCCGGTTATATTATTTAGGGACCCGTTTGGTCCCTAAATTGTTGCCCTAATATTTTTTCTATTTATACCATAGTCATGTATTTTAATCTTTGTGCAGTGAGCTAATGAGAAAACCCTAGTTGCAGTCCATGGACATAGGTCACGCCGACCGAACCATGTTGAATCTTGTGTCATTCATTTATATTCTAATTGTTTGTGTGTTTGTAGTCGTTTCTGCTGGCCTCGGATCTAACAGTATGTATTATAATATAGTATATATGAATGTTTAAAAAAATATGTAAACTTGATAAAAAGGCGCGCAATAAAAGTGACGGAGACTAAACATCTCTCCGTTTTTTTCTCCACCATTTGATCTCAACCATTTTTTTTAACGGCAAATTTGAATCACTGACGGGGACATTACACCACCAACCCCATCATCTCCAATCTCCATCAAGAGGAAACTCACCACTGGTGAGAAAACCCACTGTCGCAACTTGTAACCCCCATTTTTTATTCTTTTATTACAAGTGAGACTTGAACCCAAGATCTCTTAATAAAGGGTCATACACATTTGACACTAGGCTAAACTAGTGGGTGTATTTAATCTCAACCATTAATTAGTTCTTTATAATAAATCTAATACCCTTAAATCATTTTAGCCTTCTTAATTAAATAAACTATTTAAAATAACTTCTCCCTTATTATATAAAAATGTAATAGCCCGTTCAATCTTTTTTTTTTGAACAGCAACAAAATATATAGACAAAACCTTGTTGGCTAGAAAAATCTAGCCAAACAAGAAAAAAAAACAAAGTTTACACATATAGTAGCGGGTTTTCAACCCATCTACTACGGGACATATACAGCTTTTTATTCCTAGTCGACATAAATAAATAAGAAACATTTACAATAGAATCAAAAATGGGACTAGGCGTTAAGTCGTTCCTGTTGTGTAACACCTCGTTCCTAGCTTTCCATAGCAACCAATACATAATTCTGCATATGCCGTTTATAAGAACCTTGCTCCTCTTGTTGAAATGCGAACTCTCAACCCAATTGAAGATGACGACTGGATCCCCACACGATGGAGCAACCAACCCGAGCCAGCTGCGAACCGACGACCAAATACCCACAAATCTCGAACAGTAACCAAAAACATGTGAAGAAGTTTCAAGCCTTTCGTCACAAAAGATGCAATTAAACTCCGTGATAGGTATCTCTTTTTCCAATAACTTTGCACGAACCGGTAAACGATCAATAAGAAGCCTCCAAATGAAAACATTTATTTTCTTAGGAATCTTAAATAAGTATTGTTGATTATACAGATGAAGAACGCCCTCATTTTTCTTTGTACTCTTTAATTATAAGTTAATTTTCTTTATTCGATTATATAGAGAGGTTCAAATGAGATGTTGGTTTGGGTAAGAAGAATAAGAAAAATTTTAGTCATTTGATCTTATAAAAAAATGAGGGGCAATTTATTCTTACACATCTTTGTTGATTTTTAATTAAGTTCCCCCATTTTATTAAATATTCATAACTTTCACATACGACATTATTATTTTTTAAATTACACCATAAAAACGAGTGTTTTTTATCTTTAAAACGCCTTAGTGTTGTTATATATAAAATTAAAAAAATTACTCTTTCGATTTTTAACACAATGATCTGAATATTTTTACATAATAAGACACAATGATCTGAACATTTTGATATAATAAGACACAATGATCTAAACATTTTGACATAATATGACAATGATCTGAACATTTTGACACAATATGACATAATAATCTAAACATTTTGACACAATATGACACAATGATCTGAACATTTTGATACAATCGAAAGTGTAATTTTTTTATATATATAACAACATTGTAAAAAACGTTCGTTTTTATGGTGTAATTAAAAAAAATGTCGTATGTAAGAGTTATGAAAGTTTAAAAAATGGGAGAAACTTGATAAAAAATCAAAAATATCCTTCCATCTTTTGTTTTTCTCTCTAATTCTACACAGAAAAATTTTAGCCATAAATCTTCATTTAATTGAAGATTTAATGTTTATGATTTCTTCTTACGTTCTTGCCAAAACCAAACTTCTTAAAATAACACATCTCCATATATATTGATATATTTCGGACTTAGACACGCGATATATTAAATTTAAATTTCTAAACTAAATCCCATAGGTTGCAAAAAATGAAAGAAAATAAAAAAGAAGTCTTCAATTTTCTCAAATTCATGCACGAGCTCTAAAAATAATTGTACTTGTTAATCGGTGCTGGACCCTCTTTTATATTACTAGAAATAATACCATAAAAGGAAGGCAATAATACTATACTTTTTTAGATGTAGTACACTTTTTTTCTTGTAAAGTATGTTACGTAATAGAGTGGGAATCGCAACATACATTCACTAAAAATTGGATCATACGCGGAGAAAATGTACGTGGCCCAGTCTGATAAAACCAGCGTGTTTGTTTGACCCTAAAATACCTCTTACTCGTTAAGTTTATTTACCCATCCTTTAAAAATTACTTACTCAGCTCGAGATGTCACAATCTCTTATTCAGTCATTTGCCCCTTACCCACTCAAATACCTGAAATTGAAGGGTGGGGTTGGATTCAAACTCTAAAATCATAGAAGTTAAAGTGACAAAGGTTCATCTTTATAAAGTTAAAAGTCGAGCCTTGTATATGAGTACCAATTGATGTAATTTGGTTTGATTTAGATTAGGTAGCCGTTGAAAAAAATACCCCAAATATTGTATTACTTTCTTTAATGAGGAAATAAAAATCAAGGGAGAGCATGCAATATTATTTTAAACCCGTGTTAAAGATTTTGTAATCTAAAGTTGCAAAGTGTTACAAACGAATTTAAGTCGGGCGGTGCATCCGACCCATCAACCCACCGAGTCATGTGGATCGTTTGGGCTTTCTTTACCAAACCTTGACGGTTCTTATGTGGTCCATCTTGTTAAATTTCCCATTTTTTGATAAAGTTTAACTCTCGTGACGGAATTCAACGTATTAGGCTTAGGTATTAAAGTAGAACAAGCTACAAATTCACCTCCACTCGGTTCATATGAGAATTCATGTATATTAAATGAAACATTTGTTTTTAGTGCACTTTTGCGTTATAATAATAAAAAATGACGTTGTTAGAATAAAAACATGGTAATGTTATACGATGTAGTGGTGTGGTGTAGTGGTGTGGTGGTATTAGACTATTAGGTAACTCATACAGATTTAAAAAATTAGAAAAAAAGTACATTATAAAAGACTAAACACAAAGAAACTATTCCAATTGTATTTACTTATATAATTTATCAATAAATATTTATTAAATTAATCAATAAAAACTTAAAAAGAGTGAATTACAAATTTTGTCATTAATTTAGGTTTGCACGTTTTATAAGTTTTGTTATTTACCTTTACTAAGAATACTGGATATCCTTTATATTGCACAAACATTCAGTCAGTGTCCTTTGGCCAAATTTTGTCTGTTAGGCCAAACGACACTTAGTATAACTTCTCTACAATATAAAGGACATTCGGTGTAAGCTTTGTTTAGCCAAAGGACACTAAGTGAAACTTTATGCAACATAAAGGACATCCAATGTTATTAGTGAAGGTACAAGACAACACTTGTAAAATATGCAAACCTAAAGAACAAAATTTGTGATTCGCTCAACTTAAATTAAAAATGAATTGTGAATATAAGTTGTGTGAAAGGAAAAAAGTGATTTCGCCCAAATAATAATACCCATAGTAAGTTATGTGTCACTAACTAGATTTTGCAACCTAAGCGTTGTTGTGTGGATCATGCCGGGCACATAAAATAATCGCATTGCTATACGATTACTAATGGTGCCTAAATGTGTATATATTTTTCAATAAGATTTTCACACTTTTGGTTTCTAATTTTTAAAAATGATTATCACATAGGAACTAAACAACACACGAATAAGCAAGTGTACCTATCGATTAATACTTTAGTTTGGTAAGAACCAAGTATCGATCCAAATACGCGAGAACTCCTGATACTGAACTTTTTTCATTTTCTAGTCGATAAAAGATAATGGATCCTTTCAGTTTTATTTAACTAAATTAACTAACAATTAATCTAAATTATCTAAGTAACAAAGATGAAGATAATCAATGAAAAAAAATATCACCTATGATGAGATCATTTACTACGCATGATACATGGAATCACATCAAACTCCCATCAAGATTATTAAATCGTATGATTTGTTGGAAAGCTAAAACGATAAACACATGATAGCCACCTAAAATCATGCAATAAAGTACCAATGATACAATTATTTTAGTGGGGGTAAATATGTATTAGACTCCCGTCAAGGCTATCTAGTCCCAAAACTCTTTGGAAAACTAACATGATAAACACATATCAACCACCTCGAGTCCTGTAAAGCAACAAAGATACAAAGATTAACTCATGAACATCATACCAGGATTAGGTTAATTATAGATTTATGCTAATAAATCATAAATTCACATAAGCAATGACATGAGAAATCATAACATACACAATGGTTTTCTCAAACATATGTGTAAGGATGCACACTTGTTTAATTTTCACAAACATTCAATCTTAATTCATTATTCCTAGTCAAATGCCATAAATTATATACATAAATATGCAAATTTATGAATAAATGTTCCAACACATAAGGTTTTCCAACATAAAATGGCTACAACATCCACAAGATTCAAAGTTTCATCAAACTCAACAAGCACACATAGTCATTGAAGAGCAACCATCACTTTGAAATTTCAAAAACATAATCATCACTTCTGTCGTTCCAAAAAAAATCATTCATCACCAAAAGTTGCATACAAGTTGTCAATGTATGCTAAGTTTCATATAATCTAAGTGACATTATAAAAACCCCAACTAAGCTTGAAGATATGGAAGAGCTCATGATAGATCTTGAGAAAATCGACCTAATTCGAGCAAAGAATGGTTGTATGTTGCTAAATCTTCACTTGGAATGTTCAATCTTCAAGTTTGGCTTCTTTCTTCATGAAATCACCCTAAAAACGACCTAAAGGATCAAAGAGGTCTAGGGTTTTGTTTCTCTAAAGTTTCTTGTGTGAAATAAGGAGTAATTTTGGTTAAAAAAAATTAGATCTGGCACAGGATATCGCCGTGCCACTTAAAAACACGACCATATTGACCACTGCGACATCGGAAATCTAGTAGCAACACCTGATCTGGGGAAAGCTTGTCAACATGGCCATGTCAGGAAGGACATGGCCACGAACATGGCCATGTCAAGGTTGATTTCACAATTATCTATAATTTTTGTATCTTCATCCAAAATCACCAAGTAGCCATCCAAAAGTATAAAATTCAAATATATCACAATTAAGAGTCGATTCGAATGAATTTGTAGCAAAAAAAAAAACACTATAAATGGGGCATGATATGCATTATTAACATGCAAAGTGGTCAAACACGAGAATGTGTGTTTTGACAACCAATATGTGTTTATACCAATTGCATTTGATGCCTTTGGTTTTCTCGTACCTGAAGTCGTTGAGCTACTTGGAAGGGCCCAACCGGTCATGCATAGTAATGTTATGAAACCAAGATCTATGAATGTAGTTTTTAAACGTCTTAGCTTTGCTATACAAAAAAGACTGGTGGCGCAACTTGTTGCTCGTTTGCCTTCTATTTTCCTATAAACTTCTAAGTGTTATTTCAGTTTGTTTAGTTATTCTTTCTAAAAAAAATTATTTTTTGGTAAACAAAGTTAATGAGGGGAGTGCCGGCCCTATGCGTTGCGCTTCATGGTTTTATTACTTTTGAGCTCAAATATCTTCATATCATAATATTTTTCTATAACGACAAACTTACACATATTTTAATCTAGTTTAAAATTTATATTAGTTTGTCAGGTCTAAAACGGTACTTGAACCCTTACCACTTGTGCGTAAGCGCCACCACCTTAGCATCACATTTGTACTTTTAAATTATAAATAGTAAAAAACTATTAATTAATCCAATTAGCTAAAAAGTAAAAAAGCAAGAAAATTAGTTAATTGGGTTGAGAAAAAAAATAGACGGTATTAGTTGGGCTGAGAAAAAATGGGCTTTATTAGTTTGGCTGAAAAAGGAAAAACAAACTTTTCATAACCGGGTTGTTAAAGCATTAAGAGCTCATTTCCATCTTCATCCCTATAATTTATATATTTATCATTACATTTTCTCTCTTACATTCACAACCACAATTAAATAATACATTTTTATGTTTATCATTTACCTTTTTTCTTTCTTTCACTCACAACTTAACCTCAAATTTTAGGAAATCATCAGTTTATTTATCAAATGTAGGAATGAACATAAACTTTCTCTCTCACTTGATAAAACAAAAGAGAGGCCATGTGTCAACTTTCTGGTGGTTGGATTGGGTTATTGAGTTATGTCTATGACTTGGGTTATATTTAGTTTCATTCCCTATATAATCGAGCCATTTTCAAATGAGTTACGAGCCGCGAGTATTTTTGAACAACCCTAATACCAGTCTGTGTATTACACGGGATGTCTTAAAAATAATATAATTAATTAATATCTTCGTGTGTAATTATTATTATATTTTAAGCATAAAGTTCAACGTAAACGTATAAGAAATAATAAAAGTTTTAAGCATACACTCGGAAAATAAGAAACATTAAATATTTAATATTATAAATAACAAATATTGAAACTTTAAGCATAATAAATTTAAATTAAAAAGTATGACGTAATTGAAATCTTATTACAATTTATTAAGATTTAAAAAATCATGAGAATAGTTAGAAACTTTATATTTTTTATATTTAGTTATTCAAAATCATTAATGTTTAATAAGGAGAGATGGTTGATATTTAATAGGAGAGGGAAATTCGAAAAAAAAATTTGATGACAGTGAAAGTGATGGCTTGTGGTATTAAGGATTTTATTTATTAGACTATCTCCATCACTAACGTCCAACCTTCTGACAAATAGCATGTCATATGCATCAGTTTTTTAACTCTCATTTCCACACACAGGTTTTTACCCTAACGTAATGGTTCCTACAAACACCCTCTATTTATCTATTTAATATGTATGTTTGAGAGAGGAAAAAAAAAAAAAAAAAAACCTATGGATGGCCACGTCGAGAAGGATTGAACCCCAGACGTTAAAAAAAACCTTTTGTAAAACCCTCACTAATTATTTTGGTCGCAAACAGGTTTGAGTGCAACTTAGGTCGGCTGGTCGCTAACACTATAACTGCAACATTGGTTGCAAGAAGGTTTGGTTGCAAACAGTTTGGGCCGCAGTTGCCGTCGAAGTCGCTAAGTCTAGCCGCAAACTCTATTACCAATCTTGTCGCTGAACTGGTTCAGACACAAAATCCGTCACAAAAGCTTCGGTTACAAAATCAGTGGCTAATTTGCGACATCACACCACGGAAATTTTTAGTCGCGAAATTGGTGGCGAAATTAGTTACCGGCCAAGCTATAACTAACAGCCGGAACCAGTCGGGACGTACATTTGCCAGAAGGGTAACAAAATACAAAATTCTTGATATGCTCGAGCTGGGAACACTGGAACAACATTGCCGGCCGCTTTATCAAGATTACAAATTAAGGAACTTTATGTTGTCCAAGAGATTTAGAAAATAAGAATGAAGTTTAATTACATTTGAAGGCAGCTCAAACATGTTTACACTTAAGTTCAATGAAGAAAAATACAAATGTTAATTGGGGACTGAGACTTATTCATATACTTCTTGATTTTATCATTCTCAAGCAGCGACTTCAATGATATGATTCGGCACACTTGTGGGAGCTTGAGGTTCAATGGCTACATCTATTGTTTTATGGTCTACTATTTCTGGGATCTTTTTCTCCTCCATTTCACTGATCGGATATTTTTTGGGTTCAAAATCTGATGATACTTTTTCGTTGGAAATCATGGGCTTCTTGTTCTTGTATATGAAGTATAGTATAATTTGAATGATACCGAAGATGAATCCAAGTACATTTGGAATCTGAAAAAATAAGTCATTCACAAATCACAAACGTACTCTTTGATTAGGAAAAAAAAGTAGAAATAGAATAAGTTATAGACTTTCTACATACCGCGATATTGAAGTCACCAAGAAGCAGGCCATAAAAGAACCACATAACTGTTGGAATTAAACTTCAAAATACAAGCTCTTAATATTAGAAGTTTGTACGTAAATGTGCAGAATATTTGTGAATGAATAGAAAAGAAAAAGATGGAGTTTTTCAATGAAAAGCTTGCTTTATTCAATAGTGAAAAGGACTATATATAGCCTTACATACCAGACTTGGGAAATCTAAACAACCAATAAAATACTAGTACTTTCCTAAAGACTAGGTACATGGGTGACTTTTTCTTTTCTCTTTGCCTACTTTCAAACCCCTCAACGTAAACTTCCACAAGAATAGGTCATCCCATTTACCCACTCTACATTATTGACACATGCAAAATTACCAAATACTTATAATCCAAATATGCTAACTGAAGATGATCCATACCCGTGACCCGTTATTCAAAACCAAAGTCAAGATTAAACCCAACATTCACCTCCTTAATCTTGACCCATCTTCGTCCTCAAAGCAATGTCGGTTCCTCCTCTTCAATCAAGTTTGCTTCTTCCTCTTTGCCTTTCCATTTGGTACACTCATGAGCAAAGTGTCCAAATGCTCCACACTCATAGCACCTAAACTTACTTTTATCACCTTGACCCGTGCCTCTTCCATGACCTCTTCCACCTCTTTCAAAGCTTTTTCCACGACCCCTTCCTCTTCCATAGAATCTATTATTTTCACCATTCTTTTGTTCACTAACCAACAGGAGTTGCCCTTGATCTCCTTCTTTCTCACCATGGCTTTTAAGTCTTTCTTCGTAGGCTTTAAGCCTTCCAACCGCTTCATCGAAAAGCATCGCATCCAACTCAAAACATTGTTCGATCGAAGCTACAATTTGAAGAAAGGACTTTGGCATTGCATCAAGTATCCTTCTCACCATTTCTTCTTCCTCAACTTCATGTCCAAGACTCCTCAACTTTGAAACCAATCCACTCAACTTAGTAGCACAATCATCAACGAGTTCTCCTTCTTTCATCCTCAAACCTTCAAGCTCTCTTTTTATTGTTGCAATTCGAGCCGTCCTCACCCGATCTACACCCAAGTAGCGGATTTTTAAGCCATCCCACACTTTCTTCGGGTCCGTGTGACTCGACATTTGCAACACCATCTCTTCCGGTATTGCTTGAAACAAGAATGCTAGAGCTTGTTTTGACTTCGTGGCATTTGGTTCTTCCCCAAGAGTCCTTGGTTCCACCGTCTCCAATAGGCCATGTGCATCTAAGATGGACTTAACTTTGATAGCCCATACCGGATAGTTGGTTGCGGTCAAAGTCGGAACTTGGTAAGACATCGTACCTGCTTCTTTTGTTTGTACCATCGCCATTCTTCACTTTCTTTTCTGATTTCTTTCTTTCTTCTTGCTTCCTGGTACTTGATGCTGATCTTTGCTATTTCTTGCCTTCTTGCTTCAGTTTTCTTGCTAACTTGCTGCTGCTAGATTCTTGCTACTGCTACGTTTTCACTTGCTGCGTCTGTGCTTTTCTTGCTGCTGCTACGTACTTCTTGCTGTGAATACTTGCTTTCGATCACGAAACTGCGATCACCGTGCTGTCTTTTTTTTTTCACTGGTTCTTGCTTGCTAATGCTTGCTGCTACTTGCTTCCTTCTTACTATCTTGCTAATCCCAGGTATGAGCCATAGGGCTCTGATACCAAATGTTGGAATTAAACTTCAAAATACAAGCTCTTAATATTAGAAGTTTGTACGTAAATGTGCAGAATATTTGTGAATGAATAGAAAAGAAAAAGATGGAGTTTTTCAATGAAAAGCTTGCTTTATTCAATAGTGAAAAGGACTATATATAGCCTTACATACCAGACTTGGGAAATCTAAACAACCAATAAAATACTAGTACTTTCCTAAAGACTAGGTACATGGGTGACTTTTTCTTTTCTCTTTGCCTACTTTCAAACCCCTCAACGTAAACTTCCACAAGAATAGGTCATCCCATTTACCCACTCTACATTATTGACACATGCAAAATTACCAAATACTTATAATCCAAATATGCTAACTGAAGATGATCCATACCCGTGACCCGTTATTCAAAACCAAAGTCAAGATTAAACCCGGGCTACCGATAGTAGAATTGGCATGTACTCTACGCTTTTTGTTCTAATCACTTGTCGCTGCAAAAAAATATATATGTTTATATGATATATACATATCAAGGAATATAACTATTTGTGAAATGCAATAAACTTTTTCTTGTGTTACAATATTAATATCTGCTTTTTAGTTATGCATGCATACTTACCAAAACTCCCAAAGGTGCTACAAAAACACATAAAGAGAACACAAGGCAAATCCATCCAACTATCACACCACGGGTAACTCCACTTGCAAGGAATTGAGTCAAGACCACAATCAACCCAAAGCCAACAACTATTAGCAATACAATGAGCTTCAGACTCTCCATCTGTATAACATCAAGATTTTAATTAGTTAGTTTTAGTTAATTAACCTTCTCTCTATTTATAAGTATGATCGATCCACCGTCAAAAATTCTTTCCAGATAAAGATTAGTATATTGTACCCTAGCTTTCTTTGGTGCGTAGAAGAGAAAAAAGCATATGTACAAGGTCTCGATGAAGCAACCAACACAATTAATGGTGATGAGAAGCAAGACATTAGTTTTGAGTAATGCATAATAGATCCAAAGCATCGCGCTGAATAAGCCCACCACATAAGGCACTGATTGAAATCCTTCTGTTGATTTCTTTTTATAAACTTTATAAAACGTCGGTCTGCATTTACGTTAGATAGTGTTGTGAAAGTTAGGCAACAAATATATCATGAGGATAAGAGGATGTAATAAACATATATAAGACCTAGACTTACATGGGTGCAAGAAATACCATAAACGAGACGACATTGCCTGAAAATATTATATAGCAAAAAGTTAACCATTAATGATAAAAGCACACCAATTAGGTTGTAGCTTAATGGTAAGAGGCGATATCCTCTTTGTTGAAGACCTAAGTTTAAAACTTGAAAGTGATGTATTTGATGTGAAATTTAGCCGTTAAAAAAAATCTATGATAAAACAAAGAATTATACCAAGAAGGCCAAATGTCAGAGTGAGGTGAGCTAGTGTCGTAGTCATTTTCCTTGAATGATTAGCAATAACTGATGAGTGTGATGCATAAGAGATGATAGGGAAGTCCCTTTATATAGGAAGCCCAAGGTCATATAATGGTGGTTGGCCCACCATTATATCCAAATAACATCCACCATTAAACCTGAGAATTGATACAATTTTATTAGATTGAGCTGATGGTGGTGTCTTTAATCCTATCTACTGGCACTTTAGACACCACTCTCTTCCCCTTGTGTACCTTTATAATATTAAAAGATCTTTTTCTATGACATATATGTCTCAGCCTTTTCTTTTTGTTAAAAAATCCATTTATGATATATAGTAACAAGATGTTAACCACCCCGTGCGCGCGTTGCTACGAGTTTGAATTTTGTTTTCTCGGAAACTTAAACTATTCCTTTACCAAATTTTGCAAAAAAAAATTTATAGTGTGGTTAAAATATAAAACTATAAAGAAGTCGTGGCTAAAGTCAAAAGTATAATAATAAAAGAAAGTAGAAAGTTAAGGAGTATAAAACGTTAAAGTCTAAAAGTTTCATTGTGAAAGTATAAACTATAAAAGTATACTAAAAAACGAAAGAGAAAAGTTAAGGGATATAAACGTAAAAATCTAATAAAACTATAAAATAGTCGTGGTCAAAGTCGAAAACTCTAAGTTAAAAAAAAATTGGAAAAGTTAAGGGGTATAAAAGGTAAAAACTATAAAAGTTTCGTGGGCAAAGTAGAAACTATAAAAAAAGTCGTGTTCAAAGTCGAAAACTTTAACTTACGTGGCCAAAGTAGAAGACCACAAAACTTAAAACAAAAAACTTTAAAGTTGGGGGGTAGAAAACATTAAAGTAAGAAACACATGTGGCTAAAATATGAGAACCTAAAGTTTACTATTTCGTTTTAAAAAAAAATAAAGTATAAAATTTAAGGGTAGAAAATGTCAAAGTGTTAAACTTTTATGGTCAATGTTAAAAACCCAAAAACCTAACTATTCATTTACCAAATTTTATTGTTATATATATAAGGTGTTAAAAAAAAAGTGTAAAATTTAAGGGTATAAAATGTCAGAGTGTTAAACTTTTGTGGTCAATATTAAAAACCTAAAGACTTAACTATTAATCTATCAAATTTTGTTGTTATATATATAACTAGGTTAGTAACCCGTGTATTACACGAGTTGAATAAATATTTATAATAATGAGATAAGTATAATAAAATAAAATTGATATGAGATTTAAAAATTATGGATATGGATGATATAATTGTGAGATCATATCAAATTGTTATTTTATAGTAGTTAAGTTAAAAGTACATTTATAGTAAATTAGAGTATTTCGTATATCACAGTTGGAAAATAAATTGCTTAATGGTTTACTTTAAAGTGGTGTTGAGAATTACAATAATAAAGAGTTATTATTATTTAGGATTACTTGAATTCAGAGAATGTTAAAAGATAATGGGTTATTGGCTTGTATCAATCCCAACTATCACGTATTGGTCGATAACACTCCCAACTTTACTACTTCCATCTGTCACCACGAACTATCATCATATTTTCCTTCATCACTCCCCCGTGAATTACTTAACCCTATTTGAATTCCATGTTTTGTAAGTTTACCCAGCTTTTAGTTCCAATTTCGTTAAGTAAATTTAACCGGGGGAGTGATTGGAGAAAATATGATGATAGTTCGTGGTGGCAGGTGGAAGGATTAAAGTTGGGAGTGTTATCGGCCAATACGTGATAGTTGGGATTAATACAAGCCAATAACCCAAAGATAATTAGAAAATGTTGAAGATGATAATTGAACTCTTTAAAGTTACTTTTCAGAATATAAAATATAAAAAAGTGTTTCACATTTTAATATTTTAATTGAATAAATCAACCACCATAATATATAATATTTAAATCAATAAATATTAGTAACTATTGTTACAAATTAAAATTTTGAATGTAACATCTCTTAAAATTAGAAAATTCAAACAATTTATATAAATATGGTAAATTAGTTAATAAATAATTTATGTAAATATATAAGTAATAAATATTAATACAAATTCATAACTAATTTTAGTTAAATGTAATGTTAAATTTTAGATTTAGAAAGTTGAAATATTAAATTTGGAAATTTTGAATTTTTAAATGAAAAAAATTGAAATTAAGTGTGGTGTTGACAAGTGGATTGTTGAGGTGGAGGATGATGTGGACACCCTAGTAAAGTGACATGTGGACACTTTTTTATTGCTTTATTAGAATGAAAGATTTGTTGCTTTACAAAATTCAAATGCTTGTTACATTATATAGAATCCTTTTGCCTGACAAAGAACGCACAAATAAAATGAATATGAATATGAGAAATATACGGACCGTATAAATTGTTATTCAGTCGTATAGCACTCACTCGTATCATGAGGCAGCTTTTTCTTTCTTTGGAATATGAGAAGATTTTTATTTATTAGACTGTCTCCAACGCTAATGTCTGTCATTCCCATAAACAATTCTAGTTTGTATTCCACATCAGTTTTTTAACTGCCTTTCCATAAACAGGTTTTTATCTCAACGCAATCATTCCTACAAACTCTATTACCAAGTTTTACGTCGCAATCTCATCACTGAATTAGTTCAGACACAAAATTCGTCACAAAAGCTTCAATCACAAAATCTGTGGCTAATTTGCGACATCAAGTCAGAAACTTTAGTCGCGAAGACTGGTCGCGAAATTAGTTACCATCCAAGCTATAACTACCTGCCAGAACCAATCGGGACATACATTTGCCAGAAGGGTAACAAAATACAAAATTCTTGATATGCTCGAGCTAGGAACGGTATGAAAACCGTTCATAAATTTAAATTAAAAATTATATTTTTATTTTTGATACGATTACAACAAAAAGAATAGGGCTAACTATTACAATACAATGAAATGGAAACATCTACTTCTATTACAATACAGGAAAATTAATGAATAAAGTTACAATACCATTACAAGGAAACAAACAAAATGCATACAATACAAAGAAATAAATATAAATATTACAAATGAATGAATTTGAGATTACAAGAAAATAAAGAACTTGAAAAACGAACAGAAGGCTTAGAGGAAAGAAAAAGAAAATTTGAAAGATTAATTTATTTGATGAAAGAACAATGGTTTTAGGAAAATCTTGTTACAAGGATTTTAACAAAAGCTAAGGATTTAAGAAAATCTTTGGCGAAGGCTTCGAGTCAAAACTCGGGTCCCTTAAAACAAATTTTGGTTCTACCGAAGATCCCGTTTTGTTTCCCAGTGTACAATCCCCTAAACCAATGCATAGCCAGGATAACTCTAAGCCCAAAATTACCTTATGAACACTTGAAGATCTTGATGAAGTTTTGAAAAAGTTCTTGAGAGAAAGATGAGAGGAAGAAGAGAGATTAAGAATTATGTGTGAATATTGTGTTTAGCCTCAACCAATGGAGCTGTATTTATAGTGGTTAGAAGCCTTGGTAGGTAAGCAAAACTAATTCGTAGTCAAACTTTGTATTAAACGTTTTTAATGGAAATTGATTTTAATTGACGCGGAATTTCCTGATTTAGCTCAAAACGCGTAACAGCTGTTTTCCGGTTGAACATGTTTCCGTCTAAACTTTAACCGGAACATCTTCCGGTTGAACCCAAAAACAATGGCTCTCAAGCGGCTTACGGTAATGCGAGCGTAAGGTACGCCATCAAAGCTTTACACAATACCCATAAACCCACACCACACGCGGGGGTGTGCAAATACGAGTACGATCAGGGTCCAAGGGATGTCTCTTACTCAAAGAAACAATTTTAGGTAAAGTTCTCTCCTTATAAACCTCAACTTTGAGTCTCGATATCTCATTCATACGAGCTCGGTTTTGGACATGATTTCGTGCGTTGGAAAGCCCTCACAACGAACTACACAAACCCATAAAGTACACATGCATTAACCGCAGTTACATGCATCTTATTTCTGTCCAAAGTTAGTAGAAAAAACTCATTTTTCACATTTAGTGGAAAAACTCATTTTTATTTTCTCCCAAAATTCCAACAGGAACAACATAGCCGGCCGGTTTATCAAGATTACAAATTAAGGAATTTATGTTGTCCAAGAGATTTAGAAAATTAGAGTGAAGTTGAATTAATATTTGAAAGCAACTCAAACATGTTTACATTTAAGTTGAATGAAGAAAAATACAAATGTTAAATGGGAATTGACATTTACAACATCCAAGATCATTAACACAGTACATACATGATCTGCAATTCTTGATTTTATCAATCTCATGCAGCGACTTCAATGATGTGATTTGGCACATGACTTGTGGGAGCTTGGGGTTCAATGGCTACATGCCCGGCATTAGAACACAATTTTGAAGCGTTCACCTTCACAACATCTATTGTTTTATGGTCTACTATTTCTGGGATCTTTTTCTCCTCCATTTCACTGATCGGATACTTTCTGGGTTCAAATTCTGATGATACTTTTTCGTTGGCAATTATGGGCTTCTTGTTCTTGTATTTGAAGTATAGTATAATTTGAATAATACCAAAGATGAATCCAAGTACATTTGGAATCTGAAAATTTACAAATCACAAACTCTTTGATTAGGAAAAAAATAGAAATAGAATAAGTTATAGACGGTACTTATTTGGAGATGAACTTTGTTAATTAACAGGTATGTTAGAATAATTTTTTTTGTCATACCGCGATATTGAAGTCAGCAAGAAGTAGGCCATAAAAGAACCACATAACAGCGCTCAGGGTAAGGGCTACCGATAATAGAATTGGCATGTATTCTACACTTCTTGTTCTAATCACTTGTCGCTGCAAAAAAATAAATAAATAAATAAATAAATAACTATTAAAGTGGCGTATATATGTGTATATATACATATCAAAGAATAATATATAACTATGTGAAATGCAATTACATACTCTTTCTTGTGTTACAATGTTAATTTAATTATGCATGTAAACTTACCAGAACTCCCAAAGGTGCTACAAAAACACATAAAGAGAACACAAGGCAAATCCATCCAACTATCACACCACGGGTAACTCCACTTGCAAGGAATTGAGTCAAGACAACAATCAACCCGAAGCCAACAACTATTAGCAATACAATGAGCTTCAAACTCTCCATCTGTATAACATCAAGATTTTAATCGGTTATTTTTAGTTAACCTTTTCTATTTATAAGTACGATCGACCGTCAAAAATTCTTTCCAGATAAAGATTAGTATATTGTACCCTAGCTTTCTTCGGTGCGTAGAAGAGAAAAAAGCAAATGTACAAGGTCTCGATGAAGCAACCAACACAGTTAATGGTGATGAGAAGCAAGACGTTGGTTTTGAGTAATGCATAATAGATCCAAAGCATCGCGCTGAATAAGCCCACCACATAAGGCACTGATTGAAATCCTTCTGTTGATTTCTTTTTATAAACTTTATAAAACGTGGGACTGCATTTATGTTAGATTGTGTTGTGAAGGTTAGGTAACATATATATCATGAGAAATATAAGAGAATGTAATAAACATATATAAGAGCTACACTTACATCGGTGCAAGAAATACCATAAACGAGACCACATTGCCTGAAAATAAATATTATAAAGCAAAATGTAAACCATGAACCATCTATAATAAAAACACTATGAAAAAAATAGGACACAAAAGAAGAAGAATTATAGGTACCAAGAAGGCCAAATGCGAGAGTGAGATGAGCCAAAGTTGCAGTCATTTTCCTTAAATGATTAGCAATATAACTGTCACTGATGAGTGTGATGCATAAGAGATGATAGAGAAGTCCCTTTATATAGGAAGCTCAAACTCAAATAATGGTGGTTGGTCCACCATTATATCCAAATAGCATCCACCATTAAACCTGAGAATTGATATAGTTATATTAGATTGAGCTGATGGTGGTGGTTTTAATCCAATCTAATTGCACTTTACACACCACTCTCTTCCCTTTGTACCTTTATATTATTAAAAGACCTTTTTCTATGACATATATGTCTCAGCCTTTTCTTTTTGTTAAAAATCCAATGATATATAGTAATATGTTGTTTTACAAAATTCAAATGTTTGTTACATTATATAGGATCGATTGAATGTTAAGAGATTGGGTAGAATTTGAATTGGGACTAATATGCACTATATAATCAAGAGGTGTAAACAATTCATGACGTTCATGAGCCACTAGACATCGACTCGCTAATGTGTAAAAAATCGTTGATGGCGTTTGTGTTGTCGGTAGTGGTGATGAATCAGGAAATAAAGACCAAGTGAGCTGAACTCGAGGATTGGTTCGTAGTGAGTTGTATTAGATTTATAGGAACAATACCAATAAGTAGTGAACCGGACTTCGAGCCATTTACAACTATATAGTGTCTACTAGCTAGGATAGAGCCTTTGAACTAGATAGGCTGAATAATTAAAAATTACACTTGATAGTTTTTTTGAAACAACGATATCATTAGCACTTAGCACAGAGGCAAACAAACCCTCCCTAGCAAGAAGCCAAGAGAGGGCAGGAACAAAAACAGGAAACAAGAGGGAGGGGACTTACATCGTCAATTTATCCCAAACATCCCAACTAAGACTAGACCACTTGCCTCTATGTTTGACCCATAAAAAACTCATACACTTAACCTCTTAAAAAATTGTTGGAGATGATCAGTTTCTTGTTCTCGAAGATAGCCTCGTTCCTAGCCTTCCAAAGAGCCCAACAAGAAGTGACAATGATCGCATAAAAAATCATTTTACCTTTTCTATCAAAGTGGGATTCTTCAATCAACTTGAGGAGATCTTCAAGCTCAAACGCGAATATCGGCGGCACCTTGCACCACCCCGACACCAGCCCCCATACCCCAGCCGCCACCCTACAACCCAACATCACATGGTAAACCGACTCGTCCCCGTCGCAACAAAGAGCACATTGCTGATCGGCGATGAACACATGTCTCCGCACAAGCGCTTCCTTAGTGACGATGCGATCTTTCAAGATTCTCCAAAAAAGGATGTTGACTTTGTTGGGAACAAGCTTGTTCCATGGCATGACAATACCCACCGGAGAACGATGAATCCTTTGGCATAATCTTTTGACGCAAGCCACCGAAAAAATCCCGCTACTATCACCACTCCAAAAGCAATGATCGCCCCTGCTATGAATAAACTTTAGAGGTCCACAGAATCATCCCTCATCATGTTGACAACTTTAGTGATATTCACCCAGGTCCCACCAAGCTCATTTCTACACGGAATAAACCCCAGATCGATCCTTTTTTCATGGATAGCCTTGACTACTCTTCGCCATAGACGGTTGGGCTCATTGTGAAAACGCCAAACCCATTTCGCCATGAGGCTTCGGTTAGAAATACCGAAGGGAACAAGACCCAAACCATCATCATCCACCGGTTTGGTCACCTCCTCGTTACATACCCAATGGATACATTTTTTCTCGTCGTTACATACCCAATGGATACATTTTTTCTCCTCGTTGCCTCCCCAAAGGAAACGGGCTCGGATGCTCTCGAGTTTTTGGAGAATTTTTACCGGAGCTTTATAAATGGAGACATAATAAGACGGGAGACTCTCCAACACCGCTTTGGCAAGCATAAGCCTACCCCCAATGGAGAGATTCCTAGCTTTCCAACGTGAAAGCCTTTTTTCAGATACCTTAATCACTTCCTCCCAACTCTTGATCCTATTCATATTTGCTCCAACCACGAGCCCGAGGTATTTGAAAGGAAACACCCCACTAGAACAATTGAAAGAACCCGCCTTATCTTGTATCTCCGTCGGGGGCACGTTAATCCCAAATAAAACACATTTGTTAATATTAATCTTGAGCCCAGAAGCCATACCAAACACCCTAAGGATACGGACAAGATTAGCAACATTTTGAGGAGACCACTGCCCCACAACAATAGCATCATCTGCAATAAGGAGATGAGACACACAAGGGCCCCCATTAGGAGTAGAGAAGCCATGAAAAAGACAAAATCCGATCGCCTTTTCCAACATCCAATTGAGAACCTCCATAACAATAAGGAAGAGAAAGGGCGAGAGCGGATCTCCTTGACGAACGCCCCTTTCGCATTGGAATTCCCAAGTCGGTTATACTTTTTTTATTACTGTAATTAAGTATTATAATATTGAGTAAACTTCGTTTTTATTCCCCAACGTTTATACATTTTAACAATTTTAGTTCCAACTTTTCGAAAATCCCAATTTAGTGTCTCACATTTCATTTTATTTTCACTCACATGGTCCCCACGTGAGGGGCATTTTTGTTATTTCCGTTTTTTTAAAGTATGAGTTAAAACAAACAGAAATGACAAAAGTACACCTCATGTGAGGACCACATGAGAGCAGTATAACGGCTCTTTAAACAATTGTTAACGTTGAGACTAAAATTGAAAAAAAATTAAATGTGAGACTAAATTATGATTTTTAAAACGTTGGGACTAAAATTGTTAAAATGTGCAAACGTTGGAAACTTAAAACGAAGTTTACTCTATAATATTAAATAGTTATATAAGTTTTTGTTTGTGATGTTTTTTATTATTGAATAAATTATATTCTTTAATGCATTATTATATTATTACAACTAAACTATATTTTTATAGTTTTTGTCTTTTATTTTTAGTTTTCTATATTTTTTTAGTTTTCATTTTTTTGCTATCTATAAAAAAATTGTACTATTAAAATGAGTTTGACAAAGTGGTTGGTGTTTTGTTGGTGGTGTAACAAACTTTTTTGTTCAAAGCATTTTGGTCGTTATACGTATTTTATTTTCGTCTTCTTTACATAGCGTTGTAGCAATTCAACTATATGCGGCAATGCGCGAGTTGCGAAATCTTGTTCTAATTAAACTACAAATTAATTACCAATACATTAATATTCATGCTCCAAACGAAAGAGAATCGTCGATCATCGTCCTTATTTCTATGCGATTTTTTTTCCTGAAATCTTGCATATGTGCGATTCGAAATTTATAAAATAAAAAAGTAACTAACTGTCTAATTATACTAATTCCTATAAGGACTTCTCTTTAAATTCGTAAAGACCAGCGTATCTATATTATTCGTCTTTTAAATTCTAATGACTATGTTTTTTATTGTGTCGTATTTGTATTATGTGACCGACCTGATTCGAACCGGCCCTGACGAAATTTTATATGTATGTTTTTATGAAACTGGAACATTTAAAAATAGTGACTCCATATTCTGGATCCACTAGTACGTGGCGAGAGACAGAAAAAGATTAGAGAGAGAGCCTGAGTTCAAGGGGATGGAATCGACAGTGCCCAAGTTAAGTGACTGCCTGGGTATTTTTGGTGGCCGAAGTTGTTTGGAATGAGAGCAGGGTAGAGATACAAATGTTTTTTTTATAAGTTAGGGTCTGAGGAGATTAAGATGTAAACAGTCTTACATCTATCTCGTAGAAATATATTAGTGGGATTAATTCCAATTATAAACAACTGCATACATTTAAGAGCAATTCATTCTAATTTCTGTTTTTTTTTAATAGCATGAGAGAATGTATATATAATGCTTTTAGAGTTGTTCGTGTCTTGTAGTGGTGTAATTGAATTCAATCTGCTAGCACTAGAACAAAAGAAAACTATAAAGTTAGATAAGGTTAGCAATTTAAAGCACATATTAATATTTATGGTTAATTAATCAACTCATTATCGGGGCATCGGATCAACATTGAGAAATTAGGACCCACCCGATTCGATTATTTGGATATGAGTGGCTGACTCATCAGAAAGTGCATTTTGGGTGCCCCATTGTAGTTAGGGACATCTACCCTAAATTTACCAACAAATTTTAGAAATTTTCGGTTTGCTGCGGTTGATCACTATGACCCATTAAGAGATGGAAACCACTGCCAACAAATTATCTATTACACAAAGTGAAATAGAGTATTGATACAAAGTGAAAGGTAGTTTAATTCTCAACATTTGGATATTTATATATAATACAATGAAATTCCTAAGTTGAATAGTATTCTTTTGGGTTTTTGGAATTGATCACATGTATTTTGCTTTTTGACATGTTTGGTCCTTCTCTCTCTCTTCATATTCGAGACGCTTCTTACTTTATCGAAGCCAGTCTCTCTCTCTTCATGTTCCAGACGAACATCTCTCTTCCGATGCAGACCGTCGCTTGGCGGTGACGGTTGTGGTGATGACGGAGAGTGGCGGCGCTGTTGCCCCGTCTGTTGCTCCGACCGAGGCGTAGGCAGGCCATCAGTGACGGCTTACCCGCCCTTCGTTGAGTTGCTTTTGTCACCGGCTGTTGATGATTACATTCGCGGTGATGGTAGGTGGCGATGACGGAGTATGGCGGCGTTCTTGCCTCCGTCTGTTGCTCCGATTAAGGCGCAACGCGCCCGCCGTCCTCCGTCGATGGCGTCGCCGGTTTTAGGGTTTCGATGCGTACAGTCATGGAGACCCTCTTGAGGTTTGGAGTTTCAATTGTTGTGATGATCTTTGTTTTATTAAACCGTGTTGATTTGATTTTGGGTTTAGAGTTTTCTGAAACTCAGATCTAAAATCGACGGGTTTTCTTGTTGTTCTGTTGGACCGATTTTTGTTTCGGGGTTTCAATAACCCAAATCTGAAACTGCCGAATTCATTTTTGTTTTAGCGGTATCATTTTAACACACTCAGATGGATTGATTTTTGGTTAGTTGTTGCTTATTGATTGTATGTATGTTGCTTTCTTTGCATGTTGATAGCTTTTCAACCTATGGTTTGGTTACTGTTTGTACGGCTCTCGGTTACTTTCGATTAGGCAATGTTGTTGTTTTCGTTGGATTGAGCAATGATGATTGATTTTTGGCTATGTGGTTGCCCTTACGGCGTGGCGATAAACAAATCGCAGTCGTGGGCTTGACCTGAGCATATATCTTTTCACGATCTTTGTTTGATTTCAGTATAATGTGCCGAAATGAAATGAAATGAGAACAGTTTGATTTAATTGCTAATGTTTTGCTTATTTGAGAATTTTTCAGTTTCAGTTGACCCTTTCTGATGTTCTTGAAGCTTGGTTATGATTATTGGGCAACGATGATAATTTTCTGAGCCTTCATTAATTCTGTTGTCCCGAATTGAAATATCAAACTGAGCAATGACAATTTTCTAAGCCTCGATTCACTATAAATGTTGGTTTATGTTGTTGTTGTCCTGAATGTTGGTGTTATGCTTATTTGAGCCTTATTCAGATTCAATTGACCCTTTATGATGTTCTTGAGGCTTGGTTATGATTCCTGGGCAATGATGATAATTTTCTGAGCCTTCATTCTGTTGTCCCGAAATGAAATCTCAAACTGAGCAATGATAATTTTCTAAGCCTCGATTCATTCTAAATGTTGGTTTATGTTGCTGTTGTCCTGAATGTTTTATGCTTCTTTGAAGCTTATTCAGATTCAATTGTCCCTTTCTCATGTCCTTACTGTCCACTATAGATGCTAAAGTATTTGTTTTGTTATTGCAGATTCAAAGGGAATTGCTGATATCAAACCCTCATTGTCACCCTCGATTCATTCTAAATGTTTGTTTATGTTGTTGATGTCCTGAATGTTGATGTTATGCTTATTTGAGCCTTATTCAGATTCAATTGACCCTTTCTGATGTTCTTGAGGCTTGGTTATGATTCTTGGGCAATGATGATAATTTTCTGAGCCTTCATTCATTCTAAATGTTCTTTTATGTTGCTGCTGTCCAGAAATGAAATCTGAAATTAGGCAGTGATGATAATTTTCTGAGCCTTTATTCATTCTAAGTGTTGATTTATGTTGCTGTTGTCCTGAATGTTTTATGCTTTTTTTATGCTTATTCAGATTCAATTGTCCCTTTCTCATGTCCTTACCATCCACTATAGATGCTAAAGTATTTGTTATGTTATTGCAGTTTCATAGGGAATTGCTGATATCAAACCCTCATTGTCACCATTCGCATTTGATGTACGAGTCATTAGAAAGTATGATGATTAGTGTAGCGACAATGACAAAACTGCACTATTTACTTCTTGACAAAGAGGTTAGTGATTCACACACATACAATTGTTTTTAACAACTTACATATATACCGGATGTGATTCTACAAGTAGGTCTGATGTATTCATATTTGTTATTTGTAGGTTCTTATGATTGGTTTGTAGTTTGAAGGTATTAAGTCTTTTTTTTTGGCTTTTACATGTCTTTTTATACATGTATGCTCTTTATGTTTTAATTTTATATGAATCAATATGATAGATTTCTTAATTGATTCTGATGTATTCATATTTTTTTATTTGCAGCTTCTTATAATTGGTTTGTAGCTTGCAGGTATTAAGTTTTTTTGTCTCTTCCCAACTGTCAATTTAATTGTATTCATTGATTTTCATTTGTAAACATGACATAACACCTGAATGTGTTTGCTAATAGTATGAAAATCCCTCAATGTTATCTCCAATCAAGCAATCACTACAATAATAGCTTTAGTTGAAATATGAATAATGTGGTTCTGAGTTAAGCTTGATATGAGTGTCATTATACCGTGTCTGATTCTACAAGCAGGTCTGATGTATTCATATTTGTTATTTGCAGGTTCTTATAATTGGTTTGTAGCTTGAAGGTATTAAGTCTTTTTATGGCTCTTCCATGTCTTTTTATATATGCATGCTCTTTATCTGTTAATTTTATATGAATCAATATGTTAGATTTGTAAATTGATTATGATGTATTCATATTTTTTATTTGCAGCTTCTTTTATTGCTTTGTGCAGCTGAATGTGTTTGCTAATAGCATTTGCACCTTATGTCATTTTAAGGGATTTCCAACTCAAATCAAGTTGCAATTATGATTTCTTTTAGTCTATTTACATGTGGGTGTTCTTTGTTGTCTAAATAGTATTTGAGTCTATTTTTAGTCCATTTACATGACATAATAGACTAAATGTGTTTTCAGTCTATTTACTCAACTCAAATCGAAACTAGGGGTATTTTTTTAGTCCATTTACACTAATAGTGTTTTAGGCAAATTGAGCTGCAGCTAATAGTGATTTTTTTTGTCTATTTGTATCTGGGTCTTCTTTGTTGTTTATTTGATTTTATTTACTCAACTCGAATTGAGATTGATCTATACTGTTTTTTGCCTTCTTTTTTATATTGCAATTGATTGTGTTTGCTAATAGTATGGAAATCAAGTTGCTAAGTTGCTAATAGTATTTGCACCTTATGTCATTTTAAAAGGTCTCCAACTCAAATCAGGTTGCAGGTATCATTTTCTTTTGGTCTATTTACATGCGATCTTCTTTGTTGTCTAACTTCATTTAACTATCATATGTTTTATAAAGGTTAGCTTGGGCGAGTGGTAAAACAGAGGGGTCCCGGGTTCGTGACTGCACTATACTGTTTTTTTGCCTTTTTTTTAATAAAATTCTAATGTTACTCATTCCTCAACCGTTAGTAAGTGGCATTAATTGTCTTCTAATGAGTTTTGTGTTTTCGCTTTTTCGTTTTCTTAGGTTTTATTAACTTTTGACCCGCCGTAACGCGCGTGTGAGTCAATTTCTCGTTTATATGTAAATGCCGTTTTGTGAATTATTTAGTTGATTTTTGATATTAATATAAATAGTGGAAAACTAGGAAAACCAATTATTTTCTCTTCATAGTTTTTATGTGAAGAAAATTGTGGTTGCCAGTTGGCTGTAGGTTTCAATTGAAACTCACTTGCTAAATTGGTTGCAAAAATCCGATCCTAAAAGCGGTCGTTAGTGATTATCGCAAAATCGGTCGAAAAAAGGTTCGGTCACAAATATCGTCGCTAATATTTAAGTTAGAAAATTGATCACAAAATCTGTCGGTTACAAATATTTTCGGTCGCAATTGTGGTTACTAACTAGTTAGTCGCAACTTCCATCGCAATCGGTTTTTGTCGCAATATTAGTCGTTAATGGCTCGGTCACAAAATCGGTCGCCAACTATTGTTCGGCCGCGAACATGTCGCTAACTTAGCAACCAAAGTTCTAGTCGCAAAATCGGTTACAAGGACTTTTTGGTTGCAAAAACGGTCACTAAAAGAAATCCTAACCAGGGTATAACCAAACAGTCACAAAACGATCACAAATGGGTATTTGGAACTGTTTTACAACTGTTTTTTATGGTCGCAAGTAGTCAATTCTGTAGTAACTTGGATTATTAATTATAGATATATTGAAATATAAAAAATTGATTTTTACTTTGCTTATTTTTTAATACGTGTTTTGAGTTTGTTAGGGCAAACGGTATGTCTCAACTTTGGCGCCGTTAAAGTCCAAGTGGCACAGTTATACGGCGTTGAATGTGTCCCTCGCCTCCGCCAACTTCTTGCGCTATATTCACGGGGCCATATTTTTCACGCTGTTAACCTTCACAAGCTTTTAAAAACTATCCAAAACCATCCACTCACATCTTTACACCTCACCACATAACACCACACCAAACCAAATGGAGTATACCCCATTTATGTTATGTGATGTTAAAGACTTAAAGTCGAGTCAACGCTCACGTGACAACCTTTAACATATAACATAACATGGATATACCCAATGCCCTTATGATATACATTTGATTTAAAATGTTGACGTGTTAGATTCTTTTAACTTACTGGTTTGTATACCTGCTATGTTGCCATCGTAACATGTGACTGTATGAATGTAAATCTAGTATATATACACTGAAATAATTTATTGGTGTATGGCCGATGATATTGATTCCCTTCAAATTGGACCAATTGGTTGTTTTTTTTAAAGATAAAAAGTTCCAAAAAAGCAGCAAAAATCAAAGAAGGTGATATAAGATTACGTGACCCATAATCCCTCCACTTCCAAATAAAGCCGTTTAAACAAAACCAAATAATGCATAGATATTATTTATATTATTAAAAATGACATGATTATTTTTAAAATGTATACCGATTAAGATTTCTAGTATTAAGGATATGATTATGAACCCATTATGTTAAATAGAGTTTTTCTTTTTGTAATTTTTTTTCTTTTTCTTTTTCGTAACCTAGGGGATCCGCATACGTACATATTAAACCCAGAGGTCCAGTCAATAACCTATGAGAGGTAAATCGCGGTTAAGGTTGGGTTGATGAACTACAAAAAAATAAAACTATTAGTGGCTCCAAAATGTCACCGCTAAAGTTGGTTTATTGCTACTATTGGTAGGTGTCGCCACTATTGCTCAATGTGCCACTAATGCTCATTGTACGGTATAAAGTATTTTTTTTGTATTTTCTTCGTTTCTGATTTTTTCCCCAAATACAGTTTTTCCAACAATAAGTTTACAAATTTTCTCAAATTTATATATAAACATCATGAAAAGCTTCAAGATGCATCCAATCATATTGAAGGTCTCTATTTTAAATAAATAATTTAATTTTTTTCTCACATAAACCACGGGTAGTTGTTGCTTCAAGAAGCAGCTGCTTCAAAGTGTTTCAAAAAACAAAGCCGAGGGGATGGTTGGTTTGCGAAGCCCACGAAGCCATGATGCCGAAGGAGCGTAGCCGAAGACCATACCATTATCCCTTAGTCTATATGACTATATGATATGGAGCCAAAAACAAACCAGAATCATAAATTTCCTCTCTAGTGTCACAAAAAAGAAAATTAACAAAGATTCGTAAAACTCACTTAAAATTAAGTCGGTAGTCCCCAGCTAGTGAATAAAAGAAACATGGTACAAAAAAGTAGTGCACCACACGGTACTATTAACATGTAAATACTATCTTTGTGACGCAAAATTGCATCATTTCATGTGCTTCTTTTATTTGTGCTTTAATTATTGCTTTTGCTGTTACACAAAGATTATGAGACTGAAAAGATAATATATTTCAATTCGTGACCTTTTCTTTTACCCTTCATAAATTTGATGTTCTCTTAAATATTCCTGAAAAGAATATGAAATATATCTCTACAACCGCACAAAGACTCGTGTCGACTTAGCTATTTTGTAATGTTCTTAATTATCTTTCTTAATGTTGCGTCTCATAGCTTTCCTAATTAAGGGGCTGTTTGATAATTCATGATTGGGTAAGAGAGGATTGGTTAAGAGCTAATTGAGTAAGAGCTGACTGGGTAAGAAGCTCTAACTCAAACTTGAGTGTTTGATAGTGGCTGACTGGGTAAGAGCTGAATGAAACTTGAGTGTTTGATAGTTGCTGACTGGGTAAGAGCTGACTGGGTAAGAGCTGAATGAGAAATGCATATTATAGCTTTTTAAAATTAATAATCACCATTGCATAATTATTTATAAAAAATTAAAAAACGATAAAATAAAATATGATGAAGCAACAAATATCTTAAACATAATATCTTAAAATTCAAATATCTTAAACATAATATCTTAAAATTCAAATTTTCATACAAAATTCAAATCAAACAGAAATCATACAAATCTAATTTGAAGCAGTTGAAAATAGTTGATTGGCAATCTGGTTACGCAAAGTAGTCATGTATTCAGTGCCTTCTAAACCCCACTCTATGCTCTCACTTCCTCCACCTTGCACATTATGAGTAACCATATTCATCTCTTCAAAGCCCATAAACAATTCATCTTGAATATTGTATTTTCTTATAAAATTATGGACTGCAAAACAAGCAATGACAACGTCTCGCTGCACTGGAAAAGGATAAGGAGCCATTTGTTTTAAGATTGGAAATCTCGCCTTCAGTACACCATAAGCACGCTCAATAACATTTCTGAGTTGCGCATGAGCATGATTGAATCTTTCTTCCTTAGATATCGGCCGTCTTCTTCGAAAATCCGCTAACCAATACCTCGTATTGCGGTAAGGAGTCAAAAATCCACGAGTGTTGGTATATGCAGCATCACAAAGATAATATTTATCTATAAACGTCAGTGTAACATCTATTATTTAAAGAATAAATACAATAATATATTTAACAATAAAAGTTTTAGTTAAAAAACAAACCTGGTGGAGGGAATGGAAATCCAGAAGTCGGATTAGATGCAACTTCTTTCAGAACTCGTGAATCATGTGCTATGCCTTCCCATCCAGCCCATACAAAGGTGAAAATCATATCAAAATCGCATATTCCGAGCACATTTTGATAACATACACCCTTTCCTCTTCCCCTATAACAATTCTGTTGATTAGTAGGCACAACTGCATGTACAAGAGTACCATCTAACGCACCAATTGCTCCGGGAAATATGGCTTTTAACCTTTGATGTCGTTCCGATATATTTGTAGTTTCATCGGAAGATGTTGGCACTATAATTTCCCTTGCAAAAGACATCATTGCAACCAAAACCTCGTGAAAACACTGATGAACTGTTTGAGTAGAATGTTGAAATCGCCGTTTAACCACTCGAAAACGTTCATTATGCCCTATAATATGTAAGAACATAGCCATCTTCTCTTCCATGCTTATTGTTCTACTAGCTTGCAACCAATTCCGTTGTCTAAAATGGTTGCATAATAATACAAAAGCCTCGCGTGAAACCCTCATCATTTCATGGCATTGTATAGACGATCCATGTAACAATTCTTGTGTATACGCATGCCCGGTTAATGCAGAATCGTTATCTCTTATTCTTTCAATACCTCTCTTCCTTTTCCGAGCCAACATAAACCAATACCACGAAAGTAAAATGAAAGCTACAATTTCACCTTTTGTATACATTTGTGACCTGTTAAATGTCATATAAAAGTCAAAATATAATATAAATGTCATCCACATTTAACATAACAATCATCCAAATATAATATAAATGCCATCCATATTTAACATAACAATCATCCAAATATAATATAAATGCCATCCATATTTAACATAACAATCATCCAAATCCAAATATAACCAAAGTCTCAAAAACACCGAAGTCATACCAAAGTCATAAAATAAACAAAAAACACAAGAAATTCATACGACAAAACATCTAAACATAAAATAATCATCGAAACAAACCGAACTTCCTTCCAGCATTTCGCACCCACGACTCGCAACTTGGCACCTTAAGATGTAACCAAACTTTCCTAAGATCGGCACTTTCACCAAATAGCAAAAGAGCCGTGTCGTATCTTGGATCTCCTTCCCCCCACCCCATTTTCTCCAATTTCTCCATACATGCTCCCACATCATTTTCTTTCTCTTTTTCCTTCTCTCTTTCCAAGCGTTCAATTTCTCTCTCTCTACTCAAACGTTCATTTTCCACGAGCATTTTTGCAACATTCACAATTTCCTTCCCAACCTCCCTAAAGTCATCATCAAGTGTGTTTTTACGCGCCCTTTTGCTATTTCCTTGACGTTCATTATGTTTCGACCGGCTGCTTGATTCATCACTTTCATGTGGGGCCTCCGTTTTCATCTGAGTGAAATTAACAGCATCCATATCATCCGTGGAAAATTCATCTGCGGGGTTAGGGAGTGTAGAAGATGGCCCCCAAGCATGAGCGCCGGTCGAGGTCACCCCTTCAAACAATTGCACACAAAGTTCCGGAAAAATGAGGGGTGCATTTTTCACTTTCTCTACGTATGGGTCCAACTGTTCGAAGATTATATAAATATAATTAAAATAGTAAAACATAATAAGCCTAGTTAAAAAAAATACTCATAAATATAAAAAAAATACCTTTATCTCCGCCGCCCATTCTTCCTCACTCATAGTGAAAGTATTTGTTATGGGATTATAGATATTCCCTGTTTTGTTTCTTAATCTCACCCAAGCACAAAACTTTTTTCTTATGTAGTCATAACGATTTTTCATTTGTCCTCGGTTGACAATGAAATTATGCTCATTTTTCAGTTTTTCTCCAACCACTTTCCATGAGGATCCTTTCAAACTAGTACCCTCCCGACCGTTGATTGTTATTTCGTGCAGACATGTTTCAAGAAACGTTTTGTCCACACTTTCAGACTTCCAATTGGCTCTAGGTTTAGTAGTGGCCATGTCTACATACATATGAGAATATATAGAATTATGTGTGGTTAAACTTGTTATTCCCCATTCTAGCAAAAATGACAGAACATGACTCCCTTGACATTTCTTATAAAGACTTGCAATTTGTCCATGTCATTTTAAAACCAATAAAAGAAGAACAAATAGTGAGCCCCTCAAGACAATGACATTGCACACTTTTACTCAATGGGCAATATCAACATCAAAAAAATCATATCATCAAGCATTAGTCATATTCTTCAGATGAATCTCTAATAAGAAAATGATAATCCAAGTATCCAACTTACAACTATGGTGAAAAAAACACATATCTTCCACAGGAAGCAGAGAAACAAAATTTCTATTCATTGATATGGCAGATTTACACCCCTGTTAATTGATCAACATTCAAACAAAAAATACTAATTACTACATATAACAGATTCAATTAATCACCTCTAACTTCATTCAAACAACCAAAACGATTCAATTAATCACCTCTAACTTCATTTTCCAAACACTCAACTTTGTCAAAACAATGAATAGTCAAATCCAATGCAATGAAGCCCCCTTTTGCTTGATCTTTTAACCACACACATTCAACCACCCCCCACTACCAAACTCAGAACCCCAATTCAGCAAAACCCATTAGACATAAATGCAAAAGAATCAAGATTCAAGACTAGAAACAACATGATTCACCCTAATCGAACAAAACGAATAAAAAGAGGGAGAGAGAAAGAGTATATGACACGTAATGAGGAAGGATGAAGGGGTAATATACCTGGTGGCGGTGCTGGTTCGGTTGCTAGTCTCCGGCGGTGGTGCGGCGGAGCGGCGGAGCTACCAGGCGGTGGTGCGGCGGAGCGGCGGAGCGGCACAGAGAGGAGGGCTGCTTGCGATGATGGAGGATGGAGGCGAGGAGAAATGGGAGCGGCGATGGAAGGAACGACAGATTAGGGTTTCTTGCGATGATGGAGGTTGGAAGTACTCGGTCAGAGATAAAAATACCGTGAATTCGGTCAGAGCACTCGGACTCGGTCCGAGCAAACTAGTAAGCATATCAAACACTCGGACTAGGGACCGAGTCCGCAGTCAGCCCTTAATGGGCCGGGTCAGAGCATATCAAACAGGCCGTTTGAACTTTTGATTGAAATGAAATATTAGGGCTACTTTATGTACCCTCAAAAGCCTCAACAAAAATATTGTGTTTTATTGGGCCAGGTTCATCAATGCTCAAGTTATCTGAGCTGGTTATTGCGGAACATGTGTGGACTTGCTTCTTGATATCCGGTTAATTACTTGTTCAAAAGACTTGTTGACCTCCTCTTAAATGTCTAAACGGATACTAACCGTCTGTTACAGTTCTAACTAATTTACCTAGCCGGTAACAAAATCGATTACGGTTCTCTAACCAGTTATTTTATGCACCTATGTCTGTTACAGTTCTAACTAATTTACCTAGCTGGTTACAAAATCGATTACGGTTCTCTAACCGGTTATTTTATGCACCTATGTCTGTTACAGTTCTAACTAATTTACCTAGCCGGTTAGAAAATCGATTGCGGTTATCTAACCGGTTATTTTGTGCATCTCTATCTGTTACGGTTCTAACTATTTTACCTAGCTGGTTACAAAATTGATTGCGGTTATCTAACCGGTTATTTTATGTACCTCTAGATTTAGATTTAGAGACAGGAGAAACCGTCATTTATGCATATACGTACTCAGTCACTTGCTACATGTTGTCAGGTGAATCCCGATCACTCACCATAGTCTAAAGTTATAGGGTTATATATGTAATTAGTAGAAAGTATATATATTAGACTCTTTTATATATTTAGTAGTTGTAGAAGGGTCCTTATGTAAATATGTTTGTATTTGGGTCAAAGGGTCATTACTAGGGGTGTCAAAAATATTCGAATCCGTTTAATCCTACCCAATCCAAATATGAATAAGATAATTAAGGTCGGGTTTAATGGGGCCTAAAAATTTTTAATTGGGTTATGAGGGTTAACCCCACAAACCCATTGACTTCTAAAAATTATCGGTTACGGTTTATCTTCAATAAAAGCATATACACATGAGAAAACGGTTCAAATTCTCAATTCTCAAGCATTTGTTTCTTAGGCTCATGTTCAAGTGCACTTGTTTTATTAGTCTCAACTTCAAATTTATATATAGATTTGGCGTAGAAATTTAAATTCATTGGTTTGTATACTATATAGCCTTGCGACATTTAAGTATTTTATTATAGAAAAAAGCAAAGTATCAAAATCATTGCTATTAAAAAAAATATGTTTGTGTAAAACCCAATTAACCCGACTCGTCCGATCTTACAAACATGAAACCCGACTATGAAACCCGACTAACCTGAACCTTAATAAGATAAGATGGAGGTATGGGTGACTTTCACCATCGCTCTTAGATTTACACCCACGATCAAAAAATCGAATTGGAAGTACTCAACTTGAAACACAAATAAAGGATTGAAAGGACTTAATCCTCATGCAACTCATCAAAATCCCTAGGGACAGTGGATTAACCCAAAAATCAACCCTTCAACGACAAAGCATCATCAACAATCACTACTCACTATATTCAAAAAATCATAGAGTCAATCACCAAGAAGAAGCAATCGGAATAAGTCAAGAAACAAATCCCGAATGACTGAGGATCAGAGTAACTGAAGAACGCTTCACCCTAGGAAAAAATCGCGGTTGTCATATCTACTCAAGAACCCTAAATTTTTAGAGAAAAAAAAAGGTCCCGTTAGAGATTTACACAATACAATACAAAATGCGCACCGATTAGTGCATTTTGGATTCACATTATTTCATATTAATTCTATTGAAAATATCCTGATATGAGGACAAAATATTTTTTTGACAAACCATCTTTTTTATTTGATTTTTATATATTTAAAGATTGTGAGAAAAATTAGTTAAAAACGGTATAATTAAACTCAACCCGATTCATTCACGAGTCAAACTTCAATTTGCTTTATGAACTATTGGCTTTTCAACTCTTTTGTTTTAGTGAATGAAAATTATAAAAAAAAAAAAAAAAAACAGGGAGGGGGGGGGGAGGAGGGAAAGGAAAAAGAAATACATAAATATTATTTGTGGGTTCTCCAGAAACACTAATTCAAAAAGAATTGGGCTGCGAATGGATTAACTGGTGGCATTTAACTTGTTGGGCTTTTTGGGTTTGGGCTACATAAAAATTTGATGGGTCAAATAAAAAGAATGAAGGTTATGAAGCAGCAAGAATTTTAGAAGACTTCAAGAGGGAAGTGGTGAGTTTCCTCCATGATATTGTTTTCGGGTGATTCAAGTTTGGAGTGTGAAATCCAGTATGAACGGTTGAAATCTTGTCTCAGAAGACTCACTCGGATTTTAAAGATTTGAGGGTATCTCAAACGTCGTTAAGAAAAAAGAATAGCAAGAGAAATCAATGACCAGAACCATAATCCAAATCAATCCAATCACTAAGGTTGGAATTCTTTTCAATTCCAGTTTTTCTTAGAAAATTAGAATATGTATCCCTAGTGTAGGCAAGTCAGGAACAAATTTACAAATTACAAAGTTCTTAGATATCAAAATTCAAAGATTTGAAAATAAAAGGATTACTTCATTACATGGAATTTAAACATTAAGCACCAAAAATATTAATTTCTTTTTTCTACAGGATTAGGAAAATCAAGTACCACACATATCAGGTTACCCATAAACAAATTCCGCATGAAGTAAGGTATAAAGAAAAAATCAAGGAGGCAAGGAATAAGTTTTGTCAATAACTATCAGAACCAATTAAAATTGGATCACTAGTAGGCATATAGGTTGATATAAGGGCTTAAACTTAGAAAATTAGAATAAACCTATCCAAATATGACGATACCGGACTCACAAACACAATTGCACACTATAGAGAAACCTAGAGACCGATACACATGTTCAATACCCCACGCTCAATTCAACAAACTATATCATATGGTCAATTCGAATCAACATGATATTTCGAGCCAACGACCTCTTTGGGAAATGGTTGAATCGACGGGTGATACCCAACTAGACACAAAGAAGGACAACATGGCACTAGCATATTTATATCAAGCATTACTAGAAGATCAACTTCTTTAAGTTGCAAAGTACAATACCGCAAAAGAAATTTGGGATGCACTTAAAATAAGAAACTTGGGAGTTGAAAGAGTTCGAAAGGCAAAGATAAAACAACACTGAAGTCAGAATCTGAAACGATGAAAATGAAAGATGAAGAGACAATAGATGGCTTCGCAGAAAAACTAAGCAGTTTAGTATCCTTGGGAGTAGTTTTGATGACACAACATTTGTTTGCAAACTATTTAGTTCCGTACTTGACCGTTTCACACCCATAGTAGGCGCAATAGAGCAATATTCAGATTTGGACACCATAAACTTTAAAGAAACGACAGGCAGGTTGAAGAGCTACGAAGAGAGAAACAAAACTAAAAACAACAATCGACACGAGAACAATAATAAATTATTATTCACGCACCAAGAAGACAAACTAGAACGTTGTGACTTCAACCTAAATCAAGGAAGAGAAAGATTTTATCATAACGAAACAACTATCAAAACAAAGGAGAAGGAAATACCGCATATGTTACTCGCGATAATTCAAATCAAAGTTACACAAGGGATCAAAACAAGTCAACAAAAGATCGAGGTAATCAAAAACCACGGAGTATCTCACATTGCTCAAGAAGATGAAGAACCGACACTTTTACTGGCAATTTCAAACGAAATCGAAGAATCTCATATGGAACAATCAAGATTAAGGGGGTGATTATTGGGTTAATCTTGATCATTCACCTTAGTCAAAAGTTATAGGGTTATATATGTAATTAGTAGAAATATATGTAATTAGTAGAAACTAGAAAGTGTCTTTTTATGTAAATATGTTTGTATTTGGGTCAAAGGGTTTCAACATATCACAATGCAATATGTCGTTCCCCTCATGCAGGGGCGAATCTTTGTTAACCCCAGCAGTGACCTCGGTCACTGCTGGTTTTTTGTCTAGAGGTACCGAGTATACGTGTTTTACGAAGAAAATTTTTATATATACGCGTTTTATGAAGAAAATTTGTATATATATCGTGTCGGTCACCACTAATTTTTTTTTTTATATATTGATTCGGTCACCACAAATTTTCGGTCACCCACGAAAAAAATTTCAAGATCCGCCACTGCCCTCATGTATGTATGTATATAACAAGGGGTCTCTAAACATCAAAGGGTAATTACCCTAATTCAATAAGTTACTTTTCTGTAAATTCTTGTTTTTCTTCAATCCGTTCCTGCCAACACATATTAATGTTTTATATTGTGTTTCTTAAACAAACATTATGTGTATAGTTTACTTTCATAAAATTATTGTACTCTTTTATATGTATACTGTATACGTGGATATTGAAGGACTTATTATTTTCATGTTGATTATTTTTAATTAAATGTCAACCAGTCTTGCCAAAAACAAAATATGTTAGTACTACATGATTAAATAAAATATGTTTTATTCCATTTTTTAATTAGATAAAGTTAATATTATAGAAAATACTTTATACTTTATAATATCAGGTTAAACATATGTTTAATTGTTGTCATTTTCAAATTGTTATCCAATATCCAATTGCAAGTAGCACGTAGCCAGCCACCTAACATGCCTAGATTACGACGACATGTTGATTTAAATCATTTAATAACTCCTATTTGCTTTTTTTTTAACGGCAATAACTCCTATTTGCTTAAGTTGTTATATGTTTCACTTGAAGGTTTAGCTTATGTGTCTTCTTAACAAAACTAAGGTCTCGTTTGTTTTTTTTTTTAATATTTATATCTGAATTTAAATATCACTTTTAAATGTTAAGAGCTAATTTAAATGTTTGAGATCTAAATCATTAAAACCTCTTAATAACAAATAAAAAAACAAACAGCTCCTTATCTTAAAACACAAGTAATTAGCATTCAAGTGATCACCATGTTTTGAAGCCTCACATATAGTTACTCATATTTCCCTTGAGAATACTTGACATATAGAAATATAGAATATATACTTCACTTATTGTATTTCTTTATTTGTTCTCTCATCTAACTTTAACAGACACAAATTATAATATTACAAATTGTATTTTGTTATAATAGTTTTCATGATATCAGCCATATATTGTTTTATTTATATAACATATACTCTAATTTTTCTTGAATTTTATTTTTAATTACCACTAGTTTCATTGGCCTCTAAAATTAAAGTAGGATAACTAATAGGCGTAGGTAGATTATCATTTATTTTTAAAATATTAAACACAAAATGACTCAATTTAAGATGGATTCAGAGAACCATATGAAACCGTCTTGGCCACTTTACACCCCCAAAAGTCATTTTCGTATCGAAACGGTAACTCATTTTTATTTTTATTTTTTTGAGATAGACATTGGGCACAATTGTTTATGTGTTGACTACGTTTATGAATAAAAATTTCAATCTCTACTGTATAATGCTTGTTATGATAAAATAAAAGAAATATAAAAATATAAGTAATAATATTAAGTTATTAACGAGGATAATACTCATGCATGTTACGTTTTGGATGTTGCTCGTTATTGTTAAATAAGACTTAAAATTCCCAATCCGTTGTGGCTGTAAAATCAGTTACAGTACAATCAAAAGATTTAAAAACACACAACCATTTCGATTGCACCGCCAGTCCGCCAATACAACGGATCATAATAAGATTTTCCATATCAGTGAACCAAATTATAACAAACCAACCAAGTTTAGTTCCGTTTTAGATTGGTTCCTAGAAGTCCAAAACCGTCTTTATCTACATAATATAACATTATCTATTTTGAGTTCTAAAATCTAATTTTTTTCCAATCTTAATGAAATAATGTTATTGTAACATTTGATAAGCTTGTTTTATGTATAATCCAGTAAATGATACTACGCTTTTTACGTGTATACATAAAACGTTACATCCTTCATGGCTTCATCATACGTACATATTCAAAAATAGATCATTTCTTTTCATTATGTATTTCACTTCTAATTTCCCGTTCAGTTTCATACTATATATGTTAAGAACCGGCCAGCAATTAGACAAAGTAACAAAAGATAGAAAATATACGAAGTCGATCTATATATATTGATTGAAAATGTGACATGCAATGCAAAAATCAAAACCTATTTTGATTGCACTCATACTTTTTTACACCATCAAGACTTCTAATTACATCATTACACACTTAATTAACACACCAGACGTTTATTTATACAATAAGTTTCACCTTTTAATTATAAAGCTTAGATTTAATTATAAATCATATTAAAGCTTCATAGGAACCGTACCCTTTCCCGATCTGATCTCCACCGTGGATTCTAATCCGACGGCCAGGAGTAAACGGACTGCATGATCCGTACGTGAAGCTCCATCCAACCGCCTGCACCTGATCCTTCTCCTCCATCTCCACCAGCACCTGGTAGAACAACTCCACGTCACACGACGGAAGCAAAATCGGTCCGTCACAGTTGTAACCGTATTCCGTTTCCGCATCTTCTAGAAGCATCGTGAACAACGGATGGTTTGCATACTTCGTCTTAATCGCGAACCGTTGCTTCTCCGGTCCGACGTAAACCGGAAAAAAACCTTCCGGCGCGATCTTCTTCGTCTTCGTGTTCATCTCCTTTCCGTTCCATGACTTGCTCTTCACCAAACCGCCGCCGGCGCCGGTGCTCCTCCGGCTGCGCGGGAAGGACCGGCACCGCTTCCATGTCTTCGCGATGAAGTTCTTCTTTCCAGATTTGACGGATTCCATTGATCGATCGGCGTTCAGTAAGCTTAGTAAGTATTGAAATAATTGTAAAATTGAAAAAACTAGGGTTTTGATTGGGGGATTTGAGATCTGGAACGTGAAATACGAAACCTATCCTCTATCGTAGGCCAAATCGAACATCGATCTGCCTCCTGGATGCGATTGGATGATCATGATGAACATTTGTGAAGCGATTGAGATGATTGAAGGTTTGATCATGGAAGTTAACCGGGTTGTATTGCTGTGTGAAATTTGAAGGGTTTTATAGACGAAAGGGTTGAAGAAAGCGGGTCGAGAGCTGAACCGGGGCATCCGGGCATGACCCGATGAAAGCGAGAGGTATGACGTCATATAATTTTATAATTTTAATGGTTAAAAATATTATAGTTTGGTTTTGTCAACGCGCCAAGTCATGCCTTCCGTTGTTATTTGACCTTATTTTACTAAATTATTGAGATGATTATATATAATTTTATTTTGTATTTGTTTGTGATAGACTTATGAGCTATAATTATAATATCGTTACAAAATTCAAACTTCTCAATTGTCATTTAGCATAACTTTTGCGTTTTTCTAGCTTATATTAAACTATGTAAAACAAAAACTGAATATGTTAGTCAATCTATTTAGAATTAAGACAAAAATTGAAAACGTGGGACAGTCTATTTTGAATTAAGACGAAATTTGAATATGTAACACAATCTATCTAGTTGGTGTTGGTGGTAACTGTTTAGTATTAACTGCTCTTTTTTACACAACGTTCGCTTTGTGTATGGGAGGGACAACTAGAATTGTTTATCGGATCGGAAAGCAGTTTATTTGGTTTTTAACTTTGTTTTTGCTCAATATGAAATTCAAACCGATCTTAATCGGAATGTGCTTAACCGAACCAAATTTAACCGAATTATCCGGCTTCTTCGATTGAATTCGGTTTGAATATCCAAATAAACCGATTAAATCGATTCTTATTTGATTTATTCGATTGAATCCGGTTCGATTATCTGAATAAGCAATTTTTTATAGAACTAACACCCGAACCAAATTCGAATAAGCAATTTGGATTGGTTTTTTCGGCTACAACTTATTTTGAACACCCCTGTGACAACCGCCTAGGGCCCTTTCTTAAAGGGGCCAAAATTTATAAAGAAAAATTATATTTGACATTTTTGTTTTTATATAAAAGAGGAAATGGCAAGCTGTTTTTTTTTTAGATGCACGCTTTGTAATTCAAGATTGGATATCAACTCGAGATTAAACTCAAATAACTTTTGAATTTGTAACTAAGAAAATCTCTCAAAACTCACTTACAATCTCATTGTTTCCCTCAACCCTACTAGGGCGAAGTATAATAGGGACCGGGAGGGATTACCCCCCCCCCCCCCTCGTTTTTTTTTTTGCCGTAGTACTAATTTTTGCGACTTTTTCTAATTTTTCTTTATATATTGAGACCCCCCCCCCCCCTCCCCGGAATTAGGATTCATGATTTTTCGCTCCCGCGACTTTTTCCGGTCAAGCTTCGTTAATGATTAGATACAAAGTTAGAAGCAATAAAAATAATTAAACAAGATTTGTATTCAAATCCAAAAGTCTCATTCGGATTATCAGAGAAACTCACGCCGACTTGCATGAATCTTTTGTGAATATGTCATCTTGCTCCCTCACCTTTTAGAGTAGTGCCAACTTGCACCCTCCAACTTGTGAAAATTGCCAACAGTAATATACGGATCTAGGGTTCGAATCCGGCTTACAATACCTTTTTTGTGTAGCTGATTTCTTGACTTCATTAATATACAAACGGTTTTGTTTTTTTATAAAGGAGAGTAGGCAAGTTGTTTAACAAACTTCAGGTTAAACCAACTAGCTGGATCATGTGTAGAATAATGTGCCTAGAGGTTCAGGGTTTGATTCTCGTTTTTAGTATAGTTTTTTCTGCACAACTGATTTGAAGTTCCTTTTGTAATAATCGTATGTTATCAATTTCGATCCGATGACATTTTAGGCGGTGGTTGTGAGGACGAAGCCATGGGAAACATAAAAATCGGTGTTAACGAAGTCTCGGTGATAAATAATTAATAACATAACTTAGATGAAGAGCAGTTATTTTAAATCAACTAATCTATTAATGTTTTAAACATGTAATGGAAATGTTTGATCTACTATCGTTATCTTGGTGAAATTTCAATAAGTGGGCTAATCTTTTTTTCTGTTTTGTTAAGCTCTACGATTGGATTTATAATTTATTATAATATCAAGAGGCATACGCTAAAATTGAGTCCAATACAAGTTCGTCGTTATATATTTGAGAGAATCTTGTTGTAGGCATAGAGTCAACCACACCAACTCTTTTCATGAATTGATTTTAATCGAATGGCGTTTAGTAAAGTTTTAATCAAAATGACATATTTTTTATTGGTTTCGTATAAGTTTTATTGGTTTCGTATAAGTTGGATTTCTAAAATCATCATATTCAATTTCACCAGATGTGCATATATATTTTTTTGTTTCACCTGTGTGATTTATATAACGTGTTATTTCCCTATGTATTTTATTTTTAATTTCTAGGAAATTTAAACATATCTAATATTATTTTTTAATAAAAATAATATATTTGATTATTACCATGTCAGAAATGGAACAAAGGAACCATCAGGAATCCATCACAAAAGTTCTCACCGTAACGGTTTGATTGATAATAAAATGATGACTTTTTAACTACAAAACATGTGGGTATAAATCTTTAAAGTATAGATATGGTGATTTTACTCGTTCAAAAATAGTAATCTATTAGAAAAAAGTGTTTATGCCGTGACACCCAAATTGTTATTGATAATTTGTTGTGGATACTGAAGTGCGTGAACCCTCAACAACCTCTGTAAAAAAAGCATTCACTCAAGGAATTTCGACGGATTTATATCTCTATGGGAAAGTTCTATGCTTTGTAGCGATAACTATAAACAAAGCATAACATTTGTTTACCAATTATCATATAAACTATAACCAAATCATTGATTTCTCAATAGTGGTGTTGTTTTGGTTATGATTTGATTAGTTGATTTTTGACATGATATAGAGATGCATAGTCCCAAGAGTTTTTAAAAGAAATCATAGGATTGTAGTTAGGAGAAGTGGCTTCTTTTCCAATGGCATCAAAGTGGGAATAAGAACATTTTAATCTAAGGCTCATCATAGGATTCACTTTTCTATCAATTATGACTAAGGCTATCCGTAATGGGGCTTGAAAGGGGCTTGAAAACCCCTTTCGCGCCCCTATAACGCCCCGGTCACGCCCCCACCCACTACGGTGGGGCGCTAAAGAGGAAAAATGGGGGGGAGGCGCCAGATCTTTCACGCCGGAAAGGGGGAAGATTGTGAGAGGTTGGGGGCTTGAAAGGGGCTTGAGGGGCTTGAAAACCACTACACATCTTTTATTTTCAAGCCCCATGCCACGTAGGATGACACATGGCGGATAATGCCCTTGGGTGGGGCTTGAAAACCTTCAACCACTACGGATAGCCTAAGGGGTCCAACTATTTATTTGTTTTTAAAAAAATAAACTCAACTTAAATATATAAAGAATCAACAAATTTTGAAAATCAAAAGATCAATAGACTCTCTTAACCCTTCGAGTTAGCTCCACCCTTAACAATGTTAAGAGTTCAAATATCATCATTAAGAATGATGTAAATTTAAAAATAATAGACAAGGGTGCAAGTTCATCGTACTATAAAATACATGATTGCAGTTTGAAGACTTGATGCATCTAACAAGTGCACAAGTCTTGATGAAATTGTCCTCTTGTTTTTTTTTTTTCCTTACTTACCCATTCCATCAAATAAAAGATTGAAAACCAATAGCTATATATCTAGGTGAGGTGCCACCTTTTGACTTTCAGAAAAAGACTTCTTCTATATCTCTCATGTTATTAATTTCAACTTGTAAATTTTATTTTAGATACACCTACATATATTTGTGATTTCAAAGGTACATTGTAGATAAATAAAACAAAACAATGACATACACAATAATCGTATTGGTTAATGGAATCAATCAATCACAAATTATTATACATAATCACACGCATACACATATACATACTACTCTTTTACTCCTACTTGGCTTCTCTTCTATATCATGTTTTTATTATCCAAAGACTTTTAGCTCAATGGTATCTTAGTGTTGTTTAAAGTGTCCATCCCCTAGTGATGTAAAGTACGAAGCCGTTTAAAAATAAATAAATAAAAAATAAATAAAAAAACATTATGTTTTTATTATGAGGTTTTAAAGTAAACGAAAAATATGAGTGGACCGATACCAAGAGTAATCAACAGAAATCCAGTGTTATATTGATTATTTAAGTTAACGGAGCTTTTATCTATTACAATTACAATGGAGTTGGATATAATTTTCTTGTCCCCTTACATTTGGGGTATCCATTCTAAATTGGGTTTTGGTTTTTGGTTTTTGGATTTTGTTCTCCTATCTCTTCAGGTTTGAATCCCGGTGAACTTTTTGACATATCCGCGGGTAGGGGAGATCTACTTTAAGACCGGATGATTTTCTTGTGTTTGGTTGGGCTGGGGGGAAACATGCATGTGTTGACCTTACCAGTGTGCCCCAATGGGTTCACTGCGGGACAAGCAGCTCTGAATGCGGAATCCGGCAAAGTTGCTAAACACGAGCAAGCCTGCATTGAATATCAACACGTGTTTATTCCCTTCGCTTTCGACACCTTTGGGTTTCTAGTTTCTTGCCCCGGAGGGGTTCGAATTCTTTCGCAGGGTTCGGCGGGTCGTACATTGTAATTTGTCGTCGCCAAAAGCTCAAAACTTTATTTTTAGTAGGATGGGTTTCGCTATCTAGAAGGGGGTTGCGACGCACCTTGTTGCCGGCTACCCCCACTACTTTGTAATTGCTTCATTTGATTGTTTAACATGAATGATAATATGGTATATAAGATGAATATGAAGATTTTGAGATTTAATACATACAAATAGTCAAACTAGAATACTCAATACTAGATCGTTTATCTAGTTAACCTTTGTGGTCCAAGCTGATGGGCTGGGCCACGTGCAATGAATCAAATTTCAAACAACGTAAACATTGGACAAAGTCATTTGTAAAAATAAAATAAAATTATAAATGAATCAACTTGATTATTAATAATTAACAGAAGTAAATCATTGGTCATAAATTTTAACATGCGACCTTACAAAAATTATATTATATATATGTATTAATTAATTAGTATTAATATTAGATAAAGTGTATTAGTTACGAGTTGTTATACAAAACATGTTCTATTTTAAATACGGGGATTTTGTTATCGTTTTATAGTTAAAAACTACCTTTTAGTCAATAAGTAGTAATCTTTAGTTATCAAATTCACTTTACAAGTTACCGTTTGCTTTAGCTATTGCTTATTAAACATATAAAAACAAAACAAACTTCAAACCTTATAAAAATTATATAGTCAGCTAACACTAAGCTCAAACCCAGCCCAAAACGTGTTACTGGCCCAATCGCAAAGCCCTATCTGAAAGAAAAGTATTTGGAGCAGTTAGGGGGCGTCTAGTGTGGACTGTGGAAAACATCCCAGTTTTCCAAAAAAAAATCAAAAACAACATAGAAAATAGAAAATAGAAAACATAAAACGTGATCAAATTGTAATTTTCCAAAAAAAAAATTCAAGTAAATGGAAAACACTGTTTTGAACTTTTTAAATTGAAATTAGGAAACTACATTTTATTGTATTTTAAATTTTCTATTTTTCGTTTTCCATTATATATATATAATTTTAAATGTTGTTTTCATAATTGAACCCTAATGGTTTCACGATTCCACTCTCTCCATCTGCCCTTACAGAGTTAACACAAATTCAGCCGCCGCATCCTCCGAGCTCCGATTGTCCCTCCATCGGGCGACGCCGACTCGACCTTCATCTAAGAACCATTTGATTTTGAGAACTTTTAAGAACCAAAAGTTCATCAAGGCATCCAACCCTATGTTCTTGAAGATGTGTAAAACGGATGTTTAAAACGTTACATGTACGTAAAGAACTTTTACCCCACACGCCACAGGGCAAGGATTTACCACATATGTGTAACATACCCATATATTTGTAGTTGAACATACCTTTTAAAAGTGTATCAAATCTAATGACTTGCCTTTCGGGATACTTCACCTTCCCATGTAATAAAATAAACTCTTTGTACAATACTCGCATTTTCTTTTAACCATGTTTGGATAAGGTGTGTTGCATATAAATACATAATTGAGGTCTAATTTGTGACCCTATAGATGGATAATTTGTTAGAAACTATGTTAGTGATTATATAAACTTTAAACTGCAGCCAGCCAACAGCGGTTTTCCACCTCTGCACAATTTGGAAGGTCAGTCTACGGCAAAGACAAGTTTAGTTTTCTGATCCACTTTTATTCCAAGCGGTTCAGTTCTTGCTTTCCAGACTAACAGTTCAAAAGTAGCTGATAAGAATGTTGTGAAATTTCAGCCGAAAACTACTAGACTTTATAGAAACCATTCTTCTGTGACTAACCTGGACAACAAGCGGAGGAATCATGAGTGCATTCTTAGCTCTCAGAATGTCAGAAATCAACTTGCCGAGAGTAGCGAGGCCAGGTTTCATTTGATCACATATATCTTCAACAGTCTTGTTGTTCCCCTTGTCACATTCATGTAGCACATGAACAGATGGATAATCAAAATTCAAATAAGCAGATTATATGTACATTCATATACTCATTAAAATACATACCAATCCTGCAAAGTTTGTAACCAAAAGCTAAATATCCAATAACCAATAAAACAAAGTACAGCAGCAAATGTATAGAGCTCATCAGTATCATCAAATCCTAAAGAAAAGAAAACTTCAAAGAGGGCCATAAAAACAACTAATCTATGGTACAATATAACTCAAGTCAAAGTTAAAAAAAACACATTAAAAAGGGCAACTCAAGTACATCTGCACAAAAGCCACATGTACACCAATCACTTCTGGTTGCCACCGGTCACCCTGTGCCTTGCTGTCTTCCTAGTTAGACATGTTTATCTAACACCTATATCGTCACCTATGAATCAATGTTGTCACCATCTCCGTCTTTGTTGCTACCACCCTCTGCTTCTTTTTCTTCTTCTTCCTCATCTTCGTCACCAGACATGTTATTTATCACATCAGTGATTATGGCCTTCACTTCCCCCTTTCTGTGCAACAGATCCTGACCAAAATGGGTACCTAAAATATAAAAAAAATAGAACCATTAGCTCTAACTGGAAAATAGTTACACTAAGTATGGATGTTTGAAGAAGAAATAGAGGAAGGTGGTAAACACACCAAGTTGTCTGATAATATCTGACAAAGTTGCCTGCATTATTTAGAGAGAAAGATAAGTTTATCAGTGATGTTTATTATTTCTTATTTTAAGAATAAGAAAAGAGTGAGCATGGGATTTGCTTACAGTGTTGAAGTCAACTTCCTTTAAGATACTAGCTACAACGGCATGCATTTCTTCATTAGTTGGTTCTGCTTTTGCCTTCTTGTTGGTTTTTCCTTTTCCTGTAAAAATAGTAAATTATATATTAAACTACAAGGAAGACTAAAAGAAACATAACATGGGACAATATAGCAGATAGCAGTAATCAAACAAGCATACCCAACAGAATCTCACTAAGACATTAAGATCTATGAAGGTTGAGATGAGGGCAAGTCTTGCCTCTATCTCATGAGATAAAGATGCCGCTCTAAAACATTATACTTATTTAAACTCGATTACTTTTGAAATAATATAGCTTTTGTAATCATAGTTAACACATTAATTATTTATATATTTTGAAAGGAGGAACAGTTCAGGTCAACCCACCAGAAACAAACTGCAATGTGAGTTACTAAAAATAATTCTTGATCATAACTCCTTGTCTTCTTATGACCATTTTGCCACCTCTACCCATCATATACAGCTTAAAACAAGAACAAAAAATATAAACATGCTTACCTTGATCTTTTGCAGAATCCTTCTTAGCGGAGCTTTTTGTCTCCACCTTTTTGCTATTCTTTTCTTCCTTAGATTTTTTACTTGCTGAAGCTTTTGATTTAGCAGATGAACCTGGTGTGCCAGCTGATGCATCATCACCTTTCTTAGCTTTTTTACTGGGTTTGACAGGTGATTCCATATCATCTTTTTTAACCGCTTTAGTTTTCCCTCCAGCTTTAGTACCAGAACCCTTCTTAACACTCCTCTTTGAAGGACTCTTTTCATCTGTTAGTTGTTTTTCAGACTTATCTTTTTCCTCATCACTTTCAAGTTTGTCTTCTTCATCATCACCACCTTCTTCAGGCTTCTCTTTATCCTCATCACTTTCTGGTTTATCTTCTTCATCATCATGTTCTTCTTCAGACTTGTCTTTTTCTTCATCACTCTCTGGTTTTGAAGGTGTGTTTTTCTCATCTTCATCCTCGGGCTCATCTTCATTTTCTGAACCTTCATTTTCATCCTCATCGTTTTCTTCTTTAACCTTGGATGGACGTTTGCGTTTCTCACCAGATTGTTTCTATAAAAGGAGAGCAATGGGATCATATATACATGATAACAAGCATAGCAGCAGTATGAGTGGTTTTGAAAAAGGGAAACAACAAACCGTGGATGGGGTCCTGCTCTTTCTTGCCTTGGCTTTTTTCTTTTTAGCTTTCTAGAAGGAAATAAAAAATAGAACAAATTATAGCTTATGTTATGCAGAAAAGGGAGAAAAGAATTGACCTGAGAGGAAAACAAACCTGTTCTTTTTCAGCAAGCAGGACTTCCGTAGTAGCATGTGGAGATTGTAGAAACTCCAATAACTTTGAAGAAACCTCTTCCTGAAAAATACATGAACAGTGATTTAGTGACCCAAGAAAAACTAATCTATACCAGTGTGTACAAATTTTACTATTTGGTTAATATGAAAATGCTCACCTTCTTAAGAGCTGACTTGTGTATCTGAAGATTTAAAATATCACAAAACTCAAACAGCTTTTCTTTGGTGAATTTGTCAAGCTTCTCTCTCACCTTTAGCTTTTGCTTCTCCTGCTGCACACATGAATCAAACACCACAACATTGTGTAAGTTTAACAGTCTCTTGACGGTGTTAATTGTCCAGCTAAATATTGGGGAAAATATCAAAAAAATGATTCAACAGAGAAAGCATGGTCACCTCATCATCAGCCCAGACAAATCCAGAAAACATGCCAACATTCTTCTTCAAAGTGTTCACCTGAAATCAACAAATCAGACCAAAATAATGAATAAAATTGCTACTGGCATTAAATTTCAATTTGAAAATTTTTTACCTTTGCTCGTTTGTTAAAAAGAACCGTGTGCAGTGACTGCAAGGTTTCGTCAGCTTTTCTTTTGGACATCTTGTATGCCACTGTAAAAATAAATACAATAAGATTTACAAACACGGATCTAGAAAGAAATTTCACAAAGCAATTAACAAAAGACTAGATTTGATAGCAAGATATACTAATTACTATGACATCGTGTATCTAAAAGTATATTTGAATGAACTATAGATTCAACAATATGGACACAAGTATAAAGGCCTAAAAATACAGTTAAAGCATAATGCAAATCTGCAAGGATATAAGCCTAGAGCTCAAAACAATCAAGAATATGAAAAGCTATAGAACAAAGTCAGTAGGAGGATAAGGTCATGCACATAATTAATTCGCCTCTAAACACAAATCCTAAGATAAACATGAGAATAACAAGGTAATGGTCTTGCGCATCTCAAGCATCAGTCTGAAAATGTAGAAACTGCATAGCACGAGGTGAGTCAATTGGGGGTAGTTTAGAGACTAGGGTTGAGAATTTGATTTAGGAAAGATAACATAAGGCTGGCCTCCCACAAAAAACAATGTCAGTCATGGTGTAATAAAAACTGGTCAATTTAGTAATTCTCTGAACTAATGAAAGTAAAACTATAGTTTATTTAAGAACATAACAGCTGATCCAGGCACCATCCATTGATGCACTGTCCTTCTAATTTAAGATGTCTTGTGACTGGGTAAGCTAGTCATCTATGATCTATGTATGTTTCAAAACATATCAAACTACTGATGGAGCAATTAAAAACTTAGAACACAAACCTTAGTGGAAGCAAAATGCCATCACAGAATCACTATTCCATACTACTATTCCTCTCAAGCTTAAACTGTAACCACTAAACCCTTTAAAAGTATGTACTTTTAACAAGGACTGAAGAAAAAGAACACATACCACTCATTGGAAATAAGACATGAGTATTGCCAAAATGTATTTAGCTTACTAATATAAGTATTTGACAAGCAAACAAAAGTGTTTGAAACTACTGACATTTTGTGTAGCTAGAGATATAGAGCATATTAGCTAAACAAGATTATTAGCAAAACACCTCCTCAAAAGCAATATACCTGGGGCTGTCTACTAGAAATAACAGTACAGAGTACTAATTGTTCAAAATGTCTAAAACAGAAATTTCAAATGTCAATTTGAAGAAGCTGAGACTCTTATGTTAATGGAACAAACTGGGAAGCAAGACATGGATGAATCAAAGGACAACATGACAATGGTAATGAAGTTAAAGAAAAATAAAAGCATGAAGGACACATGCAGTTATTGTGGGACAACTTATCTGTGAGACATACATGTAGATGAAATAGAAAGAACCACTAACACACTAAGCTACTAACTTCTAGAAATCAAAATCTGAATAAATAGGGAAGTGTCAAGGGTTTAGACACCATGAGCATGATCAATAGTACATAAACAGACAGATCAGTTTCAAGGGTGCAGACTAGACCGGAGAACTAAGGCTACCCGTAATGGATAAGGCCCCATAAGGCCCCAAATGGGGCATTATCCGCCATGTGGACGGTGACTGGAGAATGGGCTTTATGGGGCTTTATGGTGTAGTGGATAATGCCCCCATAACGCCCCACAATCATTTGATTTCTCCCCTCTCTCGGCGTTACCTGGCTAACGCCCGAGAATTTTTTTTCGTCCATAACGCCCCATAACGCCTAAGCGTAGTGGGGCGGGGCGTTATAAGGGGCGTTATGGGGCATTATGGAGCCCAAAAACGCCCCATTACGCATAGCCTAAAGCATTAACTTGAATAACTAGTACCAATTAAGACCAATAAGTGGTATCTCCAATATAATTTAAACAAACCACAGTTTCCCTAACCTACCATAACAGACTCCAAAGAACTACAAATGCCAGAGCAAGCCAAGGAAACAAACAATGTACTATTTACACTCCTTGAAACCTAAAACAGTCTATCTTCTTTAATTCTCACAATAAATTCACTAACAAATGCCAAAATCCCTAGAATATTTGCAAATTTTGCAAGCAACACAAGACAAACAACAAGCATATACACAAAGATACAACTGAAGTTTATAATCAGGTGATCTTTCAACTATATATTTAAAATTCAACATGAATTAAGCAAACAAACAAAAAAGTCATATCATGTACCGTTTGGAATATCCCTGAGCTGAGTGCCAGAGCCCTGCATCAATCCAAACAAAAGTGCTTACAATTTATAGAATTTATAAATCCGAAAAAAAAAACAGAAAGACCATAGAGATAACTCATGTAATATACCTTTTCAATGGAAAAGGGTTTTGGAGAAGAAAGCCTTTGCATAGTCTCCGTATACCGTTCGACGGTCTTCCTCTCCCTCGTCGGCCTATCAACCGGCGTAACAGGCTCTCTAGGGCTCGAATCGGCCTTCACTTTCTTCGAACTGCCGTTTCCTTTTTTCGCCGTACTTTCATCGCCCTCGTCTTCGGCGTCACTCTCTTCTTTTTCTTTCGCATCTTCCTCTTCTTCCTCTTCCTTCTCCGATTCTTCCTTGTCCTTCATTTCAACATCTTCTTCGACTTTAGGAACGTCTTCTTGTTTCTTCTCTTCTAGGGTTTCAACCGCGGAAGCCATCGGAAACACTTTAATCGGTAGATCAACAAAATACAAAGGGGTGTGTGTGTGTTTTGGGATCTAGAGCTAGGGTTGTATGCGGACAGATCAACGAAACGCTCGAAAACCCTATCAGGTGGAACGAAAGATCTCGCTGAAATTGTAAAACGGGGAGTGAATTGTGCGATCTGGAGAGAGGGATTTGGTTTGTGGATGCTGAAATTGAATCTGGGGAGGAGATGTAGAAGTGTTTTAAAATGGATTTTGGGAGATTGATGGGGTTTAAAGGGCGGGCTGTGTTGAATTTTGGGGAAGAATTGGAGGGTTTTGAATTTCGTGCCAGATGTATTAGCGGGCTATCTCCGAGTTTCTTCCCGGTTAAACCAAATTTTTGCATCTTTTTCATTTTTTCGTTGGTTTTTGTTTTTATTTTAAAATAAATATATGTACGCATTTTAAATTTAAGATTGGATCAATCTCAAAAAAAAAAATTAATAAATAAAAGAATTAGACTAGAACAACTTATTTCAATTATTCTTCTTCTCTAATAATAAGATGATCATGCCTTTACAAGGCTTAAAGCATATAAACAACCACATCTTATATATTTCACAAATAGTCGTGATAGGGTCTGGGGAGGTGGGATGTAAGCACACGTCACCTCTAAGGCTGTTCGTAGTGGAGGTGGAGATGGCGTCATAGCGCCCCACCGTAGTGGGTATAGCGGCTATGGTGTCGGAGTCTGAGAGGGGGGAGGCGTTATGTAGATGGCGCTCAAAGGGGGGAGGAGGAAGATGGCGTTGCTGGGGGTGGAGGAAGGGGCGCTATATGGGGGTTTTGGGCTCCATGACACCCCCATGGAGCCCCATTACACATAGTCTAATCCTAAGAAAATAGATGTTGATTTAGAGAGACCGTTAACTCGACACAAACATATACGGATATATCGAGGAATGGAAATATATAACCTCTTGGAATTAACCCACTAATATAGAAATAAGGAAACATAAACATAACATTAACTAACACATCATGCACTATCCACGGTCATGCGGAAAGACATGGCTAAGGGTACATATAAACTCTCCACCGCTAGAAAAGTTCCTATCCTAAAGAACGGATCGAGTTGGCAATAGTGGGCGCCATTCGACTCGTTCCATGGCATTTAGTAATGTTTGGACACTACGGTGTACCATGGTGGTCGCCATTCACATCGACCATTGTTGCTTGCTAATGGTGTTGGTATTAGGATTGTGCCATAAGCTATATTCGATTCAGTATGTAAAGAATTGTACGATGCCATACACATGGGATCACCATTTGCACACAGTGGCTTTACAACCTCAAAGTTGTTGGACGTATAAGCCACAAAGTTCACGTCCTTTAAATCTTAATTTTCGGGAAAAAAAATCCTTCAACAAATAGATGACGTGACACCCGATGAAAATACATGTATTTTCCGAACAAACACGAACACGAACAATTATTTATTTCAAACATACGTGCATTCAACGTCTATTAAGATATAGTAGGTGTGTCATTTGGGTCACGAACAATCACGCACGAGTCGAGTCGGTCATGAACGTTTGTGACTAATTAACTAAACACTAAAACAGACGAATATAATTGCGTAACTCATAACTTTATATTTTTCTTGACACTGAATGTTAGTTGATCTATGTGATTTATTCTCGTGTATGCTACGTGTTGATTTGAGCTCTTATCCTACGAACGTTATTTAGAAGTTTACAATTTAAACACCTGCAACGCATGGTAACTTGTTATGAATCCGAGCATTACGTAAACATTAAATTTTGAAATACAGATCATGCATGAAAAAGAACTCCAATTCAGAACATGTAAACTCGGAGGTCTTAGCCGAAACTGTAGGAAAACCGTTCGTAAATTTGAAATAAAATAAATATTTTATTTAATTACGATTACAACAAAAGAAATAAAAACTAATCTATTACAATACACTTTGAAAGGAAATTCTACTCCTACTACAATTACAAAGAAAATAAATAAGATTACACGTAAATGAAGATACAATACAAGGAAATGAATGATAATTACAATGAAATGAAATTTCAATACTAATGAAATGAAATTATATTGATTTAAATGAAAGAAAATAAGGACAGAGAATTAAAGAAAAAAAGTTTAAATACTAATTGAAATTCAAAGAAAATGATATGTGAAAAATCTTTTGATATTAGTAAAGAAAACGAGAAAGATTCCAAGGGAACCTTGGCGAAGGTTTCGGGTCAAAACCCGGGTCCCTTAAAACAAATTTCGGGTCTACCGAAGATCCGTTTTGTTTCCCATGGTACAATCGCATAAACCGTATTGTACGGCCGGGATAACTCTAAGCTTGAAATTTACCTTCAAGTTCTTGAAGATCCTGACGAACAGGATGAATATTGGAAGAAGAAGAAGAGAGTAGAGAAGAGAGAAAGAATTTTGTGTAAATTCTGGTGTGGTTAACCTCAACTAATGAAGCTGTATGTATAGTGGTGGGAAACTTGTTGAGCAATCAAAATTAATTCGTAGTCAAACTTTACATTAAACGTCTTTAATGCAAATTGATTTCTAATTAACACGGAATTACCTTAATTAGCTCAAAATGCGTTTACAGCTGTCATTCCGGAGGAATCTCCGCGTAACAGCTGTTTCCGAAAGAACTGATCTTCTGGTTCAACTTCTGCTTGAGCTCTAAGCGGAGCTCCTTTTCCACTTGAACTTCAACCGGAACTACTGTTCAGGTTGAATTCGATTCCGCTCGGACCACCCAGGTCCGCTTGAACTGGTTCCGCTCGAACCTGACTTTTTTTTTCCGGTTCAACTCACAGTCCGCTTTACCTATCCGCCTGGTCTTCAACCGGGCCAACTTCCGGTTGAACTTAAAAACATTAAGGCGGCTCTCAAGTGGCTCGCGGCGATGCGAGCGTGCAAAGTGCGCCATCAAAGCGCCACATTGCGCCTCGTACGCCCACGCCACGCGCGCACGCATGTGTGCAAGTGCGAGTGCGAGTTAGGGGTGCTTCGCACCCCTCAGGGTCCAAGGGATGTGTCCCACTAAAGAAAACAATAGTTGGTAAGGTTCCCACCTTATAAACCACTTTTGGTTTCAATCCCCAACCAATGTGGGATGAGTTAACATGCTATACTTAACATTTTTCTCTCTAATTTTCGCAGCTTCACTAGTTACGAGACCTCAACTTTGAGCTTCGATATCTCATTCATAAGAGCTCGGATTTGGACGTGGTTTGATGCGTTGGAAAGCCCTCACAACGTACTACACAAACCTATAAAGTACAGAGGCAAAAACCTATGTTATCTGTATTTTATTTTAGTTCAAAGTTGGTGAAAAACTCATTTTCACACTTAGTGAAAAAACCCATTTTCCACTAGTTTTCTCCCAAAATTCCAACAGAAACTTTATAGGAGTTAGAGGGGTGTAGAGTAATATTTTTTATTTTTTTGTATTACTATACATCCTAAACTCACCTACCAACTCCTTCAAATCTGTCGCCCACCTCCTCCCATCCCTCATTCACGCAAATTTTTCTCCATCTGGTTCCTCCTGCATCTCTCCTTCCTCCTTGTAATCTCCCTTTCACTATCCATTATACATGCCGATCGCTGTTGTCTCACACAAAATGTAGAGGTCGCGGAGGCTGCTGCGTGAACAACAACATCGAGTGAAGACCAAATGTGACAATTGTAACCTCCCAAGTTAACTCCGTTAAGTTTTTCCGTTAAATTCCATCAGTTCCGTTAGACAATCTCCGTTAAACACGTTATAAACCGTAACTAATGCGTGTCTAGACCGAATACGTCCATGACCTTTGGTTGATCACCGAACCCGTCCATATGTGCTATGTGTTTACTTACTTACCACCATTATGTAAAGTTATATGCAACATGTTTAATTAAATAAATGTGTACTTGTGTGATTATCGAGAAATTGTGCTTGTCTTATTTAGAACCAAAAATTGACCTTTTTAGTAGCCAGCGAAACTACCCGGCGAAATTACAGTTTCGCCCGGTAGCCAAGCCATTTGGGCTACGGGATCAGTTTCGCGTGGCCAGCGAAACTACCAGCGACACTGCCAGCGAAACTGTGACCTGATATATAGAAGTCCTAAGCCAACTCTCTCACTTTTACTCACTTCTCACAAAAACACACACACCTGCTCTCTCCCTCTCCTGAGATTTCTGGCCAGCAAGAACCAGCACGAACCACAGTGTTTTCAACACCAAATCATCATCTATTTCAAGCTTGGAGATCACCCGTGAGTCATAAGAACTCTCCTTCATGAATTTCTTGAATGCTTAACTCAAATGTATGCTTAGATTCTACATGCAATGATTTCTGCTACTGCCATGACACTTAGGGATGTTAGATGTAACCTGAATTCTGTATCTTACCATGCCAATGTGAAGATCCATGCTAGATTAGGCTTTTTAGTGCAAAATGTGTTCTTGGTAAATTGATGACTAAAATGCATGTTTTTGATGGCCAAAATGCTCCTGTGATGTTCCTAAACGTTTAGGTATGCTAGATATTGACTTGCATGTGATTCAGAAGCTGTTAGAAAGGTTTTTAGGCCAATTTACGGGTTTTTCTTACGACTAGCGAAACTGTGTATTCATCCAGCGAAATTGTGTAGCGAAATTATGCCTATCTCCCTATAGCGAAACTAGACCAGCGAAACTATAGTGTCGCCCAGTAAACCAACCAGACCTGCTCGAGCGAATCTGCTGAGCGAAACACCTGAACGAAAGTTCAAACCAGTTTCTCTGCGAAACTAGGCTAGCGAAACTGCGTCAGCAGTTTCGGGCGAAACTAGCCTAGCGAAACTGTGTCACCGGGCACTGCCTAGCGAAAGTGCTGCCCGTGCACACAGCGAAACTGCCTAGCGAAACTGCTAGCGAAATTGTGACCAGAATCCATACTTGTGCAATTTGTTTAAATGCCTCACCATGACTTATACATTTATGCTATGATGAACATGTTTGGTTTCTGTATTAAGTGAACCCCTATTTATGATCAACCATCGGTGTCGTGTGTCGTTATGTCTTGTCGTGTTTTCCCAACGTGTTACCAGTTTTTAAACACAACCTTATACCTAAGACCTAAATGTGATTATTAGGTCCTCATTAAACAATCATAACCGGATTAATCGAAGCCTAAGCCGAGCAAACCTAAGGTGAGTTTCACTTACTGTTATAGTTGCATCCGGTAAGGGATGGCAACACACGGTAAAGGTATTTCTTTACTTAAGTATTTATCCCACTATATCACATGTTCACTGAATTGCTTTATAAACAAAAGTCCTTACTTATCGGGCCATTAGTATTGAATAGCGAGGTAATGTTGAGTAGATCTACTGGGGATTGACACCCCCGCTCAGCGGTGCACAGGATGCACCCTCCCGACTGGCGGTCGGACTGAGACCAATATTAGCCTAGGAACACCGTGATCGGGAAAGACACGGGGAAGGCAGAATACATAGGTGAATGCCTATCAGATACCATGTCAGCTTTGGTTGCGAACGTTCAGGGGAGCATAAGCATAGGCTAGCTACCTAATGATACGGATAATACTTACATTCTAAATTACGAATTTATTGCTTTATGATTCGTATGCACTGTGGTCTACATGGTGTAGTGTAGACTACTTAGTGAACTCACCAGCCTTTTTGCTGACACTTGATCATTGTTTTCTTTTCAGATCGCTAGATGGATCTCGGACGGCACGGGCGGCGGCAGTACTCTCCATTGCAAATCTTTTGGGAAACTAAAAATGTTAAACCTTATGAACATTTGTTTTGATGTACCACACTTGTAACTGCTTTAAATGCTTCCGCTGTACTTCCAAACTTACTTATGTATCAGTTAAACAAATTATCCTTCACTTTAATTTAAAGTCCTTTAACTTTTGTTTAATTACTGTTATGGCTTGGTTGTAACTAAAGTCTTGGATCCTGGTCTGGCTCACACCCCACACGGTTATACTCCGTTAGTGGAAATTTGGGGGTGTGACAGATTGGTATCAGAGCCATTGGTTACAGCGAACCAGAACATTTTTCTTTTAAAGGATAAAGATTTCTGAACTGTAACTGTTTTTGAAAAGATTTTGTTACAACCCATTCCTCAAGAGTACTGCCCTGCGTGCCGAAGATGATCCTCACTCAGAATCCTTGTCTAATGTATAGCTCTAGCAAATTAAAATGTGTCGTTCATGTAAATAGATATTTTATGAGATTTGTTTTAACGGAACTTAACACCTTCTTAGTATTGGATATACTAACCTTTGGAAGTTTTGCATCGATTTGCTAGAAAATCATGCCTCCGCGAAGAGCGCCAGAAACCAACCAGGGAACCTTTACTGCTGCCCAAGTTCAGAATATGATCAACCAAGGCGTTGCTGCAGCCTTGGCAGCCGCTCAGCACCAGTTTCAAGGACAACAACAACCTCAGCATCAGTGCACCTTCAAGACGTTTATGGATTGTAAGCCCCTTGTGTTTAAGGGCCATGAAGGAGCTGTGGGCCTGTTGCGATGGCTCGAAAAGTCGGAAAAGGTTTTTGTCATGTGTAACTGCCCGGTGGGGGATCGGGTGAAGTATGCGACAGGTACACTCGAGGATTCCGCTCTGACATGGTGGAATGCTCAGATTCAAATGCTGGGAGTTGATGCTGCAAATGCCATGACATGGCAAGAGTTCAAAGATGCGATTATGGAAGAGTATTGCCCCCGCGATCAGGTTAAGAGGTTGGAACTTGAGTTTGTGAATTCCAAGATGGTAGGCTCCGAGGTGGAGGAGTACACTGATAGATATCACGAGTATTCAATTCTGTGTCCTTCTATGGTCGATGCTGATTACAAAAAGATTGAAAGGTATGTGGATGGTTTGGCTCCACAAATTCAGGGGATGGTGACCGCTTCAAACCCTCTCAATGTGCGGCAAGCAATCAGGTTGGCACACAAGTTGACAGACCAAGCGGTGGCTCAAGGCACCTTGCCACCAAAGAAATCTCCCAAGACTGCTCTTGATGGGAAGAGAAAGAGTGAAGAGGAACCCAGTAACAACAATGCCGGTAATAACCTTGGAAAGTTTTCTGGCTCCCAGACCCAGAACAAGAGGTTTGATAACTCTAAAGGTGGGTTCAACAACAACAGTGGAGGCGGTAATCAAAACCGCCAAGGCAGTAGTGGTCAGGGTTCAAACAGATACAGGGGGAAGGCACCCTACTGCAACAGGTGCAGCATACATCACACAGGTGATTGCAATCAACCTCCCTGTGAGCGATGTGGTAAGATGGGGCATATGGCCAAGAACTGTCGGAGTGAACTACCAAACCGGTCAAGGCAAAACAATGATGGTCCCAGAGGGTGTTTTGAATGCGGGAAGCCGGGTCATATAAAGAAGGATTGCCCCCAACTCAGGAGAACTGGAAACAACAACCACCACGACAACAACAACAATAACAACAACAATGGCGGTGGTGGTGGTGGAAACGGGGGAAACGGCGCTAGAGGACGAGCGTTCGTCATGGGCTCAGGAGAAGCAAAGAATGATGCCAACGTGATAACCGGTAAGTTTCTTCTCAATAACTACTTTGCAAATGTGCTCTTTGATTCCGGTGCTGAGAAAAGTTTCATTTCAACTAAGTTTTGTAAGTTGATAAAGGCCAATTCGAAACCTTTAGAAGCTAGGTACACTGTTGAACTAGCCAATGGTAAGCTTGTTGATGCAACACATTTAGTTAAGGATTGTACCTTAGAACTCTCTGGTCATAAATTCAGCATAGATTTGATGCCCTTCACAATTGGTAGTTTTGACATAATAGTTGGCATGGATTGGCTATCCGCGCATCAGGCAGAACTCGTCTGCCGAGAGAAGATCATACGTATACCCACTGCAAACGGAGACGTACTCTCGATTCAGGGTGAGAAGGGAGGCACTGTCTCCGGAATCATATCGTACCTCAAGGCCCAGAAATATCTACGGAAGGGACACGTAGCCATTCTAGCAACGGTTACGGATCAAAGCCTGGCTGAAAAGAAAATCGAAGATTTCCCGATAGTTCGCGATTACCCCGATGTATTCCCAGAGGAGTTACCTGGTTTGCCTCCGAATCGACAAGTCGAATTTGGAATCGACCTTGTCCCCGGTGCAGCTCCGGTTGCCCGAGCTCCTTACCGACTGGCAGTAAATGAACTACATGAGTTGTCTACCCAACTGCAGGAATTATTGGATAAAGGTTTTATTAGACCTAGTTCGTCACCATGGGGTGCGCCTGTGTTATTTGTCAAGAAGAAGGATGGAACATTCAGAATGTGTATAGATTATCGCGAGCTCAACAAAGTTACTATTAAGAATAGGTATCCTCTCCCTCGCATCGACGACCTCTTCGATCAACTGCAAGGATCCAGCTACTATTCAAAAATCGACTTAAGGTCCGGATATCATCAACTCAGGGTCCGTGAGGAGGATATTTCAAAGACTGCCTTCAGAACGCGCTACGGTCACTACGAGTTTCTGGTTATGCCTTTTGGCCTAACAAACGCGCCAGCGGTGTTCATGGACCTCATGAACCGTGTATGCAAGCCCTACCTGGACCAGTTTGTTATTGTTTTCATCGACGACATCCTCATTTATTCAAGGACGAAAGAGGAACATGAGGAGCATCTACGGTTAATTTTAGAGTTATTAAGGAAGGAACAACTCTACGCCAAATTCTCAAAATGCGATTTCTGGATTCGAGAAGTTCAGTTTCTAGGTCACATCGTCAATGAGCAGGGTATTCATGTTGATCCAGCCAAAGTTGAGGCAATCAAGAGTTGGTCTACGCCACGAGCACCGACAGAAATTCGACAATTTCTAGGGTTGGCGGGTTACTACCGTCGTTTTATTAAAGGGTTTTCTCAGATCGCTCAACCGTTAACCGCTCTCACGCATAAAGGCGTTCAGTACCGATGGGGCGACAAGGAAGAAGCAGCGTTTCAAACCTTGAAAGAAAAACTTTGTACCGCGCCCGTACTATCCCTACCTGAAGGTGTCGACGACTTCGAAGTCTACTGTGATGCTTCGATCCAAGGACTTGGATGTGTTTTAATGCAACGAGGCAAAGTCATCGCCTATGGGTCAAGGCAACTAAAGTCGACCGAAAAGAATTATACGACTCATGATCTGGAGTTAGGAGCTGTTGTATTCGCCTTGAAATTTTGGAGACATTACCTATACGGTACCAAGTGCACTATATTCACTGACCATAAAAGCCTCCAGCACATAATGGGACAGAAAGATCTCAACATGAGACAGCGTAGGTGGATCGAGGTGCTCAATGACTACGACTTGGCGATAAAGTATCACCCAGGAAAGGCCAATGTGGTGGCCGATGCTCTGAGCAGAAAGGTACACGAAAAACCTAGAAGAGTACGAGCTTTACAACTTACAATTCATGCAGGATTGCCGGATAGAATCCGAGATGCTCAGAAAGAGGCCCTGAAAGAGGAAAATTTCGAGTCAGAATCCCTAAATGGCATAGATGGAACTTCGGAGGTGAGGACGGATGGAATCCGTTACTATAAAGACCGAATTTGGGTACCTCTACACGGAAACCTTCGAGAGCTAGTGATGGACGAGGCTCACAAGTCTCGATACTCGGTCCATCCTGGTTCAGACAAAATGTACCAAGACCTAAAAGAACTCTACTGGTGGCCTAAGATGAAGGCGGAAATTGCTGCATATGTCAGTAAGTGTTTGACATGTTCAAAGGTCAAAGCAGAACACCGTAAGCCTCCAGGATTGCTGCAACAACCGACAATTCCCGAATGGAAATGGGAAGAAATCTCGATGGACTTCATCACGGGATTGCCCCGTACTCCCCGTGGAAACGACATGATTTGGGTGATCGTGGATCGATTAACCAAATCCGCCCACTTTATTGCCCTCAAGGAAAAAGACAAGACCGATAAGTTGGCACAAATCTACATTGACGAGATCGTCAAGCTCCATGGAGTACCTTTATCAATTATCTCTGATCGAGACCCCAGATTCGCTTCGCACTTTTGGAAATCATTGCAATCTGCCTTAGGCACTCGTTTGGATATGAGTACCGCATACCACCCTCAGACAGACGGTCAAACAGAACGCACAATCCAAACCCTTGAAGACATGCTCCGAGCGTGCGTGATGGATTTCGGCAAGAATTGGGAAGCTCACCTGCCACTGGTCGAATTCTCCTACAACAATAGCTACCATTCCAGTATTGGAACCGCCCCCTTTGAAGCTCTGTATGGGCGAAAGTGTAGGTCACCGGTCTGTTGGGCCGAGGTTGGTGATAGTCAACTAACTGGACCAGAACTAGTGTATGAGACGACAGAAAGAATTGTACAGATCAAGAACCGTATGAAAGCCGCCAGAGATCGTCAAAAGAGCTATGCAGACAAGCGTAGAAGGCCATTAGAATTCGAGGTGGGTGACCGTGTACTGTTGAAAGTCTCACCTTGGAAAGGTGTCGTGCGCTTTGGAAAGCGCGGGAAGTTGAATCCCCGTTATATAGGACCCTTCCCAATAACAGAGAAGATTGGAACGGTGGCGTATCGTCTGGACTTGCCACCTGAGCTAGACGGAGTGCATAATGTATTCCACGTTTCAAACCTAAAGAAGTGTCTAGCCGACGAAACCTTGATAGTACCGCTAGAGGAACTTCACATTGATGAGCAACTTCGGTTTATAGAGCAACCCGTTGAGATAATGGGACGCGAACAGAAAGCTTTGAAAAGGAGTAAGATTCCAATCGTCAAGGTCAGATGGCATTCAAGGCGTGGACCGGAGTTCACGTGGGAACGGGAAGACCAGATGAGAAAGAAGTATCCTCACCTGTTCGATCAAGCCTCTACTCCAACCCAAGGTACTAGCTAATTTTCGGGACGAAAATTCCTTAACATGGGGAGGCTGTGACAATTGTAACCTCCCAAGTTAACTCCGTTAAGTTTTTCCGTTAAATTCCATCAGTTCCGTTAGACAATCTCCGTTAAACACGTTATAAACCGTAACTAATGCGTGTCTAGACCGAATACGTCCATGACCTTTGGTTGATCACCGAACCCGTCCATATGTGCTATGTGTTTACTTACTTACCACCATTATGTAAAGTTATATGCAACATGTTTAATTAAATAAATGTGTACTTGTGTGATTATCGAGAAATTGTGCTTGTCTTATTTAGAACCAAAAATTGACCTTTTTAGTAGCCAGCGAAACTACCCGGCGAAATTACAGTTTCGCCCGGTAGCCAAGCCATTTGGGCTACGGGATCAGTTTCGCGTGGCCAGCGAAACTACCAGCGACACTGCCAGCGAAACTGTGACCTGATATATAGAAGTCCTAAGCCAACTCTCTCACTTTTACTCACTTCTCACAAAAACACACACACCTGCTCTCTCCCTCTCCTGAGATTTCTGGCCAGCAAGAACCAGCACGAACCACAGTGTTTTCAACACCAAATCATCATCTATTTCAAGCTTGGAGATCACCCGTGAGTCATAAGAACTCTCCTTCATGAATTTCTTGAATGCTTAACTCAAATGTATGCTTAGATTCTACATGCAATGATTTCTGCTACTGCCATGACACTTAGGGATGTTAGATGTAACCTGAATTCTGTATCTTACCATGCCAATGTGAAGATCCATGCTAGATTAGGCTTTTTAGTGCAAAATGTGTTCTTGGTAAATTGATGACTAAAATGCATGTTTTTGATGGCCAAAATGCTCCTGTGATGTTCCTAAACGTTTAGGTATGCTAGATATTGACTTGCATGTGATTCAGAAGCTGTTAGAAAGGTTTTTAGGCCAATTTACGGGTTTTTCTTACGACTAGCGAAACTGTGTATTCATCCAGCGAAATTGTGTAGCGAAATTATGCCTATCTCCCTATAGCGAAACTAGACCAGCGAAACTATAGTGTCGCCCAGTAAACCAACCAGACCTGCTCGAGCGAATCTGCTGAGCGAAACACCTGAACGAAAGTTCAAACCAGTTTCTCTGCGAAACTAGGCTAGCGAAACTGCGTCAGCAGTTTCGGGCGAAACTAGCCTAGCGAAACTGTGTCACCGGGCACTGCCTAGCGAAAGTGCTGCCCGTGCACACAGCGAAACTGCCTAGCGAAACTGCTAGCGAAATTGTGACCAGAATCCATACTTGTGCAATTTGTTTAAATGCCTCACCATGACTTATACATTTATGCTATGATGAACATGTTTGGTTTCTGTATTAAGTGAACCCCTATTTATGATCAACCATCGGTGTCGTGTGTCGTTATGTCTTGTCGTGTTTTCCCAACGTGTTACTAGTTTTTAAACACAACCTTATACCTAAGACCTAAATGTGATTATTAGGTCCTCATTAAACAATCATAACCGGATTAATCGAAGCCTAAGCCGAGCAAACCTAAGGTGAGTTTCACTTACTGTTATAGTTGCATCCGGTAAGGGATGGCAACACACGGTAAAGGTATTTCTTTACTTAAGTATTTATCCCACTATATCACATGTTCACTGAATTGCTTTATAAACAAAAGTCCTTACTTATCGGGCCATTAGTATTGAATAGCGAGGTAATGTTGAGTAGATCTACTGGGGATTGACACCCCCGCTCAGCGGTGCACAGGATGCACCCTCCCGACTGGCGGTCGGACTGAGACCAATATTAGCCTAGGAACACCGTGATCGGGAAAGACACGGGGAAGGCAGAATACATAGGTGAATGCCTATCAGATACCATGTCAGCTTTGGTTGCGAACGTTCAGGGGAGCATAAGCATAGGCTAGCTACCTAATGATACGGATAATACTTACATTCTAAATTACGAATTTATTGCTTTATGATTCGTATGCACTGTGGTCTACATGGTGTAGTGTAGACTACTTAGTGAACTCACCAGCCTTTTTGCTGACACTTGATCATTGTTTTCTTTTCAGATCGCTAGATGGATCTCGGACGGCACGGGCGGCGGCAGTACTCTCCATTGCAAATCTTTTGGGAAACTAAAAATGTTAAACCTTATGAACATTTGTTTTGATGTACCACACTTATAACTGCTTTAAATGCTTCCGCTGTACTTCCAAACTTACTTATGTATCAGTTAAACAAATTATCCTTCACTTTAATTTAAAGTCCTTTAACTTTTGTTTAATTACTGTTATGGCTTGGTTGTAACTAAAGTCTTGGATCCTGGTCTGGCTCACACCCCACACGGTTATACTCCGTTAGTGGAAATTTGGGGGTGTGACACCAAAAACCACTGAGGACTACCAAAGGTAACTCCAGTCTCGTCCTTTGTTCTCGAAAACCCTTGGAGTTGAATCGTGTTGTGTTAATGGTCTGAGTATGTGAAAAATTATTGTGTTAGTGATGATGTATGTTTTTTTTGAACGGCAATTTGGCTCAGCGGTGTATCAGGACTGGTTACCCTAGACCTACCCACTGTCCCGAGTCCGACTATTGTGTTAGTGATGATGTATGTTATACGTGCTAAGTTGCATATTTAATGGATAAAAGTTAATTCATAACACATTAATGTGCACGCACAAGCTTTAAATCTCTTGATGAGCTAGTTGGTGTACTATAGTTTGTGAATGAATCTATGTTGAACATGCATACAAATCATTAAAGACAATCGGAAAATATATGTTAAGTGTTTGTTAATGGGGTTGGAGGATTAGGGTGATACGGGGAAGATGACATCAGAAGGCAAGATGTTAAATGTATTATGAACTGAGTTTAAATACCAAATAGAAACTGGCCTAGTGGTTAGTGTTCATGTGTGGGTGGTTGCGGGTTCAAACTCATCGCCTATCAATTTTCTTTCTTTTTACTCCTGGTTCAATATGTTTCTCACCCACACCGCATGAAAGTGACTTGATACGTGTATTACGTGGTGTTAGTAGTGGTTATGTTACATGTTCCATGAAAAGTGTTACACTTGATGCAAAACTAGACAAATAAGTTTTGTAATTAAACTTTTCGAAAATTGCATCGCTACATACAATCCATATTTATTCATTGGTTTATGAATTAGCCTGATGAAGAAAAAGTTGATTTCACGGGGATGTATTCTTACTTTTTAAAACTATTGCAAAAAAACTATTGTTTATGTGCTGATTATAGTCCCTGTCAGGCTTTAGTTTCTTACATTTCCTTTTGTTCTTATGTTCAATATACTTATCTGTTGGTTTATCTGTTGTAAGTTGCCCATTGTCGTGCGAGGGTGTGGCGACAAGGATTCCACTGCCGCCGATAGATTATTCGATGAGAATGTAAGTCTCCATCTGAAAACCCTAGATCTAGCCGCAACACCAGGTTTTGATGAACGGTCTGATGATATCAAATGGATGGTGGTGGTTATTGCCGACAAAATCAAGAGAGTTTTTGGGAAGGATTTGAGGAACTGTGGTGGTTGCCACCGGATTTGGATTTCTCACCGTCAAAATCAAAGGGAGCTTTCACCACAGAAACAATGTATCTGCACCTAAGTTCTACCAGCATCGGCGTCGGTGCCATTGCCGGAGCTACCACAACTTTATCCACACAAACACTTCATCCCCCAAACATCACCCACCCCAATCCTCCCCCTTTTCTCCAGTTGCTGCCCCAAATTTTAATCCACCACACATCTCCACTTCGTTATCCACTGCCCAAATAAAGTGAAATAATGAAACTAGAAACATCAGGTAGTAGGCTTCAAGTTCTTTTTGATACAAAAAGTAAGTTGGGACAAATTTTTCTGCAATATAATGACTAAATTGATTGGTCTGTGAGTGTATTTTTGATCGCTCACATGTACTGGAGGGTTTCGCTATGATTATCACATTTTAGGATGGTGACGATGACCGTCGGAGGGTGTTTCAATGGTGGTGGCCGTCGGAGGGTGGTTCAATGGTGTAATTATTTTAAGTTATTCTAAAAACTAAACTTACCTAAAATTACCCTACAGTAATTACCATCTATGAATGTCATTTAATATTAATTGAATTGATTTGAGGAAAACAACAATGATTAAAGGTAACTATCCTAGGATCCCGGTGCCAATTTACCACTCTGATTCAAATTAAACTAATTATGAAAACGACATAGACATAGTCATCTTAAGAGTTCACATCTAACCTAAATATCTAATGTTAACGCATGCCGCTCAATCCTTAGATCTAAGTTCTAGAGATACGGCAGTTTACTACGAAGAACTCTAGATATCTAGCAGATTAAATAGATCAAACATGCATGTGTTCCTGATTTCAAAGTAACCAAGATCATCCCACAATCAGATAAACAAAAATAAAGTAATAAATAACAAACCGTTCACTTAGATAGTCACACGACTGTTAGCCTAGCATTAAACCATTCAAAGATGAAAGAAAACTTTAAAATTCGTCTCTAGGATGTCTGGGTTCGGCTGGAGCCGAATTGTGTTCGAAAAATCCTAACAAGTGCTTAAATAGATTTGAAAAACAAAGAAAATAACATTTTGCCGACTTGTAATCAATCAAGGTGATACGCTAAGATGGACCCTAAAGAGTTCGGTCTACGGCCCGAACACATTGAATCCGAATTTCCCTTTTCTTGTTTGCGGCTTGCGTTCATATTGAGGTCCAAATATTTATTTGGATATCACCCTCATCTCACGTGCTCTACATTCAATTTACTTGTTTACCTCAACTTGATTGTACACAAATAAATTATATCTATATCTTAATTTAGTTGGCAACCTTGAGCATCCATCTTCATGACTTTTGTGAAGCTCCTCTTCACTCGTTCCTTTAATTTACATCTTGAATTCCCTTCTCAAATAAACCAAAAAAAAAAAAAAACTAAATGAATTTGTAGTCTCCTGCATGTTCCACGATTTCACTGGAAAGAAAGAAAAAGTATCATTTTTTTTCTTTTTCTTTTATTTATTTATTTAAAACAATTAATAATTTAGGATAAAATAATTAGAAACTTAACTCTCTGATCGGTGTAGCTCATATTCAACTTAATAATAACAACTTAAGCTCATTTACAGCATAATAAACTAAACACCAAAACTATTTAAATCATTATCTTTTAAATCTAACTCGGTGTATTTAAGGGATGATTAATATAAAATAAAATGTATTTTTATACCACTCATCATTCATCGTTCGGTTTATGGTTTATTCGATTTAAAATTTTTTTATCACATCCGTAACCGAACCGAACCGTATTGGAAAGCTTTCAAACTGAACCGATAAACCGTGTTCAATACGGTTCGGTTCGAAACCCGAATAAACCGCATTCCACCGTATGAACCGTATTCAACCGAACAACATATTTGCATATTTTGTAGGCTAACCAAAAAAATAAATGAACAAGAAACATTTTAACATATCTTAAGAGTTTAGAACCATAATACTATATAGAACCGAATATTGATAGTCTTAAACGAAAAAAACCTTCAAAGTTGGGATGAAAATAGAACTTCCAACAAGTGAAAAAAACAAATATGAAAAAGTGACTTTGTCATGGCACAATGTCGTGTAACTCTTCAATCGATGTCAACTTGTATCATTCTCATCTCTACAAGAAACAAAAACAAGTAAATGAAAAGATTAGGTGTTAAACTAGAAAGTATAATAAAAAGATGTTAGCTAAAAATATAAATACAGATGAGTAGATGGGCTAACTTAATCCTAAATGGGCTAACAGTCTAATTACATGGTTTAAAAAATAATTACATGGTTTAAAAAAATAAAAAGAAATTCTTATTCGGTTTAAATAAATAACCGAATAAACCGAATAAAAAAGTTCCAAAACCGTAAGCTGTATTTACAACCATAAACCGAATCAAATAAACCAAATTTACAATACAGACCGATTTATGAGGATATGAATACGGTTCCATTTCTCAATTTATTCGGATTTCAGTTATTTTTCACACCCATAATACCCACTGGCCAGTGGCCACTACCTTTTCTATTCTAGGAGCTTGCCGAAAGTTTCTTTCGTTTCATTGACAATCATCATAACTTTGTTGACTTGCATATATGTTTTTAATCTTTGGTGTTATCTACAAAATGTCTAATTTGTTAATCATTCTTTTGTACTTGTGCCCAATTTACTAATTATTCTTCTTATCTTTTTACCTAATTTGATTTTGATGTTATCGACCAAATCCATTTTACCCAATTAAATAAAGTTATTAATTACTAAATGCGGTAACTTTATTAGTTTACCTTGTTTATATTTTACATTTCCTTTTCTAATACAATAAGTTAAACAATGAAAATTATTAAAGTTTGCACGTGATGAACTAGATGTGGTCAGGATCCATGTCTATGAATTTATTTTGTTTGCTTTGTAATTGTGCGGCCCATGAAGGAACTAAATTTGGCAGCCCAAGAAAATGATGAACTAATTAAAATGAAGAAGGTGGGGGAGTTCGTAGAAGACAATATTCGATGGTCCGTGGATTTCGGTGTACTATGTTTTTATTTGAACGACAAATCTGGATCATTGACGGGAGCGTTATCCACCCATCTGTTCATCTCCATTTCTCAGCAGAAGAAAACTCACCATAGATAAGAAAACCCCTAACCCAACATGTGTACTATGTTCGGTCTTACTTAAAGTAGTACGACCCGTGATCACAATCGAATTTAGGGTCTCTATTATCATTGTGTTCAATCAAACTTTTGAACTTGCATTTGATATAAATATGTTTTTATTATTTTTTTTATCCAATAACTCTAGTTCAGGCGTGTATTATGTGTATGTGTATGTTAAAAAATATAATAACAAAGATGATTTCAAGTTATTCACGCATATATACCAAGTCTATCATTCTCATTCGTTACACATATATATGATTGTAGCTAGCATCAGTGCATCACGTTATTATAGTGATAATTGATGACGTATGTCCGGGTCAAGTGACATCACATACAAATGTGCGCACTCCACATCAGACAGAAAAGTCGGCTGACAATAGGTCAAGAACAATGACGCTTCTATTTTGCAGGTTATAGATGAAGTCTCAAGTAGTCGAGTCGACTGCCCGTCAGAAGACTCAGATTCAACTTCTTGTAGTCCGAGTGCTAAGATAACACATCATAGGTTCCTACCTATCATGTCATCTTTAGTAGCCCGATTCTACAATAACTAATCATGATCGATCACCTTGTGTAGGATACCACATTGGTTAAATTCGTTATAGGATTGACTATATAATTGCAGCGTGTCGTTAATTATCCATCATTTACATGTGTTAAGTAAAGATATATCTATGTAGTTTACTAGTGTTGTTAATTAAGTCAAGTTGTATACACTGTGATATGAAATTCAATCCTAAATGCCATTACGTGTTTCTATCTCATATTCTTGTGTGCTTTGTGTTTAAAATTTCTTAACTTTTATACATTTTAGGATTTGTTAGTTTAGTTCAAACCAACCAAATCTTTGTTTTTATTTTTCACAATCAAACGAAACGAGTAATATCAACCACATGTTTCTCGTGGATTCGATATCTTCCTTATCCTAACTATTGAGGTTAATCGGGTTCTTGAATGTCACCCAACCACCTAATAAGTCTGAAGTGATACAAGTTATCAGTGTCTTAATAATTAATAAGAACTACCAAAATATGATTAGTGGTCCTTAATTAACATGTATTTCATAAAGCTTGTCACGTAGACAAAATATTGTTTGGTAGACCCGACCTCATCCCTACCTATATGGGCAAGGTACTATGGGCGCCTAAACCGACCCAGATTAACGGTCCTGTATCATATTTATATCTCCTTACTTTTTAAACTGATTATTTTTCTTTATATATCCAAAATTCTAACTCAAAAACATGAAGAAAAGTCTCACACTAAGGATTTCGAAAGAAAATAAATAAATAAAAAATGGTTTCAAAGAATTAAAGAATAGTACGAATGAAATATTGAAAATTAATAAATAAATAAGTAAAAGTTGTTAAAAGAATAAAAAAAATAATGGTACGAATGAATATTGAAAGGAGTTGCATGCATGTGAGGTGGTACAATTGGGAGAGTTGAAGTCAGGAACCACTAATTGATTTATACTTAATTTGACTGTCCCTTCTGAATAATATCACCATCATTTTTTATTAATATTTTCATCAATCAAACGCACATCTCAGATTCCACTTTTGTACCCACATTTAATTACCTTTTAATATTATGTTCAAAAATATGTATTTTGGATATAGTTTTAAATAATTTGTAAATAAATTTAACAATACACAAAGACAAATGCGTGAGACTGAGTAGAACAGTTTTATCCTATTGTATTTTTTTAGTTTTTATTTGGTTTTACATCCTTACTTTTCGATCTAAAATTTTAGAATATTGACTTGTTCTTTTTTAGTTTGTTTTAATTTTGTGTTGTTTTGATTTAGTTTACGTCGTTGCGTTCCGGTGTACACTTTTTTATTGTTCGCGTGTACGTTTTTTCCTTCGTTTTAATTTAGTTTTATACCGTTACTTTTTGATATATAGTTTTTTGTTGTTCGTATTGATCTCTTTATTATTTTTAGATGTATAATTTTTTCGTTCTTTTTACGTTGCGTTATGAGAATACAATTTAATTTTATTCATACATTTGCCCCACGGTAACATACGAGTAATAGTAACTTGTTAAAAGCAAAAAGAGCTCAAATTCAAGAAGTACTGTAAAACGTTTTTTTATATTGGATCCATATAATTTTATAATAAAAGTGTATGCTTTTTAAAAAGTTAATTTTGTTTACTTACATATGGTCTAAATCCAAGAAGATAAAACAAAAACCTATTAAATATTTACTAACTAACAAAACGCAGGAACTTATACATAAAGCAGACATAAAACTGAAATTTATTTATTTATATATATATATATGAGCTCCCCATTATTATAATTATTTTACTATTTCTGGAGTCAGTTACCACCATAACTATAGCTAGGACCCAAAATAAAATTAAAAAAAAAAAAGTACAAAATGCCTCACAAAATTCTACAGTTTTTCCTGCGGCAAGAGAGAGACAAAGCCCACATGAAGGCCACGACAATCCCAACCCATGTGCTTCTTTCCCATTTTACCCCTCGCCAGTCCCCGTTTTTACATAACGGAACACGCATTGGGGTTCTCGTCACTAAACATTTGCGGTGCTGGTGGGTACCCATACGCCGATTCCGCGGTGTATCTCGCGGGGTATAATTGGTAATTCGCCGGATGTGGGTAATAGTAAAACTCATTCTTCCGTAACTCCACCACCTTCGTATCCTCCCCACCTCCCCCCGCCCCCGCCGCCGCCGCCGGACCACCGTCCCCCTCCGCCCCACCACCGCCATTCTTCTCGTCCTTCTCCTTCTCCTTCTCCTTCTCTTTCTTTCCCCTCGCCACCGCCGTCTCCGCCGTCGCCGTCGGCTTTTTTCTCTTCCTTTTTTTCGCCGTCTTCTTTTTTCTCTTCTTTACCTTTTTCTTCCTCCTTTTTGGGCTCGGGATCTTGTTTAACGACGACGGCCTGTTTTCCGGTGCGCTTTTGAATGTAGTCCACTAGTTTTGACGGCTCAAACGTGCCTTTAACGGAAACCTCCGAGTTCTTTAGATCTGGCTCTGCACTTTCCACCCCTATCATTTGATCACAATTATACAAATTAATTAAATCTCATAATAATTATTTGGTTGTTGGGATATTCTAGGAATATTTTCACCAATCTTTGATGGATTAGTTTGATTTGAAACGTGAAAACGAGATCTACAATCTTGATAAATTATTTTATTTGTTATTATTATTAATAATTAATATATCTTTTGAAACACAAGAAGTTTATGCATGAAAAAGAATTAAGAGGAAGTTAAAGAAAGTTCAAAATCGGTCAAAAACTCAAAATCAAGAAAAGAACATACCCTTCATTCTGAGAATACGTTTTCTAATGACTTGGGCACAAGCTTCACAATGCATGTTTACTCTAAGGACCACACTAATCACCTGAGGAGGCTGATGAAGATCACAAACCACATGAAGAATAAGTTCATAAATTATGCATGACTAAAAAAGTGATTATTATTTGTTAATTAACTAACTAATAATTAATTACCTCTTCTTTTTTTTCTTCTTCGGGTTTAGGGGCCTCTTTTTCTTCAACTTTAGGCTCGTCGGCTGGCGGTTTGGGAATCGGAGAAAGAAGCTCCACCTGTCGATGACTCTTTTTCTGGACCCTCTCCAGCACTTTCAGTGGATCTGCTTTCTCTCCTTTTACTACCACTTTATGAGTCTTACAGTCCGTCTGAATATCCTCCACTCCTATTCAATTAATTAATTAATTAAAAAAAAACCATCAACTTTTAATCTTCAAATCAATCAAAGAAATCTAACGAACAAACCATGGAAGCCTCGGAGGCACCGCCGGACTTTTCTAGCACAGCCTTCACAATGCATGAAAACTCTCAAAACTATCTCCTGCGGCGGAGGTGGCGGCGGCGGAGGGGCATCTTTCGACTCCTCCGCCTCCGCCTTCTTCTTCTCCTCCTCAGGTTTTGCAGCTTCTTCTTCCTTCTTCTCCTTCTCCTCCGGTTTCGGTTTCTTCTCCTCCTCCGGCGGCTTTTCTGCTTGCTGAAAAATCAAAAAACAACCACCACCCAGATGAGAAAAAAGTGGGAAAAAAATAAAAAATCAATTTTTTTCGTTAGAAGTTGAAGGAAATGAAGAAAACAAGGTAATACCTCCCCCATTATCTATCAGTTATTAGGGTTCAAGAATCAAGAATGAAAAAGAGAAAGCAAAGCACACAGTGGTGTAAGTGTGTGAAGTATAGTGTAGTTATGAGAGGGCAGAGATCGATTAAAAGGGGGTTTGGAGAAGGGTTAAATAATCGTGATTGTGTGGTATGATGATGAGGAGGGCCTTGAGATCCAAATGAGCACTCATTTCCGCCATCACAAACTGACGTGGCTGTTTTATACTTGCCACGTGAGATAGGTATAGCCGTATAGGTCTGGTTCTATACTTCTACGATGTGGGCAACGGCGTCGTTTTGGGAGGTGTATATTTTGGGAAATATTTGGGTACTGCTCTTTTGCTATTAGTGGTCCAGCCCATTTCCCTTTGTATCCATCCCGTCTCATCCGCGAGTAGATCAAATAGTCAATCTTCTGACTTTACCATTCTCTATGTAGTTGCCGATCAGGTGTAACGAGTTTGGTGGCATGTCCATTTGTTACGGCGAGTCACCGTATAAGTAGAAGAAAAAAACGCGTTTATGATTATTATAAAAAAACTTACAATTAAACGATTAAATTTTCAAACACAAACACAAAACTATCAAGACCGGTGGAATGGATCCCCGTAGAACATTAAAAAAGTTAGTTTATCATCTTGCTTTGTGCAAAAATTCAGTCAAAATTGCCATGCTATTAAGTGGCGGAGTCCAGGAATGTTTCCTATGGTGTCGACTTTTTTGTGTTTGAATTTCTACCGAGATGACGACAAAATATTCGGGTCGGTTTGGTTATATAATAAAACAAGATGCATTAACGATAATACATTGTCATTAGAAAACACATAATAAATTCTTTTTTGTCTAAAGATGAAGCAAATTGTATATACGTAATATATGTGTGGCATGTCTAAAGCTGAAGCCAAATTGTATATACGTACGCGTATATACGTAATATGTATATGAGCAGCAAAAAAAAGGTAATAATCGGCCTCAAACTCGCGCCCTTTCGAAAAGGATCGGAGAACAAACTGAATTTTACAATGCTCCAGCGAGCCAAGTAGCCAACTAGGCTGCATCCGTTTTGGTTATATAGTTTGGTCCGAATTTAATCATTTATTAATATCGTATATTTGTATGCTAAGTAAAAAATAAAATTCCTATCTAACAGGTTCGATTGTTTGAACTCGCGACCTTACGTAAAATTTTCAATTAAATAAGATTATTTGTGATAGTAAATAATATATTTTAATCATTTGAGACATTAGTTTACTTGAAACTAAATTTGCTACCCGCGCATTGTCACGAGGTTAATCTTTGCACACAAAATCGTCACATTCTTTAATGATACGTAAAAATAACGAAAATAAAAAAAACGTGTAACAAACAGAATTCTTAAAAACAAAACTATGTTACACTACTATACCTAAGAAAATCTATATGTACCTATCACACCACAAAAAAAAAGTACACCAACTCCCAGGCTTAAACGACTCATTCACAAATACAAAAATGACTACGTTACAACTTTATTGTAAACTCGTCACGTTCATTTTCTTTTCTTAAGTCCAATCATGTGTTTTTTACACGACGCTAATTTAGTGTTCTTCACTTTCAAATGATTTATATATATTACATTTATAAGGTGAAAAAAATAATATCAAAGTAGGAAACTTCCTGATTATATTATATAGAGTGTGTTTCAGAAATTTTAACAAAGAAGATGTTAGTGTAGTGGCGAGGGTTTGGTTGATAAGCCGTTTGAATCTCAACTACGTACCCGGTTTCTGACTTCGGTAGCGAACTTCTTTCTCCGTATTTTTTTGTGTATCCACGAAAACATTCCATAATTGAAATAAACTCTTGAATAATACACAGGTGCAAGCACAAAGACCTTGGATGAGCATTTCTATTTATATATTTTTTATTATTTTTTACATAGTAGTGTAGGTAACAACATCTAGGTTCTAAATTTTCCACATAAAAGAGATGTATCACATTAATACTTTGTTAATTTTATAGGTCTTATTATTTTTAGAGTAAATTACGGATTTCGTCCCTGTGGTTTGCACAAATTTCGGGTTTAGTCCTTAGGTTTCATTTATTACGGATATGGTCCCAAACGTTTGCCAAACCGTTACGGATTTCGTCCCTGACGTGGATGTCTGTTAAAATTTTATGTTAAGTCAATGTTAAATGACCATTATACCCTTGTCTTTAATTAATATTTACATAAATACCTTAAAAACTTAAATTATATATTAGTTATCTTCATCATCTCAGATCCCCTTCATCTATCCCAACCCTAGAGCACCTCCGTTCAACTCATCGTCGGCCACGACCACATTGAACAGAGATGAATAGCACGAAGGAGATGAACCAGAAATGTGTGATTCGCACATTAACACGGAGATCCGCCACGATGCTTGTCCGAAAAAGGGTCACCGGTGCGCCACCACGGTCGCCGTTGCGAGCACCAACGGAAAAGCAAAGACATGTATCTGGCTTTTGAAATCAAACAAATGGGAGATTAAATCCATTAAACTAATTTTGTTTTAAAACAAAATACCAACGGTGACTAAATGTGAGATTAAATCAAACAAGAATTCAGCTTTTCCGATATCATTTGCTCCTTCATCAATGATTCACAGTGAGACGGTCCATATAATTCGTTAATTTCCGATCTCGTCTTTACACCGTGCTAGACTTTGGATTTTTAATTTTTCACTAAAACATATCAACAATGGATCTAGATGGAACCGTTGTTCAATTTCGAGCGAAACTGTGTGATAAATTTTGTGATTCAATGAGTTTTCATCAAGTTATGCTCGATTGAACGGCTGGTACATTTGTTCATATTCAGTGTTTGTGTACCGGAGACGGTCGGAGATGTCGAGCATTTCCGAGGTTATGTTTGACGGCAAAGTGGGGCGATTGGGCTTGGGTTAATTTTTGTTTCATTAAAATTAAAACTAAAAGGTAGGGGTATATTAGGAATTACAAAAAAGTTAACAGATTTTTTTAACTTCTGTTAGGCTCAAGGACCAAATCCGTAATGATTTGACAAACGTTTGGGACCATATTCGTAATAAATGAAATCTAAGGACTAAACCCGAAATTCATACAAACCATAGGGACTAAATCCGTAATTTACTCTTATTTTTAAGATACCCAGGTTCAAATCTCATTTGTTAAAACTCTTTTTTTATTATTAATATTTTTTCTATGCAAGTGTTTTTTTTCTTACGATCAATATTTAAATATCTCCTTTTTTAAATTTGCTTTGTGACTTTATTTCAAACTTTAGTTACACATTCATATTAAAATTTCATATTCAACCCGTTAAGATTATTTTTCTGATTAGATGTATGTAATCTAGGTTTTTAAATTTTTAGTTTTAGTAATATAATGTATGTATTCAAACCAATATAATATGTTCATTGAAAGCATATTTTCGACCACAGAAATAGCAATTTGAATTAATATTATTGTTTTGAAATTTATATTGACCTCATATTTTAATAATATAATAATAATTCAAACATTTTTATAAGTTACGAGATTTGACATTTCTTAAAGAGTAAATTACGGATTACGTCCTTTATAGTTATTGAAGTTATGGATTCTAACCTTTGTCAAAACTAATTACACGAGACAACCTTTAAAGTTACTTTCTTTTTAGAAATGTACCTTTTCACTAATTGCCATCCATATTAATCGTTAATTGGGCACATGATTGGCACATGCTAGGGTAAAAGGGTAATTTGACCCCTAAAAACCCACGCACCTATACTTTTGATTGTTTTTTTTATTTGTTTTTTTAAAAGCAAAAATCTCACCCTCATCCAATTTTTAGGGTTATTTACTTCTTCAAAATCAGGAACCATTATCTCTCTTTTCTATATTCAAAATCCCCAACAGTCCAACACTTCCATCTATCTTGATCCCGTGAACCGTTACCCATTATCTCTCTTTTTTCTTTTAAAATCTCGATTCCTTTCATCTCTGTGCATTCCAATCATCTCGATCCGCCCCCAATTACAAGTATGCAAAGAATCGTTTTCCTTAAAACTAACATGAACATTGTTTTTTTTATATCGATTTTAATACTTGATTGGGATGAGTGATATTACCCCATGATGTAACAGTGACATAAAATCGGATCTTTGTTCCTTAATACTAAATTCAAATAAGTAACATTCATAAACTTACGGCACATAGCTTCAACTTCATCTGAAAGGAATGATGGGCGAATGATCGATTTTTCATGGTTCCCAATTTCTTGGAAAAACAAGCGTTTAATCAGGTGGTGGGTTTGGATCGCCGTTCAAAAGAAATAGTCGTTTATCAATTTTTAAGGGTTTGTCACGACAATCAGGAGTATAGGTGCGTGAGTTTTTTTAAAGGGTAAAATTACCCTTTTACCCTAACATGTGTCAATCATGAATCCACTTAACGTTAATTTGGATGCCAGTTAGTGAAAAGGTCCATTTTTGAAAAGAAAATAACTTTAAAGGTTATTTCGTATAATTAGTTTTGATAAAGGTTAAAATCCATAATTTCAATAACTATAAAGGTCATAATCTGTAATTTACTCTTTCCTAAACCAATTTTTTTCATTAATCTTCTAAATCAGGGCCAATGCAACGCACAAATCAGCTTTAAACCTAGTTATTTTTATTTTCAATGCATAAGGGGACCACTCTTGGTAATAATAGGAGTTATTATTTTAATATTTTTTACTAAAAAAAATTAAAAATACAAAAATATTGGGTTATTAATTCACTCGATGTCTTCTTCTTTGTCTACTCAGCTATGATTAGATAAATGACTATTCCACGTTATATGTTATTAGGCTTTTAATATACAAAATTATTGCGAACTTTAAATTGAACACGTTTATTACTAATTACATTCCTTTGTCAAATTAAATAAAAAGTCGAAACTAATAAAATTAGGTAATGAAAAAGAAGTAAATTATCAGTAAATCATTTACACAGAACACTAAATTTTAAATATTACGAGAATGAATAGAATAAAAATATACCACTTATATTTTCATTAGTGGTTCATATTTTTTAACATTTTATTTTTTATTGTATGTTATGTAAACAAAAACAAGTAAATTAAAATCATTTTTTCATATGCTTTTTGAACTTTGAAACATTTACAAACACATGTAGACTATGTATAGGGAATAAAGTGTACACACAAACACATATATATATATATACTAGCCGTGTGCCCGCGCGTTGCGGCGGCGACGGTTTATAGGGCGTTATTCGTCATTTGTTCGCTTGTTATGGCGGCACGACAATTTACATCACGATATTCGTTTTCTTTTAACGTTGCGGTTCGGTGTCAACTTATAACGCGGTATACACACGTTCATTGGCGGCACCAATACGTGGTCGTTTGTAAAACCGTGAAAACCAATTGGGTAGACAGGTAGACATTTTATTCTTCCTCTCTCTCTCTCTCTCTCTTATATATATATATATATATATATATATATATTAGCCGTGTGCCCGCGCGTTGCGGCGGCAACAGTTTATAGGGCATCATTTGTTGGTGCCTTATTCACCATTTGTTGGCGGTAACGACGGTCAATCAATAGTTTATCAATTCTCTTGTGATATATTATACTGTACGTTTGTTATTTTTTATTATAAGTGTAAACATAAGTGAGACAAGTAGTTATATACACACGTTTAAATAAAATTACTAACTAATTAATAAATGAAACCAAGGGGCATTTGTCCCAATGGTATGGGGATGAAGGTTAGAGCTTGGGGACCTTGAGGTCTCAAGTTCAAACCTGACTCAAGGGGGTTTTTCTCAAGTGGTGAGTTTCCTCCTTGATGGTGTTCCTGGGTGAGCCAAGCCTGGAGTGTCAAAATCAGTATGGACGGTTGCAATCCCGTCTCAGGAAGGCTCACTTGGGTATTGGAGATTTGGGGAGTAGTTCCAAACGCCGTTAAAAAAAAAATTAATAAATGAATGAATTAAGTCAAAACCGAACTCAAATTGAAATGTATTAATGATACAAAATTTAGTTTTAAAAATTACACATAAGTGGGATTCAAGTTTGAAAATATACATATAAATCAAGCTTGATAAATCTGGAAACAAACTTAGTTTAAATCCTTTTAGAGCACAACCTTATTAAGTATGTAACATCTTTATGCATCCAATTCAGCTATGAGGGTCATGTAATGCAAGAACACAAAACACACGTATATGTATATATATAAAGATAACACTCAATAAAAAGCTATCAAATGATTCACGCAAGAGAATAATGGAAACTATCCTCAGGCAATAAAATTCTGCAGTCTACACTACACTCATGACAGACAGTAAAAAAATATTATAACAAGACTGATAGGAAACAGAAAAGAAGTAAAAATATGACTTTATATGTTGTGGATGAATCTGTCAGCTAAAACCTTTGAGTGAATCTTGCAACCTACAAAAGGAAAACAAAGAAAAGGGGTCCAATTTGTTAGGTTATCTAAATAGGGATCCATAAATAACTAAAAAACATTTAAAGTTAACACATTATACATGCAAATATCATCTATATAGTGCAAAGTTAATTGCAGATTTCTTTCAACCATTTCAGAATCCTTTGATTAGAAACAGCTAGCTGTGTATTCAAAGAGTATAAAAGACAATGGCTAATCAATTAAACGTAAACTTTGATATACTTAATTCTAAGTTCAACCCATAAAATAAATTCTGTTTTTTAAGTACAAAAATCAAATGCCCTTCCATCATAACATCTACAGAAATACAAAAAGGTAAATCGACATTAATAGAGAGGTGTACCTGGAACTATGGTAATCAAGTGAGCTGCAACTTATCGTACATTGCTCTGCCACATTTGTCCCTCTAGTGGATGCATACGTGATGAAAAAGCTAAAGGACGAAGCAGTTGCAAAAGAAATCAACACAGTGCAATTATTTAACTATGTATATTTTTCTTGTACTCAAATCCATGAAAGTTACACTGGTTCATACTCACAAAAACTGACAACTTTTGATTTATTAATTTTTAAGAGTATAAAATGAAATTCTCACACTTTGATCACGGTTCTGGTTCAGGAAGATGGTATTGAGGGTAATTGAAAATTAAACAAAAACAATATATATAATAAAAAAAAGTATGTTAAACTGCTAAATACATACACAAACCATCATCGTCTACTCTTGAAGTTAAACAAAAACAATATAAGTAATGATAAAAGTATGTGATTGTTTACTACCTGTGTACCTTGTCGCACACGCACATCTGTTCGCTTGCTAACTGTTGATATAGTGTTGCATCATCCACCTCCTTTCCAACAATAACAGCTCTTCTAAAGGCTTCTAGAATATCGCATTCAGCTACTGACATACATACATTCTTGTCTTTAGACAAACCAACTGCAAACAACATTCCTTGATATTGATCAGCAAATTGATGGACTGTGGGATAACAAAGTCCTTCAAAATTTCTATATCCTTAGCCGGAGTACCCTACTCGAAGGCTTAAACAGGTCCGCAGTGTCTCTTAAGTGCCGTACTTTCTAACCCCCCCCCCCTCTCTTATTGATAGTGCTACCTTTAGAATAACAAAAAATATTCTTGATAAGCAAAATTACTCTTCATACAACTTAATTAATAATTACCAAAAATGATGTTAAAATATAGATTCATGATTCTTGTCTTAAAAAGCCAATATAAACTATTTGAGTTATACAAAAATCAATTCAAAGCGGGCCAGAACGATCACGATTTAAACTTTTGATGAGCTTAATTGAAATCCTAAATCCCTGTTGGTTTAATAATCTGAGAAATCAATATTATCAGTGAAGTCTCCATTTGAGGTTTTGATTAAGAAAATAGATAACAACACTTACCTTGATTATCTTTAGCAATCCGACCCCCGAGATCATTCCCATAGCCTCGTTCAATCTCAACAAACCCTAGTTCTTGCTCGTACAATTGTAACCAAAATTAGGTAATAAAATGCAAAACTGGATGGGGGGAAATGATACCTGTAACAGTAGTCTTCCTCATCTTTTCCATATATGGATCTGTCTAACAATGAACTAAACTTATTAATAGTTGAGCACACAATGACAGATAAATAAAAAACTTGAGCACACCACTATAGTTGGAATAAATATCTTTTTTTTAACGGCCATAATCAATATCTAACTCCTTAAAATTAACAAAGTTCTACAAAACACATAAATTAAATCAACAAATCAACACCTTCTCAATAGCATATAGCTTAAAAAAATCAAGATCAGCTGAATTCCATCTATAGAAACACAAATAGCAATCTTAATATGGAATGTCAGAATTATGAAACACTTTATAATGAGAAATACTAACCTAATTTTGTTGAACGGTAAAGCAATTGAAAATTACAGAGGATGAAATAATTTACCTTGAATGGACTTTGGGATTTAGCAGTTGAAGAAGCAGAGAGATTAGGGCTCCATCTTAACCACTGTTGCAGATATCGATGATAGTTACTGGACCTGCGAGACAATGAATCGATGAGCATATCAGGGTACACAATCACAGATCAGCTATAGATAGAAAATGAGAGACTGACATAAGAATTGATTTGCCTTACCTTTGTAAAGATGAACTTGAAGATCTAAAATCACTGAGATGAAACTGAATGTACTTGACATTGATAAATACACAATTTGAATCAGACTTTAAACACAACTTGAAGAACATAAAACAATACATGGATTTGAAACGGAAATCGGGAACAAAATCCACACCAAAGCTTTATAGTAGACAAAATCTGAATCAACCACATAAACATCATCAAGCATCAATTCAAACCAAATAAAGAAATTATGAAGCCTCGTAACATACCTGTGAGAAATTGATTTAATTGATGAAGCTTGAAGCCTTGAACCCTAAAAAATGCCTTGAGCATGTAATGGAACCCGAGAATCTCGAACTTACAATAGAGAGCTAGGTACCTAAAACGGCGAAAGAAATACTGAACTAAATGAGTGTTTGAGATGGAGAATTGTGAAATTATAGAACCAGTTTGAAACGAAATTTGAAATTGAGAGCCGACTCCTAATTACCAAATTCATGTATTCTCTGTTCTTTCCAAGAAGCGATGTGTGCATTGAATTCTCGCTTTGTTGAACTTTTCATGTCTGCAAATTCTGTTGCATAGCTTGCAAATCTAAATCAAAATAAACCTAATATGCAAACACCATTACCCAAAGGAATCATATGTAAAGAGAGCAATACATCTACAAATCCAAATAACACGATACCTGCCACCGAAATAGGCAGATTCGGCGAGAGATCAAAGACTAACCAAGTATATTTCGGAAAAACCTATAAAATACAAACCTGAGAAACAATGCAAGAACAACAAAAAAAAAACCCTAAATAGGCCATAGCTTTGAGTAACCTGCTCAGATTCAGACTCGTCTCCTGAAGTGCTACCAAAATAGGCCATAGCTTTGAGTAAAAATCTGCAAATCATCCACAAACGACAAACGTGTCTAAGTAAAAATGAAACGAACAATAACAAAATCACAATACCATTACAAAATCAAACAATCAATCGTTTGTTGGGTTTGGTTCGCAACCTTCAGTAAGTGTTTTTTTCCGTTTACGTGACCATGATGGAAATCCAAGTATGCCAACTTGGGAATATATTGCAGTGTTTTATAATGCAAAAAGAAAAAAATAATGAAATAGAACTGCTCCTGATTCATTAAATAGAGGAACCAAAGAGCAGCTCCTACTCCAACTGATCCATAACCACTTTTGGGTCTGGGTTTAAAACAAACATAGAGCAAATAGTGGTACGAAGCAACCAAACACGAACCTGCAACACTACAAAAACCTAAAACTAACACTTTAAAATCTACAATACAAAAACTTTAAAGTATTATGATAATCAACTATTTTCCTTCTATCAATTCAAAACACTTTCATTACAAACAGACTTCTGAATATTCAGACTTTCAAAGACCATAACTAATCAATTAGAGACGAACTATAGTAAATTCAATCCTATAACAACTTGTGAAGCCCAATCTAACCTTCAAAAATCATTTTATATATTAAGAAACACTTCTAAGTCCGAATATATGATAAACATATTTCAATAGATTATTTTAGAATCATTTACCCAAAGTGTTCATCTGTTTCTGTTGATCACACCTCTTTAATCTTTTTAACCCTCATAAAACCATATGAACCAACAACCTAGAACCTGCCACAAAAAAAGACATATTGAGAACTCATATGATTTATGTGTATATATTATATATACAGAGGAAAAGAAATCACGGGCTAATCCTTAAAATCCTTGCACAATAGAGATGACTGCATGTTTGTACCTAAGATATGGTGTGGAACTCCTACTCCTACTTAGTACAACATTAAAGAATTTATATCAAATTATACACAGAAATCAATCGAACCTTCCTGATTGTAAATTGAAACTTTGTTAGTGAGAACATCCAATCCTTCATTCACCTAATTCCAAATTCACAAGACAAATAATATATTAGGTCATGCGATACATAATTTTTTGGAAATAAAATTATACGAAAGAAAAAACCTAAATGTCCAAAGAAAAAACCTAAATTTGACAATACAAACCTGTGATTGAAGAACACTACCTGAATTTCAGATCACTGACATGCTCGGTGGGCCTTTGGTTCATCTCCGCCTAGTGATAACCTAAGAACAAGTTACAAACAATCCATGCCATGAACAAATAAAAAAAAATGGCGTACTCTTCTGATGTCGATTTTGATGGGCGAGAAGAGAGAGAAGCATCGGTTGCAATCGAGGGCAATTTCGAATCAATGGGTTGATGAGAGATCTAGTTGCAATCGAGGGCAATTTCAAAATTGAATCTGAATGGAATGATAACGTCGGCCGAATCTCAATAATCGAGAAAGCGTGATACGTTTGGGGAGAGATCGAGGGGGAGAGAGGCGTGGTGCGGTAATCAAAGACGGCTGGGAGGTTAAATCGAGGTTTGCTTTTCACACTTGCAAATGGACGGAATACCCTAATCGTGGATGGTTGGATGGTTTAAGATTGTGATGCTTTAGTGTCTTGTACAGAATGCATAAATGTTTGTACGCGTCTTAAGGATTAAGCATTTTTCATGACGAAAATGCCCTTTAGGGCAATATGTATTATATATAGTAATAGATATATATATATATGTTTTATGAATAAACAAAAATTCATTTATATGGTATTTTGAATTTCAGGAATGATGAAGAAAATATTAAATTTGAATTAGTTTTTTTGAAATAAAGAAAAGTTTAGATAAAAATATTTATTTTATTTTATATTTTCTTTTTGGAAAAAAATCTCTCTTACGCATAAGTATATTAATAATTTTTAGGAATTACGTACCGCTTGGTATTCATTAATATAAGATGGAATAGAGTGTGTTATTATGTCTGAATGAAAATATATACTTGTTATTACATAGAATTGGATTGTATCATTCCATAAAAAATGTAAAATCTTTATTTTCTAAGGATTTTTATTCTTTGTAGAAATGGTATTTCTATTTAATTCAATCAAGTAATAAACTGGATGTTTTTTTCTTAATATATTTTTCTTAAAAACAAATATGAAAATAAAAAATTATAAAGCTTTAAGAGAAATCTATACAAATGAAGAAAATTATTTAAAGATAATAATAGGATCAAACTTCATATAATATATTCGATGAAAGAAAGAAAAGTTACTAACTTAGAAAATTACAAATCACCCTGACAGTCAAAGGAGACGGGCAACAAGCTACGCCATGAAGCCTTTCTGAATAGCAAAACTAAGCTGTGTGAAAGCAACATTAATAGAATCGGGGGTCACATCATTACTATGCATAACCCGTTGGACTCTATTAAAAGTTTCAACGGCCTCAGCGGCGAGAAACCCAAATGTGTTAAAATAATGAATATGTATTTTATTAAATAAATATTAAATAAAAAATAAAATGGATATAGACGTTCTAAACACATAGATCGATGAAGCACATAAAATAATGATTCATATAATTACCTATATATTATTTGCAAGGTCAACTTAAGGAACAGGTTTGTCTGCCTATTAACGTAAGGAACAGGTCTGCCTGCCTGCTAACGTAAGGAACAGGTCTGCCTGCCTGCTTTTACGTTGATCTGGTAAGTGATTTTGTACTGTAGGTGCCGACGTTCTTAACATTCGTGAATCTACTCCACTGGTTTGGCTACTCTACACGCAATGATTAGACCGAAGTTCGATTCCCCGTCTCCTCTTTTTATTCCTTTCATTTTATTTCCACCAATCACGTGACCATGCATGCTTTCATCTTTTCCTCTTTTTTTTTTCTTTTGCAGCTCTCAATTTATATTCACATTGTAGAAGATTGTTTAGGGGCACATGACTTGCACACTCTCTCATTTCTTCATGTTGTAATTACCTTATATTTTATATTACTTTTTTTAAAGTAAAAAAGTAATTTCCCCCTTTTTTTTATGTCACTAATTTATATAAAGGAACATGTTTGGTAGCTTGCTCAGGTTTGAATTTTTCTATGATTATATTATATGTTTCAAAGATTTCAACAAAGCTCAAGTTGCGTAGTGATCATTGTATTTTCAGTTGGGGTTGAACCGGTAATGAACCCGGGTTTGACTCCCGGCTCCTGCTAACTTTTTTTTTCTTTATTTTAACCGCAATGATTATTGTTATAAGATTTGTTACCACTTACAGAATTATAGTTCACAAATGCTACAAAATCGTAGTGGTTAAGGTAATTCAGTTGGAACGAACCCACCTAGGTTCGAACTTTGCAACCCTATTTTTTTATTTCTTTTTTGCATATAATTTTTTTTTTCATATAGGGGCATTTTTATCCTAACTATCCACAGGTTCTTTCATACTTTCGGGTTAAAACCTAAGGGGTTCTAAAATTCTTTTTACGAATCTATATTTGATTCTTTCTTTATAGATTTTTTCCTTTATGCAATTTTAAAACTCAATTGTTTTGACATAGCATATTGTGCTCAGTTTTTTTTATTTGAACATCTCATACTAATCTGCGTTTGAATCTTTTTTTGTTGGATTTTCTGTTTAGGCTATTAAAACCGTTGTTTATGCATTACCGATTTTTTTTCTCGCAAAGCATGACTTGCTTAAAGTCCATACTTATAATTGCTTACAATATATGTATGTATTCTTTGCTTTCTTGTGAAAACATCATTTTTACCTTCTTACATTTATATAATCGGTCTTTTCCGATTCCGCAGCAACACGCGGACCAGATTTAAAACTAGTTCTTATTAAGCACCCAAATAGTTTAATAAGATAGCATCTATTTTATTTCCTTATGTAATCTATCCCCTTGTATTATATTCACTTTCCATTTCATTAAGTCACAAGGTCACACCAAAATTAAAAAATATAAATATTATCGATTAAAAAAAGGAAACATTTAAGGCGTGCCACTTTATAGGAGGATGGTGGTTCAACCTTTTAGAATCTAGAGTTGACTAAAATATACAAGGGCATAGAGTCTATTGACCCAAAGGTGTAAACAAATTCGACCACAAAGAAGATTTTGACATGTGAAAATCTAATTTCTTAATACCACAATTTTAACCGTGAAATATTAATGAAATATTAATGAAGAACAAGTAACAAGGTGCTAGAAATATAAATACATTGAAACCAATTAACCAGTAAGCAATAAAGTCCATAGTTTTCTAGGTATTATAAAGATGATAGAAAACATTTAAAAAATAAACTAAAACAAAAATTATCTGTACAGTACCTCATAGGAGAAGGGATTGAGTGGAGGCCCTAGTCCACATTGTAGAAGATTGTTTAGGGACACATGACTTACACGTCTCAAACAATTGATGGTTTACGGATCCTAAAAAATTTAAAAAAGTCTAAAAGGAACATTATATTTTTATAAGAAAGATTATTATGTCTTATATTAATATGATCATAATTAAAATACTTTTTCACTTAAAAAGAAACAAAGAAGTAAAAAATACAATCAATCTAGTGGATGGTGTATGATGACGGGAAAAGTTGGATATAGAAGCACGATTAAGTTGTGCCATGTTATATTCGTTGTAAATGGCATATAGAATAATAGAAGTATGTTAATTTGTAACGATGCATTCGTAAATAAGTAGTGGGTGATTGAATGTGAAAGTATGCTAGTGTAGTTGGAAGTATGGTTATGTATCGAAACACGTGTCCATGATTATGTAGACTTGTAGCTGGCCTTAAGAATAAGAATCATGTTAAAATGGGTCAACGGGATAAAAAGGGGCAATGTGCGCTTAATTTCCCACGTTGATTACAAATAAATGTGATATTCTTAATCAGGTGATAAATGGGAATGAAAGTGTCAATTACTTGTTTAAGATGTGTGCTTAAACTTGTAAACATTGTTTAAAGAAGTAGGTGGAAATAGTGAACTCGTATTGACCTTATTAGTGTGACTTCAACTTTAACAGGTCAACGAGTTGGGAATTTTAGATATTTTAGTAGAAATGGTAGTTCATGGACCAACGAATAAAATGTGTGTTTGGAAGCGATATTGAACACGTGGAAAGACCTTGGAATTAAAAACAAGTCTGGATTGAAAGTTGAGACCCAAAATCTGGAAAAATAGTGAAAGATCTGAACTTTTGGCTAAGTGGAAGTGCATGTCGGAACCGGGAGAACTTTCCTGTCACCTAGGCATGATCGCGGCAAGCGATGGGAGGACGCAGAGGGTCACGACACACGGGCTTTTGAGCCTGGATCCTCGCGACACGTGAGGGATCCCAGTCTCCAAAACTTATTTTTGATTTTTTTTTTGTTCAAGGTCAAATGTAGTAATTAATTTGTTGAAGTGTCACATCCACTAATATGTTACTGATGTATTGTGACAGGTAATATGTAGCTCACGAGTCGATCGAGAACGATCAAGTCGAAGATTGAAAGAACCGAACACACAGAGTCAATCATGTTGATTGTTGTTCGCTCAACAATTAGTAATGATGGTTATTTAATTTATAGTTGAGACGAATTACATTATTAACTTATTTCTATGAATTGAAGTTTATATATGTATGAAAGTGTTTTCCGCAAATGAAATTTCATGGGACCAGTAGTCGTGTATGTTTTCTAAACATAAAACAAGGGGACGGACATTACATATTGTATAACTTATGTGATTTTCTCCGGATAAATATTCATATAACTTGCATGATTATCCTTATATATTACATAAATTATTGTATTGCTATTCAAATGTATTAATAAATATATAGTTTCGTGATTATCAAATAATTTACGTGATTATCAATATAGTGTTGAAAAATGTGTGTGAATGAGATGTTTATCTCAAAAGAATTTTGTTCAAGTTTGGAAAAAGTGATGTGAGCTATGCCACATTGGTGTGGAAACAAAAGGTGAGTTGGTTTATAAGAATAAACCTCAAAGCTTTAGATATCACTCGTGTCATGTTTTACTCTAGCTCATACCCTCGCGCAGGGGGGGGGGGTGCAAAAAATGGCTAACCGGGTCGAAATTCTGAACGCGCGACCTGCAGACACGAATGCAGCTTCGAAACATGTGTCCGTGGACGACACGTTTTTGTTAATTTTCGAACCATTTTTTGAGATGATTCTTGAAATGACTTTTGGCTTTCCAAACCTGATCATTCATTACGGATTAATGGACAAATCGATCATTCATTACTGGTTAATGATGTTCACTTCGTATGCCCAATTTGCGTGTATAAATACACAGGTTTAGAGCAAAAGAACACACAGAAAAATTGCATTCCAACGTCTTGCTGCTGCTGATCTCCGTCTACAGCTTCATTCCGACCGTTTTTTTCAGGCAAGTATCTCGTCCGGCTGTACACACAGTTTTGAACCGGTGTACCCTGGGAACAGACGTCGAATCTGTTTAATGGAATTGTGTTAAACACAAGCCCGGTTCCTTTCGTTTTGTTTCTGTCTTTATCTGTTGCAGCAGGGACTGATCCTGCTGCTGTTCGTGATCGTCTTACGGTGGTGTTTATGCTTGTATTTATTTTTGTTGAATTGTTAATCATTATCTATATTTTGTATTGTAATTGATCAAATAATTGCTTGATTTATTACTGACTTTCCGTCATATAGTTTGCGTGATTATTTACCCTATTCATACACGAACTATTTTACCATTTTCCTAAATTACATATAACGCGTTACGGTTAGTTCTCACTTTACATGGAAAATGTGTTGTATAATAATTTACCCTCTATTTATATATGTTTGTGTGTATTTGTTTGTTTGCGTTGGGGACCATTTTGATTGCAAAGTGATAGGGTTTACTGCATACCAACCAAAGCAACATTGATTGATGAGTTACTACTGACCATGCATCATCATTTCATCATCTTAAATTCATAGTATCATGATTATTAATAGTTTTATCTTTTAACTTATTCTTACCCACCTATCTCTTTTAATGATTTTGTACACCTTTCTTTCTTTCTTTCAAGTTGTTGCAGGTGAACTTTCAATATCCAAATTCCTCGCTTCCTTTTACAAAAAAATGATCCCATCTATCCCATGTATATATATATTAACTAACGGAGCTAGCTAGCGTCACCATGATGAGTGCATGATGTTCTATAATATTTTTTTTTAACATCTAAATATAGGACATCGATGTACTATCTATATCTATAGATGGTCATTTACAGCGGGCCCTGCGACCTGCGTATATGCGAGATATGCGACGAAACAGGGCCTATCATTTTTCGGGGCTCATATTTTCAAAAAAAATTAATCTATATTATAAACTATGATGACTTGATCTGCAAAATTTATCGGTAATTACTTAAAATATTATTTTAAAATCATAATTTTCTTATGTTTATCGTTATAACTTATTTTTTGTCTTATTTGAGAACCTCTTCCATTTACAATTTTATTTTCGAATGGGGCCCATTTTTTTAGCTCGAACAAGGCCTCTAAATTCTCAGGACCGACCCTGATCATGTATCATCGTGCATTTTCACTTAACAGGACTCGAATCTTCACCGCATCATTAGAGAAAATCTCAAGCAACTGGGTAAAACCCTCTCAGCGCAAATGACGGACCGAATGACCCGATGGTTATAATTTTACTTTTAAATTTTATATTTACCATAACAAAACTTATTATTCGATCGATATTATAGTTAGTGAACTCATTATGTACTATTAAATTATCAAGTGACCACAGTATTGAAGTTAACTAATTCGAGATCCAAATTAAAGTAATACATGCCAATAAACCTTCGGTTATATTATAGGCTCACTAGTATAACACTGCTCTGATACCATTTTATAATATTATGAAATTCCCTTTTAAGGATTAACTTTGTATATTACCAGCTATATATAAAGTTACAATACATAAAATAATTAAAAATAATTAAGTTACATATTGCACCTCTATACTAGTAACGGTATAATATAATCAAAAGTTTACGAGTTCTATCTAACGCTCTTTACTGACTTGAGGTCCCAATTACAGAAAATACATCACAATAAGTTACTATCGCAATAAATTCTCGGTTCGCTATCAGTTTCAGATGATGGTTTCTAAAGTCTAAACCGATTTCACACCTCAAACTAGTTTTTTCTCACATCTATTATTGGTAGCACCCACCAATGGATCTGATCCTTGCTTTCAAGAAAAAAAAAGGTCCAATCGAAAGACCCCAATATATACATGATCAGAATCATATATGCCTAAAATTAACATAGTGAATCCCACTTTTTTTACTTTGGAAATGCCTAATGCTTACTTCTAGAATACATTTTTTTTTATTTCGGTAAATGAGCTCGGTGTTTAAAGAGATTACATGTATTTTTATTAATTTTTAAAATATTATTTATCAATAAAATATAATTAAGAAACAACTTCCTTTGTTTTCATGGGTTAAGTTATTTAATTGTTTTTATGGGTAAAAAATAGACGAAAATGATGGGAATTAAATTAGGAGGTTTAGGATATGTTCAAAATGTAATATGTAAGTTCCCTTATTTTGTTGTTTTGGTTGTCCATCCTTGGCTTCTTGCTAGAATGAGTGTTGTTAATGAAATCACTGTTAAAAGAAAGGTTATTTAACTGTTTGAGAAACAATTAATCTAAAAAAAAACTCATTACAGATCTATATCAATGTTTATTACAATGAGATTTCAACAACTTAAACACTTTTATCACAACTTTTGATACCGTTAGACTACAAGTTATTTGACAAATTATATTTTTTATCGTTAAAAAGACAACTTGATCATATTGTGTGCTTACAATTAAAATGTTATGAATTTAATTCATGATGTAAGATGTATGTTATAATAATTTTATCTCAAACAAATTCAGTTGTTGCTGTTCAGAAAAAAGAAGAAAAAAAATGGACTTTTAGAAAATACAACATTCATATGTTTTAATTAAGTTTATTTTTGTACATTCATTGACAACCCAACAATTTAGGGGTCAAAATTTAAGGAATAAGATCGTCACTATATGCTAGATAGATAGTACAAGAAGAGATGCTAGATAGAGTACATAGACACAGTTTTTCATTTATGCGACCAATGACACAATATTTTTTTTCTCTCTTTCGCATCCCTATATATATAAATATTGTCACAATAGTTAGTAGCAGACAGGGGGTTTTGTCGTAAGATTTGTTGATGTGATTTTAGAGCTATAAATGTTATATAGTGTATCCTTATATATATAAGACTAAAAAATAAGCAGAAAAGTAAATTGTAGTTTATGTTGCAAGTTGGTCAGTAGTAACTTGATGATTCAGTACTAATTTTGTTCATTTTTAGCAATTATGTTTACAAATAATAGTAATCGTGCTTCACTAGCAAATTATTAGTAGCAAAGTTAGTCATCAGCGGTAACATTGGAGATTCGTAGCAACTTTGTTTATCGATTGTAACTTTGTTTTTTAGTATCAACTGCAACATCAATAGCAACTTTGGATAACGGTAGAAACATTATGCATAGATAGCAATATCCTATTTCGGTATTGAAGGGATTGCGGCTGATATATTGTTAAACACTGAAGTCATAATTGCCAACTCACACATTTTCGCTAACACTTGCAAAGACCCCAAGTGTTGATTCTCATAGTAAATAAAGTCGATTTTTGATCACATCAACATATTTTTGAATTTTGTTTTTGATAATTTCTCCGTCTTATCTCAATTGAAAACCCATGAATGCCTGTGATATAATTTAATTTATGAGGTCCCAAAAATCTAGTTGGAGCTTACACACATAAGCAATGTTCATGTCTTTATAATGTCAAGGTTGAAAAACATTAAGACACAATTAACAAGATAAATACAAAGATCTAAGTCAATGTATTTGATTATTGAATACTTAATCACTCTAAATTACATCAATTGACGAACGGGTCATACACGTGTCCTATCGACCTCTTAGACATGATAAGTTAAAGTGTTATACGTGTTATAAACAGATGAAACGAGTCGAATCTAACCCAACAGACAACAGTAGATCATTTTTAATTTGTAGTCGAGTAATATCATGTTAATGGATCGATCACCATCCGAAAGAGTTCTATCAACATATGGAACTAAAATAGCTTTGGGTTCGTCTGTGGTAGTCAAGATCATAAATATTTTCTTAATGTTTGAACTTTCAAGTGAAAGCTAAAATTTATAAAAGTTATTGACGAAAAAGGAAAAGGGAGAAAAAAAAGAGAGGAAAAAGCATGAAAGTCGACATCATGTAGTTTGGGCCTTTAATTTAGTGGGCCAACTCTATCCTGTAATCCTGGTACCATAGAAATGTGATTTGTCTGTGGGCCACTCACTACAATAATTTAAATTTAAGTTAAATCTAATCTAATCTAAATCTAAATATATAAAATAACAAAATATATAGATTTAGATCACTTCAATTTACTTTTATTTTTCAATTTAAAAGGCAAGAAACATTCTTCAAGATTATGTCACTATATTAGTTTTAATTTATTTTTAAAATATCAAAATTGAGAAACATTTAATTAAATACATTGAAGGTGTCACAGAAAATATTGGAGAAAAAAGTGAACTATTATATACAGTTTAAAAAAATAAAATAAAGAGAACATGATTGCTGACCTGTAATGAAGCAAGTGGAGCCAAATGAAATAAATGAAGTGAGAAAAGCTTCCACTTGTAACCCTATTATTTTTCCTTCATTTTTAAAACAAAATAATTACACTTTTCAATATTTTGTATCTAATTACTTTTTAGTAAATTAGATATCATAAACTTACAAAAAAGTAACAAATATATCAACAGTTAAAATGAGATGATTGCATTACTTTACCTCTATTTTATAGAACAGATTTTTTTATCTGAATTAACTTTTGACTCGATCATCAACAATGTATTAAGGTAGAAATGAGAGTATTAAAGAGCATATCGTAGACACATTTTGTACAACTTGCCGTAAATAGCAAATTCCAACGACCTCGATCTCCTTATAATTAAGAAGAAATTTAAATCAGAAAACTCATAGTATGGACTAGTCAACCTCACCATGTTTCCATGTGATGTTGTTTTGGATGTGTTTCCTATCCTTTTGAGCACTAGGACTCAAGTTGAACTCTTTTTCACTCTCTATTTTATAACATGCAATCAAATTGAAAATTAACTTATAAGAGTAAGATATTATTAATGTTTTATATTAATATTAATTTTGAAGAAATATTATGTTATTAGGTTTATCTCATATATATCTAGTTGAACTCTAAAAATGTTTCAACAAAACATATTTTCGTACAGCAAATAGCGTTGTTCGGCTGGTTTTTTTTCTTAATTAAAAGTTTAGGTCAAATGCTAACTGTGGTTTTAAAGTATAGAAATGAAACCGGTCATATTCGGTGGGCTGGTCGTACGGGTCGGTTTTGAACAAATTTTTAATGAATAATAAAATTTTAATAGTTTTTTCAGTGATAAAAAAGTTTATAAATATAACAAGCTCAATTCACGCCCAATACTCAAACCATTGCATCATACCCAAACCATTACACCATATTGCATTTTGTACATAAGTTTGAGAAGTATAAGGGTGGGCGGTATGGGGGATAAGTTTTTTAGGATAAGTAAAATGGGATAAGTTGATGGACCAATAGGAGAGTGACACAGGAGATAGAAAAAAGTATATGTCTTTTTTGTTTTTTGAAGTGGTATGGGTGAGATAAGTTGGGTAGGATAAGTTGGGTTGGGTGGGAAATTTTGTTCCAAAAATCATCGGCAACCATCAGCAACTAAATGCCGATTTTCTTGTTTTTTTTTTGCCGAATTCTACATGCCGAATGAGTTGGTATACATTTGCCGAATTTGCCGAAAAAGTTGGGATGCCGAATGTTGGTTGCCGAATTTTTTTATACCTCATACCGCCCATGCTAATAGATAAGCTAAAGTTGTTTTGTAATAAAAAGTCAAACCAAACAAGCATATTAACGTGTTTCGATGTTGACCTTGTGAATATAGATAATATAGATAATAACAACAATTAAGGGCAACTTCCAATGTGGTGTAGTGGTAGGAAGCTTGTGCTATCTACTTGAGACACATGTTCGATTCTTACGGGCAACACTTTGGAAGGGGCATTGGCGATGAGGGGAGACTTGGGGCTGAAAGGTCACAAGTTCGATCCCTGAGCTCCCAGGTTTTACCACCCGGCCGCTCGCGGAGGTGGATTTTCCCTGGAATGAACTCAACTGGTGTAAATAGTCCCTGGATTTTCCGGGGCATTTGTTGGCCGTTCAAAAAAAAAAAACAACAATTAAGGGAGAAACAAGAAGCCGGCTTGTTTTCTTGGATGTTCAAACACTAGTACAAAACTGATTTTAAACAACGGTCCAAAAAATATAAACAACGGTTATCCTACTGAATTTTTTAATTCAATAATATTTAATATCAATTACAACGGTTAAACAAAAAGCGTTGTATATAATAGGTTTTAAACAACGGTTGACAAGATATATCTTTTAATTAAAAAAAATGAATAAAATAAAATATTTTAGACAACGGTTTAAGATGCTGAAATTTTTAATTAAATAATTTTTAACATTAATTACGAGGAAAAATAAGTGCGTATAGGTTTTAAACAACGCACAAACAAATTAATGTTTTAAACAACGGTTCATGATTTATTTATTAATTCAAAAAGAATAAAATAAAATATTTATAACAACGGTTATATTTTTTAACTCAACCTTTATCTTATATTATAATATAAATTTAAATTTAACTATATTATATATCACGATCCACTATTTTTTATTTTCTAAATTATGTTAATCTACGTTTAGATATCTATTTAATTATTTTATTAGTATTAAAATAAATTATCTTCACATTTTTATGGCTTTTATCATATTAGAATATGTTAATCTTCTACTTTTAAATATTGTATTTCAACCTATATATATTTTATGTTTTCTTCTAATAAGGTTCATTCATTCTCATCTTTAGAATTTTTTTTTAGTTATTAAAGTCACCTATGTCTCCGCTCTCATTCAAGAACCAAGACTATTCGAGATTAACTTTTTGAAGTTAGATTCTCTCATATTAGTGGTGGTGATTAATTTTTAAACTTATATTTCTTACTTATTACTATTAATAATTCTGATAATACTATCGTTCCAAACGTAGCGTTCAAACTCGTATTATTAGCTTAGTTATTTGTTCTGATTTTTATTTTTGATTTCAGGCTTGACATATTTGTTTTTCTTCTCTATTTTTGTGATTATTAGAGAAGCAACACCCACATATTATTAAAGGTAATATCATTATCTTTTTTTTTTATTATATTTCATATTTATTTCTTCGCATATATATGTTTATAGTAATAGCATATTTTTAAATAGATCTAGAATCTTTTTAGCTTATACCTCGTAGAATTAATATACTAGATATTAGTTTTGGATCGTCTTGTTTTTATATGTATGTTTTTTATTATTTTGAAATACTTAGGGGAGTTGACGAAAAATTTTGGCGACTTTTTCTTAAATGTCATCTCGATCAAACAATTAAAAATAAGTTAGGATCCACGACCTTAATTATATAAAAATAAGATTATTCTATCTCTAAGCCATATGGTTCAAATAAATAGAAAATATTAATCTTTATAATTCAAGGTGTTTAAGGAATCAAGGTAATAAGTATAATAACAAATTAATATTTAACAATTAAAAAATAGTTTAAACTTTTCGATTTTGAAAGTTACACCCTCATAATAAATAAATAGTGGAGTTTGTTTTAAATTAAATAAATATTATAGTAAAAAATATATATAATTGTGTTAAGCTATACTTTGCTTTTTTTAATCTTGCTTTATAAATTTAAATATATAAAATATAATATAAAATATATACTTCTATACCACAAGCCTTTTACTTGATATACTAAACAAAAGCCTTATATTTTATTTTAAATTAAAACATTTTGATATATGCTAGGTTTAGAAAACGTTTATCTATATTGAACAACGGTAAAGATTTATTTTGATTTTTTTCATTTTTAATCAAACGGGTTATTATATATGATTATATTCTGATTTTTTTAATTTAAGTTGTTTATTTCTTTTGCAAGTTTAATTTTCTTTTAAAACATACAAATACAACGGTGTATATATTATTTTAAATTTATTGTATTAATGATTTACAACGGTGGATATATTATTTTAAATTTATTGTATTAATGATTTAAAGATAATCTATCTTTACATTTTGATGGGTTTTTTTTAAAGATTATATTAAACATATGAATATTGTTACATAAATATTGTTATAGCCTTATATTGAAATTAAATATAAATTAAGATATAAATTTATATCGGCTAGATTATATTCCTTTTGTTCTAACCTCGTGCATCGCACGGTTGGGATTTTAAAAAATATGTATCGTACGGTTGTGGTTTTAAAAAAATTAATAATGGTAATAGAGTACAAAAACTGTAATTAAATTATGGAACTTGTATAAAATAGAAACCAGTTAGAGTAAAAAGAGAATAACATCTAAAATTTATAAACTAAATTTGAAATCAAATAAATTTTTTTTTTAATTTAAACTGTAATTTAGTAATTAAATAATTGGTTATTAAATAATTTAGGAGACAATAAATAAAAAGTCGGATATATATATATATATATATATAATATATATATATACAAAACTTTTCTTTTAATAGAAAAATAATTGTTTTCAAATAATTAATTAATTATGATGGTGATTAACACTACAATAAATATCTTTAATTTATTGACATTAAAATACAAATAATTGATTAATTTGGATGATGATAATTCCTACAATAAATACCTTTTTTTTTATTGTCAATGAAATACAAAATGTAAAAAATAAGAGGGGATGATTTGGGAGGAAAATAATTATGAGGTGAATTATGGTGGAAATACAAAAAGTAAAAGTAAGAGGGGATGATTGGGAGGGAAAATAATTGTGAGGTGGAATATGGTGATGTTATGTGCCCTAAAACTTTTCTTTTATATAAGAGTATGATATATATCTGTCTGTGTGTGAATTTATATTGCTTTTTTTTAATTTATTGTTAAATTTTAGATGGATCGTAGTCACTTGATGTATAAAATTGGACGTATTCACCAATCATATTTGTTTGGCGTGCAAAATTTTCTGAAGATTGCTGAAGATGATCGTGTGATAAAAGGAAAAGAGTCAATTTTATGTCCTTGTATGGAATGCAAAAATTTCAAGGAATTCGAAGATAAAAAAGATATTGAGTATCATCTGCTTAGACATGGTTTTATGTATAACTACACTTGTTGGTCAAGACATGGGGAATCAATTGCTAGTTGCAGCACAACATCAACTAGTATGAACACCAACGATGATGAGAACAACGATCCGTACACTGTTAATGATAATGATAATATCAATCGGGGCAATAATGACTTAAGTGGCATGTTCAGTAATTGTGAAAGTAGTATTGGTGACAATGATCAAGAAAAGCTACAACAGATGTTTGTCGATTCAGAAAAAACGCTATATGCTGGTTGTGAGAACTTCTCTAAACTTAGTGCTGTACTGAAATTGTTCAACCAAAAGTCAAACTACGGGTGGAGTGATAAGAGTTTTACAAGTTTATTAGAGATTTTGCATGATATGCTTCCCAAAGATAACGAGTTACCTATATCCTTATACCAAGCTAAAAAATTGACGTGTCCGACGGGATTGGAAGTTAAAAGAATACACGCATGCCCAAATGATTGTATGTTGTATAGAAATGAGTTTGAGAAAAGCCATAAATGCGTTACATGTGGTGCATCGAGGTACAAGCGTAAAACTGAAACTGAAGAATATGATGACGATGTGTCAAAGAATGGACCACCGGCTAAATTATTATGGTATTTTCCCATTATACCAAGACTAAAACGTTTATTTGCTAATGATAAAGAATCTAAATTACTGCGTTGGCATTATGACGAGCGTAAAGATGATGGAAAGTTAAGACATGTGGCGGATTCACCTCAGTGGAGAAACATTGACTGGACATTTCCGGATTTTGGCAAGGAGATTAGAAATATACGATTTGGACTTAGTTCAGACGGTATCAATCCATTTGGAAACATGAGTAGTCGTCATAGTACATGGCCGGTTCTTCTATGCATCTACAACCTCCCACCATGGTTATGCATGAAACGGAAATACATAATGATGTCATTGTTAATTCAGGGTCCAAAACAACCTGGTAATGAAATTGACGTTTATTTATCTCCTTTGATTGATGACTTGAAAACACTATGGACTACAGGCGTAAACGTTTATGATGCTTATAAAAAGGAGAACTTCAACTTGAGAGCCATGATTTTTTGTACCATAAGTGACTTTCCAGCGTACGCTAATCTGTCGGGGTATAGTACAAAAGGTAAAAAAGCGTGTCCTGTATGTGAAGCAGATACAAATTCGACACGGTTAAAGCATTGCAAAAAATACGTGAATATGGTATCAAAAGAGAACATATGGAAATACTACAGTTGACACATTTACAGAAGTCGGAGATATGGTATCAAAAGAAACATAACGAGGAATTTTCTGAATGGATGAAGAATAAGGTTTCGGAAACACATCACCAACCAAATGTGGATGAAACTGTAGAGAAGTTGGGAAATGGGCCAGATTTCAGAGTAAAATCCTACCAAGGGTATGATATCAATGGTTATACATTATACACCAAAAATCAAGATGATAAAAGTGTTATGCAAAATAGCGGTGTTACACTAATAGCCTCAGCTTTAGAATTCAATGTAATGGATCATAATGCAAGATTAAAAATCGCCAAAGACTCATATTATGGTGTTATAGAAGAAATTTGGGAGTTAAATTATTTTTCATTCACTATACCTCTGTTTAAATGTAAGTGGGTCAATAATCGTTCGGGTGTTAAAGTTGATGAGCATGGTTTCACACTTGTCGACCTAGCAACAACTGGGTATAAATCAGAACCATTCATTCTTGCAAGTCAAGCCACTCAAGTGTTTTTTGTCAAAGATCCGAGCAAACCAAGATACCACATAGTATTGCAAGGTAAACGACGTATTCTTGGTGTTGATCATGTTGTTGACGAGGAAGAATACAACCAGTTTGATGAGTTACCACCATTTTCTGTCCATATTCAACCGTTAAATGATCATGGAACTGCTGGTACCACATACTTACGATCCGACCACAATGAAGGAATATATATTGATAAAACAAGCTGAGTGAAATAATCAAGGTTGATATAACTTATCTCTAATATATTTATTTTTTATATATATTTATTTAGTTTTTAAAGTCAATTTTTAATATGATCCTTTTATTTTTTGCAGGAAGATCGAAAACCAATAAAAGTAGATAACGGTCTAGAAGATTTGAGAATTTTTTTTTTAAATACATTTATTTTGTAACTTTGATATTATATGTTTGTTTTTCCTTAAAAGCTTTATTAATCAATGCATAATAAATAAATTTGTTACTAGGTCATTAATTATTTTTATAATTTAAAATACTAGGTATATAAAAAAAAGATACGAATTGATTTTGTGTACATCCCCTTTTACATTATACGGGGTTTTATATAAAGTTTTTATATGACAAAGTGATGTTTATAATGTGACTAATCAGATATGGTTGTTTTTAATATATTAATTAAAATCATACATATATTCTATATTCTATATTTATATATACACGATAAGAGAGAAGAATTGTAATTATCAATTGTTAAGAAAGTCTTTCTAGCGGGTTAATGAAAATCTCAGCGCCATTTCTAAAATATTTCCCGCACGACTAATTAAATCCCGTAAATCAAAATTAGGGTATTTTTCCCCATCTCCGCCCAGTTGCCTCCACCTTCGCGACACCACCTTCTCTGGCGCTCCGACCACCACCGCGTCTTACACGTCCCTCCGTCCATCTCCGAGTCTCCAACACTCTGTAGATTTCTCTGGATTTTCTCGCTTTTGTGAGGTATGTTTTCGTATCTGATTAAGAAGGGTTTATTGACGTTTTATTTTTTTGAATATCCAAGTCCAACTTCTTTGATTTCTTCTCAAACCCACATCGACATCTTCGATTTCAGCGGCCCCATTGGCCACAGCGGCTTCTTCATCGCCTTTAGGTTTATGCTTAACTTAACCAAACCATTTATGATAAGACATAACGAAATAGTCTAAATTGACCCAACTATAGGCGAACGGGTCAATATTGGCACCCGAGTTTTTTAATTACTGTTGTATGATTTCTGGTTTTGGATGACCTTTTGGTTTTGTGAAAGTACACGTAGATTATGTCTTCAATAACTATTGCAGTTCTGATGTCTCGCTCGGGACACAAACCGATGAGATGAATAAAGTGGGTGATGCAAAAGGTCAATTTATTCAATGGCCAAGGAAATTAATAAAGGTATATAATTAACAATAGTTCTATATTACTTTATTGATTATTATATTAATATTTCGTTTGAGATTTTGTAGATTATCAACACCGATTCTTTTGGACAATCGAGTATTAACCAACCTCAAAATGTCTCTGTGCCTACTTCTCAATCTACTCATTGTGTAAATGATGAACAACCCCAACCCCAACATACTTTGAGTCCAGCTTATAGGCCACAGGTATTTGTTACTTCTGTATTTTTAAATTCATCATTAAATGAATAGGTGACTTAGAGTTTAAGTATTAGGTTATTTTGTAGTCAACATTTATATAAATTTATTATAGATGTATGTATATACACATAAATATAAATATGATAGGAGATGCATTTATTAGGTGACCTTTTCTTTTAATTCATTTAAATGAACTGACTTGTTACATATATATTTTTTCCAATATAGTATGATGAAACATACTCGTATCAAAATCAACAAGCAAATGAATTTCAAGATGAAGGAATATTTTCTCGACAAGAATCTGACATCAATCTTATGGATATGGTAATCACTTTGTCCTAATAGATATGTATGTATTGATATTTTTATATATATAAACACACACATGTAATAACTTGATATAATGAATGCATGTTTTGATAATTTAACTATTAATGTAGCTTACTGGATCGTTTCCATTACAATCGACTGATGTTGGTCACAGTCTTCCTCAACAAGTGCATCATTCTCATGCTAATGCTACTGATCCTATTATTATAAGAGATAATAAGATAGCTAGCCTTTTGACCAAGATAAAGCAAAGGAACAAGTCTAGAAGTATGCATAGACTAGCAGAAAAATTGGCGTTGCTATCTAATGAAACTCTCTCAATACGGATGGTTTCGCCGAGGGGGATGTATGTCGACTTCATTTTTGAGACCATCCAAATCCAATCGTTGCTACGATTATGTCTTAATAAATGGTTTGAGATGTAAGTTCTATTGTTTTGTTTAAATATTTTATGGTAACATGTGTTTTATTGTGACTAATCTTATCATACTTTTTATAGTTTTTTATATATATGTGGTGGAGATGATGGTGAAACGGCGTATTTTAATCCTCGATCAATTGAAGAGACATTGTGCAAAGTCAAAACGAAATCTGTCAAGAAATATATCCAAAGTGTCATGGAGCTTCATAAAGATAAGCCATTTTTCTTGGCCCCATGTTTAGCCGGGTATAATAATTATTCTTAGATCCACTTGTAGTTTTCATTTATTTATTTCATTCATTATTATATTAAGTGCTCACCTTTAAAATATTACTTATGCAGAGGTCACTGGTGTTTAGTTTTGATAACTCGTCGTCATAACACACACTACTGTGGACACATAATTGACTCGAACAGAAAAGATAAAGATGAAAAGAATTATGAGATCACGAAGATATTTGAAGAGGCTATTGGAGAGAAGATAAAGTGGGAAATGGTTAACGTAAGTTTTCTATAAGTTTTTAGTACTTTGTTACTTTGTTTATTTATACTTTGGTTAATATATAATATTATTATTTCAATATATATATACAGTGTTATCAACAAAACGAAAAAGACACATGGGCTTGCGGATTTTATGTAATGAAGACCATGCATCAGTTCGTGCTTCAATTTCATGAACATCTTGTAAGTATATTTAGATTTTTATACTTTTGCCAAATTAGATAGAATATATATTGAAATATAATCTAAATGATTTTATATGCTTATCTTCTTTAGATGGAGACCCGTTCTGAGCCTCTTCATCAAGATGAGATTGACGTGTTCATAGAATTTATACTATCCGCATTTATAAAGGTAGCTGAGGGCATTATAAGGGTAACTAAGGTTTAGAATTAGTAGTTTATTTCACTCTTTGTATCTGGTTTTAAACTTTGTTTTAGTTGTGTTTATGGTTTTGCAGAGTGATGTTTTGAACATTATGTATTTGATGTTTAGTTATATTTTAGACTATAATATGTTTCAAATGGATTGGTTTGTTTAATTATTTGGTTTTTTTGTAAATTGGTGGTGCTGGGTGAATAGGGTAAATAATAACCAAAAAAATGGTTTTTTTCTTAAATAAAAAAGCCCACTATTTTTGTGAAAAAAAATCCGAAAATTTTTCCAATAACCGCTGTTTTTGTCGGCTATTTTTTTTAATTAAATAACTTTTATACAACGGTTTTTATAAAACCTAAAATAATAAAATTATTTTAAACTACGTTATTTTTTTTGTTTATTTTAAACAACGCATATTCTTTTAAACAACGTTTTATATAATATTTTTAAAAATTATTTTAAACAACGCTTAAACAGCGTTTTATATAATATTTTTAAAATCTATTTTAAACAACGCTTTCTATAATATTTTAAAAACTATTTTAAACAACGGTTTTCTATTTTAAACAACACTATAATAGACAACGGTTCTAAAAATTAAAATAACCGTTGTTTATAATGTAATTTTTGTAGTAGTGAAAGAAATTATCGAGTCAAGTAACGGGGGAAGTTTTGCTCTATTAATTATTATGAACTCTTTAGTTGGTTTATTTTAAATGAATAATGGTGTGGTGATAACATATAATTTGTTTATTATTACGATCGACTAACTTTCACTTGTGATCATAATTGCATTTAGGGTTTCTGTTGCAATTTATTCAATATGACTTTTAAACATATACTAAACGTGAATATATTCTTGATAATTTAGTTATTAGTGAATGATTTTATGTTTATGTGTAATATATAAGTGTGGGTTGTGAGACTATCTAATTGATCACAATACAATACATCGTTTCTGTCATTTGGTCTTAAACAAAATAATGTGTTTTTTGTAAAGTCTAGTGTAAATAGATGATTAAGTCTATATATCTCATATTATCTTATTTATTCGGTTTTCAATCGTTCAATCTAAGTGGGATGAATGATGTATATGTTAATCATCTATAGTTCATATATATAAAACGATGCTATGTTTATGTAGCTTACTAGTGTAGTAGTTAATTCATGTTATATATTGCGCTATCAAATCCGAACCCAAATGTGATTGCTTGTCTCACTTCATTGCATCTTGTCTTGTATGTGTGTGTTCTTTTGTTTCATCTTTCATAGTCAAATTGCAACTGTTAACAACAATTTAGATTAAATCAATCGAATCTTTGTCTTTATCTTTATATAATTAAATAAAACGTGTAATACTAATTCCTTGTTCCTCGTAGATACGCTATCCTACTTACTTAGTTATCTATGTTAATGTGATTTTGATTGACTTAATGATAGTCGTGCAACTATTTTATAGAAAAATTCTAACAAAAAAAGAAATTATAGAGATGATGGGTTATGCTTTTCTTTATAATGCCAACGTACACACTCATATAAGAAACGAAAGTAAAGAAATTTAAATAAATATTAGAAACACTTAATACACTAGTATTGTTAGGTGTTGGTTGTTCGGATCTGGCGTTGAAGCCTTACGAATCAGACCCAACTCTTCCTGGGTTACATAAAACTACAACAAAAAGAAAACACATTCGAAGGGTCTGAGATCATAGTCTCAAAGATCATCCTCTGTCAATCAAATCGATAATTTATGTGTATGAGTGCATATAAAATACCATTAATCTTGCACTTATAAGGATTTAAACTCTCACCATTACGATGAGCAATCAACATGCCACGAGATTCTCGGGGGAGAGATGTTGGTAAGATAAGTACAAATAGTTTGAAAAAAAAAAAGGAGATTGCAGGTCAATGATGTGGGCCTCTTTATATATAGGTTAGGCCTCCTTGTATAGGAGGGGTCATGTTGGGCCCAATAGGCCGGTTCTCATCTGGGCCTAGCCTAAACATTAACCACCCTGATTCAGACACACGGTGTGGTCGGTATTAAAACATAAAAATGATTGAGAGGGTCACAAAATTGTTGTAGAAAACGAAACATTTTTATCATGGTTGTAAAAATCCCACCAAGCCTCCAATTAATCACTGATTAATCGTTTAGCAGCCTTTAACCGATTAGCGATTAATCACCGACTAATCATGTCAAGGATGATTAATTCCTGATTAATGCCGACTAATTCTCGATTAGTCACCGATTAATCCCTTAACACCTGTTGATCGCCGAGCTACCGCCAAGCGCTTTTTACAACCTTGATTTTTATTGCATATATGTTTTCATTAAAAGAAAAAGATAAGATAAAAAGAAAATGGGACAAGTGGGCCATGGCCCATGTGATTGAAATAGATCGAAATAGACAATGTAAGTTGTAACCCAATTATTTTATTCCTTATGTTCTGTTTGTATTAAGAATCCACAGATCAAGATTCCAAGACATGTTTCACGATCAACATTATCCCTCTTAGGCTATTTGTAATGCCGGAGTCGCACTATACGTTATGATGATGTGAATCATGGCTAGTGTAGGAATACCGTTACGACACATTTTTTTCTCTGCATTTTTTATCTATTTTAGTAACGATGAAACGCGCACCCCAACCTTTACCCCCTCTCTCTCCAAATTTACTTTGGTATTTCTGAAAGATAAAAAGTACAAAGCTAACCTTTTTAGTTGTATTAAATTTATATTGTTTTTTAATCGGACATATTTTGACCATCCAAATTTTGTTAACAAAATAATCTATGTATTCTTCATCACTACGGTCAATGGTGTTATTATTATATAATTTAGGATATAAACATGGAACACATTCTTTTCATGACATTTACCTTAGTTTTATGAAATCAAATACGACAAGATGTAAGGGGTAATGATGAAAAGGAAGTTATATATGCCGAATGACAATCATATATGATGATGGTTTTTGTTTTCAATTTTAATAATTAAGCTTTCTTTTTTCATAAACAATGTGACTGTATAAAAAAAAGGATGGGGTCTTATAAATTTTTTACCCTTAATTTTACACACATATTAAAATCGAACCCTAGACACATAGGAGAAAAGTGCTATTTAACACACCAAATGTGATAGGAGCTAAAACCCCCTTTCATCTTGATCTTAGTATGTAAAAAATAAATTTGTTACACTTAGTGAGTGTTTGGGATCGTTTTTCAAAATAATTTATTGGATTGTAAAAACCCCCACAAAGTCAAAATGAGTATTTGATAAAGTTGTACGCACTTTCTGTTTTAACTCTTTATAATGAGTCAATTAGTTATTTCAAAAGCAAAACAAAAAAAAATGTATTTTTGAAGTGCTTTTGACTTTTTGATGATATAATTACTATAATATTCTTATTTAATTTTAAGCTATTCGTAATGGGGCTTGAAAGAGTTTGAAACCCTCTTTCGCGCCCCGATAGCGCCCCTTTAGCACCCCAACCCACTACTGTGGGCGCGAAAATTGGAAAATCGGGTAGGGGCTTAAAATCTTTCATGCCGAAGAAGGACAGAGTTGTGAGGAGAGGGTAATGATTAATGGGGCTTGAAAATATATTTTACCATTACACCACTAATGTGATCAAGCCCCTTACCATATGGCGGATCATGCCTAAGGGAGGGGATTGACCACTACGAATAGCTTACCACATAACCCTTTTTAGTCATTTTATATATAAAAAATAAACTGAACACTCTTAAAAAAACAACTTATTAACTATTGGTTTTCTCATCACAAAAGCTAATCAAACACTTTTAAACACTTTTTTAAAAGCTTGAAAAATCACATTTTGCCTAAAATCACTTGAGCTTAAATAAGCAATCCTAAAAAGTTTTGTAAAAAACGAGTAGAAATTAAATTGTGTCAAAAAGAGTTGGGTTTCTTGCTCTATTTTGTTCAAATGGGTCTGTGAAAACGGGTCGGATCAAAACAAAAAGTTTAAACGAGTGAGATAAAAATTCATTCTACTTTACTTAACGCTATATTATAAACTATTTATACTTTTATTTACTTAATGTTATTAAGTATAGGGTATATTTCAATTCAGCCTAAGATAATTTTTCAAACAAAATAATATGAGAAAAAAACACATTGAAAGAAAACAAATAAAAAAACACACTTACAAATCAATTAACTGTCGTAATAAGAAAACATATTACTTATCAATAAAATTTTATTAGTTATGACTATAACGAAATGCAAGACTAGTAACTCTAACATTATTTAAAATTCAAATTAAACTAATAGGTTAAGTTTGTAATCGGTGTAAGATTACTAGATTAGAAAAGCAATCAAAATGGTTCACGAGAGAAATAAGCAAAATATAAATTGTCATAAAAAATGATCACCACCATATTAAAACTTATACCTTAATTTAAAAGCGAATTATTGGGCCAACTTCTCTACATTAACTGGACCGATAAAACTATAAACTGGGCCATCACCAATGTGAGCAAAGGCTAGTATTTGGGCCATCTTCTGTACTTTAACTGGACCGTCAATGCTAGAAAATGCGAATTGTTTCGGGCCGTATTGATAGTCCAGCTGTCCAGGACTTTAACCATCTAGCCCGTCTGGCCGGACTAAAAATAAATTTGGTCCAACACTATAACTTAAATATTATTTTAATGTTTAAACTTTAAACATTCAAAAAAATTATCGTGCCTTTAGTTTTTTTATATGAATTGTGTGACTATATATAAGCGTTTGTTGTTGCCCAATGGCACTTTTGAGCAAAAATGTAGGTTATCCTCCAATACTATTAGAGAGAGACTGGGTTTCTAATAGTCCGGATTATGCATATTACTGACCAATGTCCATACAGACACATCACGTTGTTGTTTTTCTAAAATTGTATGTAGTTGGGGTGTGCACGATATTCCCTAATCGATGACATTTTACAACCTTTAAGGTTTTAAGTCACAACCAAACCTTAAAATCACTATAAAAAAACTAATAACGCGTTTATTTCAAATATTTGTATGCTCAATTACATGTTTCATCATATTATTACAAAACACCAATTCCTAGTTTCGCTTTTATCCAAAAGATTCTTTCATATTATTAGGGAACATGTGAGAATAATGTAAGTAATAATGAAACATGTGAGAAAAGTAATCTGATTTTTTTCCCTATAAACACGATCTTCAAAAGCAAGATAAGCATTCGATCTAAGTGAACAAATCTCATGTTTTCTTTGTCTCTACACGTATTCTTCGACATCGTTTTTTCGAAAATGAGTATGATTTAAAAAAGGGATGATATATACATAAAGAATTATAAAGTGAAGCCTAACTTAACGTTGCAAAACAAGATTAATGGTGTTATAGTGACCTACCTTTATTGGTCACATGCCCCATGTTATTATAATTTGCACTATAACCCAAGCAAAGTAACTCCTTCCTGATTTAACTCCTTTTGTTTCGTGAACCTCACGCAATCACTGTTATCAATTAAACCATCACTCCTACAAACGAAAACCATTGATTGCATAAACAATAAACAAGTACGCATCTGCCTAGCATTCATTTACAATTTAGTAGAATGAGTCATTCTATGTCACATGGCTTTAAACACCATTAAAATCAATACACCCCCAAATTAGCAACTATTTTATTTTATTGTAATTTATTAATTTATCATATATATATTTATAAAAGAAGAAATAATTTTTATTATTTTAAAAGGGTATCGGAAAAAGTTGGAGTTAAATGAACGTTTAGTACGTAGAAACTCACAAACTCATACTATTTAACGTCAGAGTTATATGACATATAATATAACATATATATCTTCAAAACGAGTTATAAACTATGTATCCATCTTATTGGCATCTATATTTTTGTTTTTATTTTAGCGTAATTGAGTTGACTTTAATCAAATTGGATTATGACTTAAATCGATCGAGTCCGAAAGTGCTGGGTGCACGCTTGTATAGATGACGTCATAAAAACATGTCAAATTTCATAATTTGAAATCTTCTTTTTATCAAATTGCTTAATAAAAAGTGTATTAGAAATTGATTTGGTCCAAAATTAACTTGTTATTTTCGGAATGACCAAATGTCTAATTTAGACAATTTTGGTTCCATTTATCTAATCTGAATCGCTACCCTCCCCTAGAATATCTGATTTAGTCGATATTCATAATCTGCTTCGAATTTGATTACAATTTCAAATACTCCGGTACTGATTCTTGTTTGGATTGTATCCTATTGATTTTTCGAGTGAATCATCGAAACATTCAATCTAAAAGTGTCGATCATGCTATCCAAATTATCCAAGGTTTGAAACTTTTAACATGTTTTTATATTCATATTTAAGAAAACAAATTAAAATAAATATGAAACTAAGAAATTTAAAATACTGTAAAATATAAAAATAAAATAAGACTACATATTATAAAAAGTATAAAAAGTTAATGATTTTAAAATATCACTTTATATACAATTTTTTTTTTGTTATGAATAGTTATCATTTGCCCTTCTTTTTATGCTTATTATAATTATAATTATATGGCACATAAGAAAGTCTAAAAAGGGTATAATGGATTAATAGGGATTTTATTTCTTTTCACTTTTGGTTAAAGTTAATAGTTACACTTTGATACTAGGATTTACACTTTGCTATGGTTTTTTATGGCACGCTAATAATTCATTAGCTTTTTTGGTTTTTCTTATAAATTTTTAAATTTGATTTTTTTATATAAATTTTCAAATGTACCGTGATAATGAGTATTATTATATCTACGCCTCGATATAATTTCCATTCAAAATGGAATTGTTTGTAATAAAGGACAACTCATCACGTCATAAACATAAGTCATCAAAGTTGCTTTTAGGTTTAAATTTTTTTATGTTCGTTCACGCAAGCAGTTAAGTGACAGGGATATAGGTGTGTTAGTGAGTAAGTGACAATGCGAATGGTGATTTTGTAAATGTGAGGTTTTATTTTAAAGGAGATGATGTGTAAGTATTTTATTGGTGAACAAAACAAAAAAGAAATCTGATTATTGGGGTCACGGAGGGACGAAAATGCCCCTTGAAAACATCCTCAGGGGCGGTGTGCGTGTTTCAGTGAAGACAATCATGCTCCTATAATGGGTCGATTACACATGGCCTTAGAAAAGTGGTATAGTAGTTTGATTTGTTTGTTGCGATAAGGAAAGGGTGTGGGTTCAACCCTTGCCTAACGAGCGCAATCCAAGTTTTATTTTTTATTCTTTTTAATTTCTCCAATTTGTTTTTAGGTTAACTAACTTTTAATGAAATAAAATAAACAAACACTGATCTTGCATAGTGATTAAGATTTTTTGATGCACATCAAAGGGGTGCGGGTTTAAACCCTACCTAGTAACCCTCCAAGTTTTCTTATATTTTATTTCTGGTTCCGGGTGGTTGTTTTTCCCTTAATTTTATTTCTATAGTTTTTTAGTTAGATAAAATTGCGAATATTATTCGTTTATATGATATATATTTTTTATGTTTCCGAATTATTGGTTTTTTTTACGAACGAGTCGTTTTGGCTTTTACGAAAGATATCCCTGTCATAACGTCCACCTGTACTCGATTAAAATGCACCTAAATTACCCGTAACCGATTAACCCAATAAACTGATTGAACCGATGATGTTAAGCTTAGGCTTCGATAAACCGATACCAAATATCAAACAGATCAACATCTCTCTCCTCACATTCTTTAACAATCACACTTCTTTACATCTCTAGAGTTTATCTAATCGAGCTCTTTTTCCTATTTATTTTACTTTATCTCATCTTTTATAATCCTTGTAGGTTCAAACACAAATTTAACACTCTAAATATGGTTTTCTCGGTCTTTTCCTTTCGATTCATCTATTTACGTATCTAACAATTTTCACATTATACCCAAAACAGGTTTTATTTTACCTTGGATATCATATATACAACTCGAAAAAATCGAACGTGCATAACAACGTTACGAGGGAGGCACATTCATCTTTCATCATTTATCTCAACTGCTTTCTCTATTTTTGTTCCACAGCTGGCTTAAAAAAAAAAATTAAAACTAAAACAAATAATAAAATACCTTTTCACCCCTTTCTTAACGTGGCCACACCCCCTCCCCCATGTGACCTCACCTCCTCCTCCCCTAATATATATATTTACCCTAACCCCCTTTTCAATTCCATCAATCAAAAGTTCAAAACCCCCACAACTCCTCCTCACCTCCATCTAACTGTCTAACTATGTCTGTTCCGGCGACCACCGTGACGCCGCCGCTGGTTGACGAGCTCGACATCGTGATCCCGACGATCAGGAACCTCGATTTTCTGGAGCAATGGAGATCCTTCTTCCAGCCCTACCATCTGATCATCGTTCAGGATGGAGATCCGACGAAGACCATCAGAGTGCCGGAGGGATTCGATTACGAGCTGTATAACCGCAACGATATCAACCGGATCTTAGGTCCGAAAGCCAGCTGCATTTCGTTCAAGGATTCCGCCTGCCGGTGCTTCGGTTTCCTCGTCTCGAAGAAGAAGTATATCTTCACCATTGACGATGACTGCTTTGTAAGTCTCGATTTCGCATTGACTGCATCATCGTTATTCTGTTTATAGGACACGTGTCTTTTCTAATAAAATCATGGCTTTTGTTATTTTGTAGTCTCCTCTTGATCTACCTTTTGTATAAAGGAACTATAGTACCATTTAGAAAATTTTAATAAAAAAAGTTAAGTAGTTAACTTTATAATTACATTTATAAATTCAGAACAATTTTATATATCATTATTTAAACTTATAAAATATCATATATTCTCCCCTTACTTAGGGGAGAGCCCGGAGTGGCACGTAGAGGCGCTGAAGTCTTCACGTGTCACTCCCCATGTGGCTTGGGATAATTGGCTTCTCACCATTGGCCGGAGTGCCTAAACTTACAAGTCTTGATCCATATATTACAAATCAATAAAGCAATATTGTTTTTCTATTTGGATATTTTACTTTAGAGAAATGTTATGACGTGAAGATCTATGAATATGAATATGAATATGAATGTATATTTACCGGGTAAAGCCATTTATCAAAAAGAAAAATCTATAAATGCAGTTTTTAAACGTCTTTGATTTTGCTATATATAATAAGGATTAGTTGCCCGTCTTTAGTTTTGCTATATAAAAAGGATTATAAAAAGGATTAGTTGTCGGTTTGCCTATTATTTTCATGTGAACTTTTGAGGGTTATATTTTCTCAAAATATTTGTTGGTAACGTTTATGTACTGTTGTGGGAATGAAGGTGGCAAAGGATCCATCAGGCCAAGAGATAAATGCATTGGCTCAGCACATCCATAACCTGCTAACTCCTGCCACACCTTTCTTCTTCAACACATTGTATGACCCATACAGAGAAGGTGCCGATTTCGTGAGGGGGTACCCCTTCAGCCTAAGGGAGGGTGTCACCACCGCCATCTCCCACGGCCTTTGGCTCAACATCCCCGACTATGACGCCCCGACTCAGCTAGTCAAACCCCTCGAACGTAACTCCAGGTCTGTCAGTTACCACAGTTAATGTTTTCACTTACAATTATTAGAGCATTGATTATGGTTAATTAATATGAGCCCATGTGTCCATTAGATATTATGGTTTAGAGTTCATTTTCTATATAATGTAACTCTATTATTCAGTTATTCAGTCATTGTATTATCTTATAACAATATCAAAGATTGATTTATAGAACCATCATAATGATGTTGATAATGCAGGTATGTGGATGCTGTTATGACCATCCCAAAGGGAACTTTGTTCCCAATGTGTGGGATGAACCTTGGGTTCCATAGGGAGCTCATTGGGCCCGCCTTGTACTTCGGGCTCATGGGTGACGGTCAGCCTATTGGTCGCTACGACGACATGTGGGCTGGATGGTGTGCTAAGGTGATCTGTGACCATTTGGGCCTAGGGGTGAAAACAGGGCTGCCATACATTTGGCATAGCAAAGCTAGCAACCCATTTGTTAACTTGAAGAAAGAGTACAAGGGTATCTACTGGCAGGAAGAGATCATCCCATTTTTCCAATCTGTGGTTCTGCCTAAAGATTGCACAACACCACAGAAGTGTTATGTCGAACTCTCGAAGATGGTGAAGGAGAAGCTTGGGCCGATTGATCCGTATTTTGAGAAGCTTTCGGTTGAGATGGTTACATGGATTGATGCCTGGAATGAGCTCAATCCGGCCACCGATGGAACCACTGTGGCTCCAGTCAAGACAACCGAGGCTGCACCCAAAAAGAAGTGAAGTGATGCGAACTGATGCGGTTTTGTCATACTTATTGATGTATTTTTAGTGTTTATTATTGTTGGAATAATGTTTCATTAGAAACTGTTTGGTCGACGGCATTGATTAAGATATTAAGGAGTTCTAACTTATTTTTCTTTGTAATTCCCTTACAAATAAATCAATCTATTTCTATTTCTAGTATTTTCATGATTTTTTGTTTACAATTGTATCATGTTAAGGTTAAAAGCTCAGAGTTGATAAATCTTTATGATCTATGAATGACCATATGATTAAAATCTTTCTATAGGAACATGAACCATATGATTAAAAATCTTTCCAATAATCACACCAAAGCTCTGCAAGAGAACCTCCAACATCCATGTTTTCATCACAGGGAGTCAAGAAGATAGCAGTTGATGCAGCTTCTGTGACTGGAACTGGATTATCATTATTCAAGGTCAACTTACTAACTGCATCCACAATATACACCAACTCAAACAATTATTATTATAAAAACAACTAGATTTTATCCGTGTGTTGTCGCAGAGATAACATGGGTAGACAAAACAGTTACATTGTTATAGCTTAACGTAAAAAAAAGGAAAATACAACAAGACCAAGTAAAGACGTTACAATTAGGAGCCAAAGACTCCAAGTATCGAATCTAGAACCTAAAAGTTATGTTTCACGATTCTACCTATTACACTGTGTGCGTTTAGATTTAAACAAATAAATAGGTGACTGCCATGAGGCATCCGTCGGAGATGCAACGTGGCTAATTAAACAACATTCGTAAAGAACGAAATAGTTTTGTTAGGGATTCTAATCTTCTCCTACCTCATGAGATGTGTCCGCGTTATTATGAATTGGGAATGCAGTAAAAATACAAATAAAAAACCATTGTATTTGTTACGTGTAGAGGCGTCTTTGTTTTAGCTATGTGGAGTCTATTGCATTCCTAGTGGTTATTCCCCAAAAGGGGTCCATCACATTTCACAGTTTGAGCCAACCCTGATTCACCCAATAAAATTTTTTAGATTAGTCACCGTCATGTGGTAAATGATATTAGTTTTACCAAGTGCTTAAATCTTCATTTCTCATAGAACCATGAGATTTGATTTCCATGACGATGGGTTTTTGTTTTTCAATAAACAATAATCACATAAACTCTAGAAGTTGAGTATGTGAGACGGAAAACCATTTGAAAATTTTCTATACAATTACGGAGTTGATTTCTTTGAATGCCTAAAGTTGATTGGTTGGGGCGTCCCCAATCAAGGGAAGCTCATACATCTGTGATGAGCCACGACACCATTATTTCATCAGTTCAGGAGAAAACCCGTGTGGAAAAACCTATTGATCATATAAATTTCCTGGGATAATGTTAACACTCGCCCAAAGATCCAAAAATGCACGATTTATTTTAAAATCACCAATAAAACAGTAAAAAAAAACAAAATCTTACGATCTTCCAAATCAGTGACTTTAATAGAAACCTCTTAGTTGGTTTCCTTGTTAAACCTGCAAATCAAGAACACAATGAAATCATCATTATGCAGAGGAATAGAACCTGTGACCTCAAAAGCCCCAGGCTCTAACCCTCGGTCTTCAAGCCATTGAACCAAGAGGCCAATTGCAATTAAGATATTAGATAGTGAAGAGTATTGGTCCAGATTCCCTAAATGGACACCGCCCCAAAGATATGATCCGATACAGCTAAAAGAGGACTGTAAGAGGTATACACTATTATCCCTATGTTTTTCACCATTACTGACTTACCGTACGTGCACTTCATCTTCTTCCTAAGCTTCCTTCTGTGACACCTTAACAAGTTTAGGGCCTAAGGCTAATTTTCATTAACTTTTTATTGTTCAATACAAAAGTTTTGTATAGCTAACCTTTTTTATATCATCGTACAAATAGAGATCGTGAAGCTATACATGATGATGAGACACAATTCAAAATTCATTCCCAATGATGATGAGACACAATTCAAAATTCATTCCCTAAGGGCACATGTAAGAAGTAATTAATGCCTTGAATATTCTTCTTGAAACTACCATTATACAATAATTACATTAACTTTATTTCCTATACCAAATTTGCCCTTCTAATATTTCATCATAATTTTTCTTTTTAATATTTGTTCACAATCCATTTACATAACATTGGTATTTAATCGTAAACTTTTTGAGTAGTACTTCCAGTAAAGACATTTTGTTTGATATTGTTTAGTTGTACATAATACTTTTTCAATATTTCACGTATGTACTCGAGTAAATACATGAATCAACTTTTTATATTCCTATACTATCACAAATATGAATTCATATTTAATGGATTAAGTTTTCAATCTACATAGTTTCTGTTCACATATATTACCACATTTTATTAATTTCGTTCACATATATTCTTTTCCTCCTAATGTCCTTCCAATTACTTTTGCAGCCAGTATATATATGTAAGTTCTATGTTGTCAAATTACCACATCTTTACCACCAAACATTTGAGATGAGTGAACACATTTTAATCGATCTCAACGAGCTTCCCGCTGAAGAAAACTTGGTAAATTCTCAACACGAATTAGATGTTGCCGAAGATAATGAACCATTCGTTGATCAATGCTTTCTAAGTGAAGAAGAGGCTCTTGTTTTTTATCAAAACTACGCAAGAAAGAATGGGTTTTCCGTTCGAAAAGGGAGGTTTGTGAACAAGAAAGGAGAAAGAAGAAGACGTGATTTTTTTTGTCATCGCGAAGGAACAACGGAGTCTAACAAAGACTACACAAAAAAGACAAGAAACAGAGGCCATACAAGATGTGAATGCAAGGCCCATATGCGTATAACATTGAGAAGAATCAACGAAATTTTTCCGGAAGAATGGCAAGTCACTAAATTTGTTGCGGAGCATAATCATGATTTGTTGTCTACTCAAGAGGTTCGTTTTTTACCATCTTACCGTAATATTACATTAGAAGATGAAAAACGTATAATGTTATTAAAAGAAGGGGGCTTGTGCGTTAGACAAATTATGCGGGTGATGGAGCTTGAAAGGAATGTGAGACACGGAGAACTTTCTTTTCTTAAAAAGGATGTTCATAACCTTTTTACCAAAAATTATAAACTACACTCACATAATGATGCAAGGGAGCTTTTGGAGTATTGTAAAAGTGCTAAAGGTGAAAATTCTAATTTTCAATATGCATTTACACTAGATAGCGAAAATAGGCTAGAGCATATATTTTGGTGTCATGCTCATTGTTTTGATTTGTACCAAAAATACGGAGATGTTGTGGTATTTGATACTACATATAAGGTGAATTCATATGACATGCCATTTGGCATATTTGTCGGTATGGACAATCATGGAAGAACAATATTGTTCGGGTGTGTACTTCTACGTAACGAGAAACTAAACACATTTGAATGGCTCTTTAAGGTAACATTTTTATTTATTTTACTTCTTGGTATTAAAGTTTCTTGAAATTTCTTAAACTTACATTATTTGCAGAATTTTACTATATTGATGAAAAAGTCACCGGAAACGATATTGACCGATCAAGATCCATGGATGAAACAAGCAATTGCAACGGAATTTCCTTATACTAAACATGCATTTTGCATATGGCACATCACCACTAAGTTTAGTAGTTGGTTTACTTCACTATTAAGAAGTGAGTATTCAAGTTGGTGCACCGAGTTTTACAAGTTATATAAGTTAGAATCAGTTGAAGAATTCGAGCAACAATGGCCATTAGTAATTGCAAAATACAATCTCAAAGAGAATAAGCATGTGATAGCGTTGTATCAAATTAAAACATTTTGGGTTCCAAGTTATCTTCATGACTTTTTCTTTGGTGGCATGACGACTACCGGAAGATCTGAGAGTATCAACTCATTTATAAAAAAATTTATATCCTCTCGAACATGTTTAAGCGATTTTATTAGACAAGTGAGTACATTTTTTCCTACTTTTTTTTAGTTAAACATTTTGTTATTGACTTTTTTACTCATATTTTTATAGGTTGATCTTGCCATTGAAGATGTTGAGCAAAAACAAATACATGATACCATGCTGGCAAAATATCAAAAGTGTCATTTGAAATCATTATCGCCGTTAGAAAAACAAGGTTACCAAGTATTAACTCCGTTTGCATTCAAAAAGTTTCAAGATCAATTTGCTTCAATGGATCTATTGTTGCTTAGGATTCCGTGATTTTAGGAAATTATTTGGAAATGGCTGATTTAGTGATTTGTTGAGGAACTTATGATATTTTAGTGAATCAGATTGTTTCATTACGGCGTTTGTCCACTGTTTTTCAACATTAGAAGGGCATGAACCTGTGATTGCTAATAGTTCCAGTCATTGATGGATTTAGAAATATACTTTTCAGATGTTATTAAGCTATCTTCTTTGCAAGCTTCCCAATCTAAAAGAGATTCTGTCTTACTGAAATGTGAAAGGGGAAAAGAACTAAGTAGTATCTTTGGTGAAAATAGTTTTTTTTTTGAGGTCTCTTAGTTTAGTTTAATTTCGCCTTTCTATGTTTTAAGAAAGTATATAGAATTATAGTTTGGTAAAGCTTAATAATCACTTCACTTGCCGTCGAGCTCAGGATCCATATTTTAGGTGGTAATAGTGCAATACCTTAGATATTATAGGTTTAAAACTTCAAGCTCCATATCACCTTTCCATTCTCTCTAAAATATAATGAACAAGTTTTTATTATCTCAGTCTATGTTTAATGAAGTATCTCAGTTACACCAAGAAGGAACTTTCGATGTTTCATCATCTTGTGCAAACAATAGTGAGCCTATAACAAATGCAATTGAATTGGCCCAATGCCCTGTTATGTCAAAAACAAAGGGCCGACCTAAGCAAAAGCGATTGAAAAATGGAAAGGAGTTAGCAAAACAAGTAAGGCGTTGCAGATTGTGTAGCTCTTCAAAACACAACTTCAGCACATGTCCAGAGAGAGAGCCTGTCGTTGATGCTAACAATGCTCAACAAGTAGATTATAACCCCATACTTCATTATAAATGTTGAGTAATCTCCCGTTTAGTTATGATTAAATGAATATGTTATTTTGCTATTATTATTATTATTTTTTAATGAAGATCAATGGATGCATTACGGCTTTTTTTGTTGCCGTTTTTCTTAGTATAAGTAAAATATATTAAACTAACAAAATATTAGTTTAATACTTTAGTACCATTCTTTAAATAATATGCCGTTCAAAATATGTCGTTCAAATTTATGAAATGCCATTCAAACAAATATCCTTAATAAAATATGTATTTTTTAAAAATTGCAACAGAACATTTTGGTTTAGATATTTAGAATGGAATATTAGAAGGACAAATTTGGTATAGGAAATAAAGTTAATGTAATTATTGTATAATGGTAGTCTCAAGAAGAATATTCAAGGCATTAATTACTTCTTACATGTGCCCTTAGGGCACATGTTAGAAAATCCCTATTTATATATCTTACAAGTTGGTGACCCGCCCTTGCTTCGCGACGGGCCACCCATTTACCAGTCCGTTCAAGTCAAAAAGGTTTAGTATGGTAAAAGTATAAAACTATAAAGAAGTCGTGGCTAAAGTCGAAAACTCTAAAAGTATAATAATAAAAGGAAGTAGAAAATTAAGTAAAAAATGTTAGTGTGGTCAACGTGGCTTAGGTCGAAAACTCTAAAAAGTTAATAATAAAAAAAAGTAGAAAAGTTAAGGAGTATAAAACATTTCGCGGTGAGCCACCCATTTACTCGTCAGTTTAAGTAATGACATTTTAATGTGGTCAAATTATTAAACAATAAAAAAAAATAGTGGCCAAAGTCGAAAACTCTAAAACTATATTATAAACAAAAGTAGAAAAGTTAAGGGGTATATAATGTAAAATTCTAAAAGTTTTATGGTTAAAGCATAAAACTATAAAAAGTATTAAAAAAACGAAAGTAGAAAAGCTAAGGGACAAAACATAAAAGTCCAAAAGTTTCTTGGTCAAATTATAAAACTATAAAAAAAGTCGTGGTCAAAGTCGAAAATTCTTAAAGTATACTAAAAACGAAAGTACAAAAGTTAAGGGGTTTAAAACGTAAAAGTCTCAAAGTTTCGTGGTCAAAGTATAAAACTATATAAAGTATATTAAAAACGAAAATATAAAAGTTAAGGGGTATAAAACGTAAAACTTTTAATGTCACGTTCTTAAAGTAATAAATTAAAAAGTAATAGTGGTCAAAGTATAAAAAAATGACATGGACCAAAAGTGTAATAAAAAATGACATGGACCAAAAGTGTAAAAATGAGAAAATATTGTGGCCAATGTAAAAGAAACTAAAATTGTCATGGACCAGAAGTGTAAAAATGAAAAAATATTGTGGCCAAAGTAAAAGAAACTAAAAATTCACTATTAATCACCAATTCCTATTGTTATATATATAATAACTATGCAGTGTTTAAAAAATTTAAGTAATACTAATCTTATGTTTGTATTTTAATTTTTCTCTACTAGAGTAATTATTTAGAAAAATTAATAAATATTATTTGTATTAAACATTATATGTTAAATTGATTATTAAAAAAAAAAATAGTAAAAGATGCTCTTAGGCTAAACCTAAAAAAAAGGGTCCTGCTATTCGTACCGAGTCATTTATTGTCACACCCCAACCGACGGCGGAATACGTCGGGGCGCGAAGATTGTCCAGATGCACACAACACTAATTCAAGTTGCGATATTCTTAATTGAACCCATTTCCATGAACATAGAATCAAACATAAACAAGTCATAATTCGAGATTACAATTCAACATAATATTCAAATAGAAAGTCATAAAGTCTAATATTTTATTTAATAAGGTCATCTAAGTCCCATGCAATCCTATGATGGCGGAGACAAAGGAATCAAACAGCAGCACCTGCAACATGTTTAACATAAAAGTCAACTACTAGAGTTGGTGAGTAAACATAGGTTTGTAAGCATTTCATAGTTTAAAGATAAGCGATTCATGAGACTAGTGTTTCATTCAATCATGTAAACAAGGTCATAAGTGATGTGCACCAAACCTAGACAAGTAAGGGAGCAATCACCCGGCGCCCAAGCCAAGGCAGGCCAGGTGGGTTGTCAGCCAATAGATCTATCATTGTTGCCACGGCTCGATGGTTAATGGTACACAAGCGATTAGCGATTAGTGATTAGTGACTAGCGATTATCCACACATAGAGTCCAACCAAGTTTCACATAATAGAATTCACACATAGAATACATGAGATCGCATAATAGTTTGAATACATAGACTTTAGAGATTTTGTATAACACATGTTGCACCCCAAAGTTTGAAAAGGTAAAAGGGGCTATGAATACTCACCTCACGGGTGAATCGAGAAGAAAGATAAGCGATAGCGATGCGCGAATATCACGTCCGGAGATCACCTTTATGATTGACCGAGATTGAACCAACATAGATAAAGAGTAAAGTGAGAAACCGACACTTGATACGACACGACACGACTTCACCAAATCACAACTCATTGGTGTTTTACTCAAGTGATAGCGTACGGGCTTAGTTTGGGTTCAAGTCTACACACTAAGTAATGTTGAAGGGTCCTAATCTAGCAAACTAGCATAGAAGTCAAACTAGGTCAACAAAAGTCAACAAATTCCATATTCATGATAATAATCGAAGGTAATACACATGGATAACATTTAGGATCAGAACTAACATCATCTTTTATAGATTTTATAGATCTACTTGAATCTAGCATGAACCTAGCATAGTTTAGTATGAATCTAGCCAAAACTAGCCCATTAATCGGCTTTTGATTCACAAAACAAACCCTAATTGAGCATGCATGGTAGATCTATCATTTAAACACATAAAGACTCATGTTTGATAACTTTATATACAGATCCTACAAGAAAACTATAGATCTAAATAAGTTATGAGGCAAAAATGACATCTTGAAGCTTTATGACACACATTTCTACCCTAGATGACACACATGATAAGATCTAGCCATTTATCAAGGAAAAATCCAAACTTGATGATCATAATACATGGATCTAGTCCTAATCAACATTCATGAAGCAAATCAAGTCCATTTGAAACATAAAGATTGAATCTTGATGAGTAAATCCCTAGATCTAGCCCTAGATGACATGCATTTCATAGATCTATTCATGTTGGCACATAAAAATCCAATCTTGATCAAGGAAACCCTAGATCTATAACATATTAGTGATTTATCATGACTAAATCTCAGATCTATACACAAGCTTACAACTTTCATGAAGATTTATACATCAAATTTCATGGAAAACCTAGATCTAAGGAGATTTCATCATGGAATCAAGTTAGATAACCAAATCATGCAAAAAGGTGGAATCTTTAATCATACAAACCCTAGATCTATCATCTACAACATGCATTAGAGCTAAATAACACATAAAGTTTGCATCTTGATGGGAGTAGAAGAGAAGATTCAAGATGCAAAGACAAGATTTGAAGATTACTAACCGAAAGGGATGATTTCTAGGTGATCCTAAGCAATAAAGCTTGAAACTTGGGCCTTGAATCTTCAAAGAACTTCACCTCTCATGTTTACAGCCGTTTTAGGGTTTTGGGAGTGATTTGGAGCTGAATGGGGAGAGCATGGGGGCTTAATGATGCTTATATAGTGGAAAACTAGGGTTTGGCTGGAAATAGAGATACTAGCGTATCGCCTGGGGGTTTGTGTAGTTCCAGGCGATACGCCTGGAACTCCCCCGGGTGATCACTTCATTGTTTCATCGTTTTGCGTGCTCGGTTTGTCGTTTTTCGATGTTTTCGAGTCCCGTTTTCTCCCAAATCACCCAAACAATGGTCCCATCATGTTCATTACATTAAATCCACTCAAAATGATAACAAATATGTCACGTAACACTAATGTATACACAAATTAGGTCAAACATGCAATTTTGGTCGGTTTTGCCGTACGTATCACTTTTAAGCAACTCACCTACGATTTGTGACTCAATCAAGTGGGTGATGACTCAAGACATCATGTGTGATCATAAATGTCCTAAAGACTCATAAATATGACAAATCTGACATTCGATACTCAAAAACGTGATCTCCCGGTTAAAATCGAATTCGCGCGGGATTTACCGAACGTTCACCGTTTTCGTTCTAAACCTCAAATCCATGCACGTCCTCACATGTATTCACTTGTATGCTTAACTAGTATCACATACAAGTCTCGTACATGATTGGATTGCTTGAATTCCCGGTTAAACAGAATTATCGGTGTATTGGCGGTAAAATCCAAAATAGTGACAAATTGAATATCAAATCGATTAACGAATATAATAATGAATCCAACACCATAAAATAAAGTATAAAACATCATGATTAAACATAATTCCTCATTCGATTATCAATCAAGGGTTTCGGGTTACAAAATGGATCGAATCGGATAACCGGAAAATCAGAAATGTTACAGTCTCCCCTACTTTAGGAAATTTCGTCCCGAAATTACAAATTCAAGAAGACCGAACGAACAACTGCGGATATTTAGCTTTCATCTGGTCCTCACGCTCCCAGGTGAACTCTGGTCCACGCTTGGACTCCCAACGAACCTTAATGATCGGAATACGGCTGCGCTTGAGCTGTTTGACCTCACGGTCCATGATCTCAACAGGTTTCTCGACAAAGTGCATAGACTCGTCGATCTGGACATCCTCAAGCGGAACATGCAAGTCCTCATCAGCCAAACATTTGCGAAGGTTCGAAACATGAAACGTCGGGTGGACATTAGCCAACTCAGGAGGAAGATCAAGACGGTAAGCCACTCTACCGATTTTCTCAAGGATTTTGAACGGACCGACATAACGAGGTGCTAGTTTCCCTTTTTTGCCAAATCGGACGACACCTTTCCATGGGGATACCTTTAAAAGGACAAGGTCGCCCTCTTTAAACTCAAGGGGCTTTCGTCGTTTATCTGCATAACTCTTCTGACGACTTCTAGCAGCGAGTAGATGATCGCGAACCTGAGAGATTTTATCAGTCGTCTCTTGGATCAGTTCGGGACCGGAGATTTGAGATTCACCGACCTCGCTCCAACATATCGGTGATCGACACTTGCGACCATAAAGGGCCTCGAACGGCGCCATACCAATGCTCGTGTGAAAACTGTTGTTATAAGAAAACTCGATGAGTGGTAAGAGAGTATCCCAACTGCCACCGAAATCGATGACACAAGCACGGAGCATATCCTCGAGAGTCTGAATGGTGCGCTCAGATTGACCATCAGTTTGAGGATGGTAGGCGGTGCTAAGATCCACGCGAGTCCCCAAAGCTTCTTGGAGCGATTGCCAGAAATGAGAGGTAAATCGACCATCACGATCAGATATGATAGTCAAAGGAGTGCCATGACGTTTAACGATCTCATCCACATAGAGTTTGCCCAACTTATCAGCCTTATCCTTTTCATTGATAGCAAGAAAGTGAGCAGATTTGGTCAAGCGATCGACAATGACCCAAATGCTATCGTGACCTCTAGGAGTCTTTGGAAGTGATGTGACGAAGTCCATTGTGATGTCCTCCCACTTCCACTCTGGGATCCTTGGTTGCTCAAGTAAACCGGAGGGTCGCTGGTGCTCGGCCTTGACCTTTAGGCAGGTAAGACATTTAGATACATAAAGAGCAATGTCCTTTTTCATGCCGGGCCACCAATAGAGTCTTCGGAGATCAAAGTACATTTTATCCGAACCGGGATGGACCGAATAACGAGACTTATGAGCCTCGTTCATGATGAATAAGCGAAGATCGTCACGGTCAGGAATCCATAGACGATTCAAGAAGTAAAGAAGGCCATCAGACTTAGTTTCGAGCTGATGCTCGACACCACAAGATAGTTCTCCATGCAAGTTACCAGCTTCAACAGAGGCACGCTGAGCAATGAGAATGCGAGATTTGAGATCCGACCGGTGAAGAGAACCCTGAAATAGAATAGGCATTACATACTCCCTACGACTTAGTGCATCGGCCACGACGTTTGCTTTTCCCGGATGGTAGCGAATCTCGCAGTCGTAATCACTTAGGAGTTCAACCCAACGACGCTGACGCATATTGAGTTCTTTTTGGTTGAAAATATGCTGAAGGCTTTTGTGATCGGTATAGATCACACACTCGGTGCCATAAAGATAATGCCTCCAGATTTTTAGAGAAAACACGACCGCTCCAAGCTCAAGGTCATGTGTCGTATAATTTTTCTCATGCTTCTTAAGCTGCCTTGATCCATATGCGATTACCTTTCCTCGTTGCATAAGGACACAACCGAGGCCTTGATGAGAAGCATCGCAATAGACCACGAAATCATCTACTCCATCGGGAAGAGTTAAGATGGGAGCTTCACACAACATTTGCTTGAGCGTCTGAAATGCGCTTTCTTGAGCGGGACCCCATACGAAGGGTTGACTTTTCTGAGTCAAAGCAGTGAGAGGCACGGCAATACGAGAGAAATTAGCAATGAATCTCCGATAATAGCCCGCTAACCCAAGAAACGAGCGGACTTCGGTAGGTGAAGTAGGGGTACACCAACTCTTAACGGCTTCGATTTTAGCAGGATCGACATGGATGCCCTTGTCATTAACAATATGCCCCAAGAATTGAACCTCCTTTAGCCAAAACTCACACTTGGAGAATTTGGCGTAGAGCTGCTCCTTCTTTAGAAGTTCAAGTACCAAACGCAAGTGAGATTCATGATCGGATTTAGACCTTGAATAGATCAGGATATCGTCAATGAAGACGATGACAAATTTATCAAGATAGGGTTTACAAACGCGATTCATGAGATCCATGAATATAGCAGGAGCGTTTGTCAACCCGAAAGGCATAACGGTGAACTCAAAATGGCCATAGCGAGTACGAAAAGCAGTCTTGTGAACATCTTCCTCGGCGACACGAAGCTGATGATAACCAGAACGAAGATCAATTTTGGAGAAACATGTGGCACCTTGAAGCTGATCGAAGAGGTCATCAATACGGGGCAACGGATAACGGTTTTTGATTGTGAGTTTATTAAGCTCACGATAGTCGATGCACATACGAAGCGAACCATCTTTCTTTTTGACGAAAAGAATTGGTGCTCCCCAAGGAGAGGAACTCGGCCGAATGAAACCCTTATCAGATAGTTCTTGGAGTTGTTTGGACAACTCCTGCATTTCTGAGGGTGCGAGGCGATATGGTGACTTCGCAACAGGAGTGGCACCTGGAATTAAGTCAATACGGAAGTCCACTTGGCGAACGGGAGGTAGACCCGTTATATCATCCGGAAATACTTCAGGGAAGTCCCGTACGATCGGGATGTCTTCGATTCTCCTTTCTTTATCTCGAACCTCCATGACATGGGCCAGAAATGCCGGATAATCCTTGCGTAAGTACTTTCGGGCTTTTACACAAGACATAAGCTTGAGCCCACAAGATGGTTTATCGCCATGAATTACAAGAAACTGGCCATCCGGACGAGGAATGCGAATAATTTTATCAAAACAAACGAGCTCGGCACGATGATGTGACAACCAATCCATGCCAATGATGATGTCAAAGCTCCCAAGTCGCATCGGAATAAGATCAATAGAGAAAATGTGGCCTTTGAAATCCAATTTGCAATCGCGAATCACAGAATCGAGGTCTACCGGTTTACCATCCGCGACCTCAACGGATAATGGATGATCGAGAGCAATGCGAGGAGAGTCAAGTAAGGGCTCAAAGTCTAGTGACACAAAGCTACGATCGGCACCAGAATCAAATAATATAGATGCATAACGATTATTGATCAGAAACGTACCATTGACGACTTCCTGGTTTGCCTGAGCCTGATTAAATTCAACCAACAAAATTCATGAGATTTAGAGTAATTAATGGACATAGACTTTAAAATAAAGAGATTAAATTGAAAACCTGATTAGCATTGATGCTGAAGGCACGGGCAGGGGCACCACGGTTAGCATTACCAGCAGGAGGCTGAGCGACCGCGAGAGCGGGGCATGCACTGCGAAGATGAGTAGTGGATCCACAGTTGTAGCAAGCGCGAACCTGAACCTGAACATTAGGAGCCTGAGCAATCAGAGGCTGAGCAGGATACTGAGCCACCGGCTGTGCTCGGACCGGCTGGCGGCAGGCGTTCATAAGATGACCAAAACGCCCACAATTGACACATCGCCTGCAGGGAAGGTTGGCTGGATGGTGATAGTTGCAAGTGTTGCACAAAGGGTGTGGGCCAGTGTAGGGCTTTTTGGCAGGTGGCCCACCAGGAGCCCATTGGGCCATAGGAGCAGCAGGTGCAGCAGGAGTAGCGGTAACAGCAAAATTTCGGCCCTTTCGCTTCTTCTTGTTAAATTTCCCCGCGGAGGACTCAACCTTGGACTCCCTTTCGGCCGCAGGCTCGGCCATTTCAGTACCCGACTCTTTCTTAGAATTCCTCCTCTTCAAAGTACCCGCCTTGACATGATTATCGGTCAGGCGAGCAGCAAGGCGGACAACGCTGTCAAGTGTCGTGGGGTTGCTAGCCCAAATAGAATCCTGAATCTGCTCGGGTAGTCCACCAGCATAGGCTTCAATAGCCCGAATCTCAGGAGTAACGATATCAGGCACCAAGATTTTCAGCTCATAGAAACGATCGGTATACTCCTGATTTTCCCCGCTATATTGTTTCAGTGCTCGGAACTCGTCCTCAAGTTTCTTCAGCTCGCTACGAGGGCAATACTTTTCCTTCATGACTTCCTTGAGTTCATCCCAAGTCAAGGCTAGGGCTTCATCAGACCCACGGATCCTCTTCTCCCCGTTCCACCAGGTAAGGGCTTTTTCAATCAGAGTGCTGGTGGCACGAGTGACTTTCAGCTCATCAGGACAGTCACTGTTAATGAAGGTGTTCTCCATTCCCTCAAACCATTGGAGCAACCCGATAGGACCCTCGGTGCCCTTGAACTTTGGAGGGTTACACGAGTTGAAGTGCTTGAAAGTACAAACAGAAACAGCGGTAGCATTAGCAGGGTTGGCATTAAGCCCCTGCTGGATCTGGACGACCAAGTTCGGGAGGACCTCGGCCATTTGTTTAGCGATAACCGAGGCCATTTTTCGGCCGCTATCGCCCCTACGACGCCCGTTGAAATGAATCGACATGCTGAGAAGGAAGATAAACATTTATGAGACCAACGAGAATATGATCGATAATCGAATTATGAGGACACGATGTTATTGTGTAAAGTGTATGTGTTTGTGAATCGTGATGTTGTGTAACTCGAATCATCATAGTTTACCAAAAATTTGTTTTTAAATAAAACCGCGCGTAAAATTGCGAAATCGAGAGATTAACATAAAACCATCGGAGTGGTTCTCACCTCCCGATTGGAAGGCTACAACCGAGACAAATCAGACTACGATCCTAGTGATAGACATGCTTTGGCCTAATAGGTTTCAATCACTCTCATCGGGGTATCCCAGGTGAGCATCCGGGCCCAACGGTTGATAGGGCTTATATGCAACGCTTTTCTTGACAGAAGCCCCGACTACCGGTGTTGTCCCCCTTCCAGTTACTACATGTCCACCACTAAAACCCTAGTGCCGACGAGATTTGAAAATCAAGAAAAAATCCATTTTTCCTAAATGGTACGTAAGGCACCATTTTCTAAGGAAGAGGCTAGGAAGCCTTTGTGATACGTGTATGAGTGTGTGTTGACCAACATTGATTGTGACGAGGGTTGAAATAGGCATAATCAAGAAGTATACAAATGGACAATTAAAGCATATAGGCACATTGTGCATGAGGCTCTCATGCAGGACGCCTAAGGCAATAGTCTAGGTCAAACCGGTTCTAATAACCTAAATCCCTATAGCCGTGGCTCTGATACCAATCTGTCACACCCCAACCGACGGCGGAATACGTCGGGGCGCGAAGATTGTCCAGATGCACACAACACTAATTCAAGTTGCGATATTCTTAATTGAACCCATTTCCATGAACATAGAATCAAACATAAACAAGTCATAATTCGAGATTACAATTCAACATGATTATTCGAATAGAAAGTCATAAAGTCTAATATTTTATTTAATAAGGTCATCTAAGTCCCATGCAATCCTATGATGGCGGAGACAAAGGAATCAAACAGCAGCACCTGCAACATGTTTAACATAAAAAGTCAACTACTAGAGTTGGTGAGTAAACATAGGTTTGTAAGCATTTCATAGTTTAAAGATAAGCGATTCATGAGACTAGTGTTTCATTCAATCATGTAAACAAGGTCATAAGTGATGTGCACCAAACCTAGACAAGTAAGGGAGCAATCACCCGGCGCCCAAGCCAAGGCAGGCCAGGTGGGTTGTCAGCCAATAGATCTATCATTGTTGCCACGGCTCGATGGTTAATGGTACACAAGCGATTAGCGATTAGTGATTAGTGACTAGCGATTATCCACACATAGAGTCCAACCAAGTTTCACATAATAGAATTCACACATAGAATACATGAGATCGCATAATAGTTTGAATACATAGACTTTAGAGATTTTGTATAACACATGTTGCACCCCAAAGTTTGAAAAGGTAAAAGGGGCTATGAATACTCACCTCACGGGTGAATCGAGAAGAAAGATAAGCGATAGCGATGCGCGAATATCACGTCCGGAGATCACCTTTATGATTGACCGAGATTGAACCAACATAGATAAAGAGTAAAGTGAGAAACCGACACTTGATACGACACGACACGACTTCACCAAATCACAACTCATTGGTGTTTTACTCAAGTGATAGCGTACGGGCTTAGTTTGGGTTCAAGTCTACACACTAAGTAATGTTGAAGGGTCCTAATCTAGCAAACTAGCATAGAAGTCAAACTAGGTCAACAAAAGCCAACAAATTCCATATTCATGATAATAATCGAAGGTAATACACATGGATAACATTTAGGATCAGAACTAACATCATCTTTTATAGATTTTATAGATCTACTTGAATCTAGCATGAACCTAGCATAGTTTAGTATGAATCTAGCCAAAACTAGCCCATTAATCGGCTTTTGATTCACAAAACAAACCCTAATTGAGCATGCATGGTAGATCTATCATTTAAACACATAAGGACTCATGTTTGATAACTTTATATACAGATCCTACAAGAAAACTATAGATCTAAATAAGTTATGAGGCAAAAATGACATCTTGAAGCTTTATGACACACATTTCTACCCTAGATGACACACATGATAAGATCTAGCCATTTATCAAGGAAAAATCCAAACTTGATGATCATAATACATGGATCTAGTCCTAATCAACATTCATGAAGCAAATCAAGTCCATTTGAAACATAAAGATTGAATCTTGATGAGTAAATCCCTAGATCTAGCCCTAGATGACATGCATTTCATAGATCTATTCATGTTGGCACATAAAAATCCAATCTTGATCAAGGAAACCCTAGATCTATAACATATTAGTGATTTATCATGACTAAATCTCAGATCTATACACAAGCTTACAACTTTCATGAAGATTTATACATCAAATTTCATGGAAAACCTAGATCTAAGGAGATTTCATCATGGAATCAAGTTAGATAACCAAATCATGCAAAAAGGTGGAATCTTTAATCATACAAACCCTAGATCTATCATCTACAACATGCATTAGAGCTAAATAACACATAAAGTTTGCATCTTGATGGGAGTAGAAGAGAAGATTCAAGATGCAAAGACAAGATTTGAAGATTACTAACCGAAAGGGATGATTTCTAGGTGATCCTAAGCAATAAAGCTTGAAACTTGGGCCTTGAATCTTCAAAGAACTTCACCTCTCATGTTTACAGCCGTTTTAGGGTTTTGGGAGTGATTTGGAGCTGAATGGGGAGAGCATGGGGGCTTAATGATGCTTATATAGTGGAAAACTAGGGTTTGGCTGGAAATAGAGATACTAGCGTATCGCCTGGGGGTTTGTGTAGTTCCAGGCGATACGCCTGGAACTCCCCCGGGTGATCACTTCATTGTTTCATCGTTTTACGTGCTCGGTTTGTCGTTTTTCGATGTTTTCGAGTCCCGTTTTCTCCCAAATCACCCAAACAATGGTCCCATCATGTTCATTACATTAAATCCACTCAAAATGATAACAAATATGTCACGTAACACTAATGTATACACAAATTAGGTCAAACATGCAATTTTGGTCGGTTTTGCCGTACGTATCACTTTTAAGCAACTCACCTACGATTTGTGACTCAATCAAGTGGGTGATGACTCAAGACATCATGTGTGATCATAAATGTCCTAAAGACTCATAAATATGACAAATCTGACATTCGATACTCAAAAACGTGATCTCCCGGTTAAAATCGAATTCGCGCGGGATTTACCGAACGTTCACCGTTTTCGTTCTAAACCTCAAATCCATGCACGTCCTCACATGTATTCACTTGTATGCTTAACTAGTATCACATACAAGTCTCGTACATGATTGGATTGCTTGAATTCCCGGTTAAACAGAATTATCGGTGTATTGGCGGTAAAGTCCAAAATAGTGACAAATTGAATATCAAATCGATTAACGAAATATAATAATGAATCCAACACCATAAAATAAAGTATAAAACATCATGATTAAACATAATTCCCCATTCGATTATCAATCCAGGGTTTCGGGTTACAAAATGGATCGAATCGGATAACCGAAAATCAGAAATGTTACATTTATTGATCTGCACCGGCCCTAAGCGGGTCGTATGGGTCTCAATGGGTCGTATAGTTGAGGTTTTTTTTATTTTTTTTGCCCTTTTTTTCTAACTCTTTCACTAACAAATTTTTTTACATTTTTTATGAAAAACCGTTGTTTTATAACAACACCATATTTTACAACCTTAGTCAAACATTGTAAACCGTATAACACGATATGGCGTAATAATAATAATAGTGGTTTGTTACTCGTGACTTTTTTTAAATAATACTCATACTCGTTACTTGTACTCTTTGCTCGTTGCTCGTTTGACCTTTAAAAAAAAATAATACTCGTTATATGTTACTCGTTAGTCGTACTCTTTGCTCGTTTGTCTTTTAAATAATAAAACTAGTTAATTTAACATGAATTTTATTTTAAGACTTAAATGGGGCGGGGAGGTCTCAACCCCCTGTTTAGGACCGGTGCAAGGGAAAAAATTTCGGTGCGAATAGTACAGGGCAAAAAAATGGAAGTAAAAGATAAAAATATGGAAGTAAAAGATAGAGATGTGAGATTAAAAAGGTTAAAAGTAATAAAAGTAGAAGATACGTTGAATCAAAGCAACCAGTTTTCCAATAATTGGCTAGGAAGCCAACCACATATTATTACCATTTATAGGGTCTTCCCCACCACGATTGGTTTGGAATTCTGCTCTCCAACCTTTCCCTTTTCGTACAGTTTGCATAATTGATAATCCCCTTCTAGATATACCTACTTTCTTTCTTTCTTTCAATGCATTATTCTTAATCGACATACTCCCAGATGAGCCCACAACGTGTTTGATGAAATGTCTCACCCAAGGATACATACACATCTTCTCCATATTCAACTCACAGGTTGTAAAGCTTGAAAAAAACCACTCTTCCACCATCTCTATGTAAGCTCTTTGTTTTCTAAAACTCTGTCAATCAATTTCGCTTCTTTTTGTACATAAAGTTATCGTTTGATCGCGTGTATTAACTTTTATTTACTCGATCGAGATGTTAGTTGACTCTGTTTTACCAAAATCAGTTTTTTTGTGACAATCAAGATTGAAGAAGATGGTAAACTGGGATTTGAAGATAATTTTTTTTTTTTGGATTTTACAGTGGGAAGTGAGTAGAGTAAGTGATATTTTGATGGCGTACTCGCATTCTGGATCATCGAAAAGTGAAGTAAATAATGCAATTCAAGCTGTTACATGCCTGGTGGATGGGTGTGCAGCAGACCTTAGTGACTGCAGAAAGTATTACCAGAGACATAAGGTTTGTGAGGTTCATTCCAAGAGTCCACAAGTCCCGGTTCATGGCCAAAATCTCCGGTTCTGTCAGCAATGTAGCCGGTAATTTGATTGATTTTCCATGTTTTTGCTTCCTATTTGGTGTTGTGATTGTTTAGTGATTCAAGAATGAATGAGATTTTGAACATTAATAGGTTCCATTCACTGGAGGAGTTTGATGAGGGGAAAAGAAGCTGCAGAAAACGTCTTGACGGGCATAATCGAAGAAGAAGAAGAAAGCCTCGACCGTATCCTCTCCCTCAAGATGGTCCGGCTTTTTACATATCCATATGGTTAAACCGCGAGTTAAAATGGTTTACTAATTCTATTAATTACTTTTCAGGAGCCGATATGGTGCAGTCTGCTGGTGCACCAATGCAGGTTCGCCCAGCCACAGGCTTCACAAACCCTATATCGAGTGGGGTTGTTGAGGCTCCGGCTTGGGTGGACTACTCAAGCTGTGCTCCCTCTCTTCTGTCTTCTCGGTTCTCATCGCCACATGCATCTTGTTCGACCCTGAGCAATGTGGTGCACCCCCCATCTGATTCTGGTTCAGTCTCTGTAACAGCAAGTGCCATGGATCAGGGACTAGGTTATGGTAGTTGGGAAGATGATTGTGATATGGGTTGGAGTGGTTTGACTGATATGGATCCTCGTTATCATGAATATCCTTAAATAGTTGCCTTTTATTGGCAATTATAGGAACTGTATCTTGTATACAATTGTGCTTTTAGTTCAAATAAAATTTGATTTGTTTTCTTTTTCAATTTTATCATATCAAATAAATCATGAAAATTGACATGGGGGTGAAAAAGACTAATAGGTCAGCTTCAAAAGGTTAAGGACAGACAATCAGTCACGGGTGGATTCAAACATGAGGTCACCATGTGGCCAGAGTCAAAATACTGGTTCATAATTCTAACATAAATGAAGAAAACTAATTACAACTAGTATAACAATGGATGGATTACGAAGCTCTTTTTCATGTCGTACACAAGGGATTTCACATGAACAGAAACCCGAAAAGCCTGAATAAAGTCTACAGACAAGTCACAAAAGAGATGGAAACCATGCCGTCGAAATCAAGATACTTCCTTTCGAGCTGTTTATTTCTCCAATTTAGGAAAATCCATACGATAAAAAGATAATGAAAAGTTCTTTTTGTAAAATCAAATTGAAATTCCATGAGACTTCATCATCTTCTCGACCTCCAAATACACAGTTGAGTAAGGCAGGTACTCGTTGAAATATTCTTTGCTCAGGTCATTAATGGCAACAGCAAGTTTTGGGATTTCTAGGGTTTCTTCATGAGTAAGTTTCCTCACAAACCTAGCTGGATTACCAGCCCATAATTCCCCAGTTGGAATCCTTCTTCCTGGAGGCAATACAGACCCAGCTTCAAGTATGGAATGGGTTTCGACCAAAGATCCTTCCATGAGTATCGAATGTTGACCAATTATGCACTCTGGCTCGATTGTGCAGGACCTCAGTAGACAGTAGGCTCCAACTGTCACGAACCGTTCAATCATTGTCTCTGCTGGTAAACCTGTAAACCAAGCCACAAACCAAGTGACCTATGAATAGATCCATCATCCATGTACCAGGACATACCTTATACGACAAACTTTCCGTTAACTAACTAAAGATCATGTTTGGTTTTGTAGTAATCTTTTTATGCTTCTATTGAATTATGTAATAACTAGAACAAAAGTTACACACATATTTACATACGGAATAAAAACTTAACTAAAACATACTTACATTAAAGAATATTTTTATTTTACTAATTTAACTCGACTCATATTCATATTAAAGCAGAGAAAAAAATGACAATGGTATGCAGCAACTCATTCTATTACCTTGTTCATTACATTGCTTTGTCATTTAACACAGCTAGCATTCAATTCATCATCATGACAGTGATGATGAAAAGCATTATGGAATGCATTATGCATGAGATACATGTTTAAATCAGCACGCAAAAACCAATAACATTGACTATTAATGTAACCTTTCATCATCATGACAGTGATGATGAAAAGCATTATGGAATGCATTATGCAGGAGATACATGTTTAAATCAGCACGCAAAAATCAATAACATTGACTATTAATGTAACCTAAAGTTATAAAGAAAAGCATCCATCTCACCCTCACAAATTGATGTACATTTTCAAAATTATTCTTCGCAGGTTTCAACCTAACCTGTTTTAGATCCCTTGGCCCTTGCATCTCTCCATGACTTGACTCGATCACAAAATTTGTTCATATCGTAGATCAATAGAAAATATATGATAGGATGAGTCATTGATGTGTTCCCGTGGAAAATTTTTCTACAGTTTTGGATATTGCTTATGTTCATGTAAATCTAAACCAAGGTACTCCTTTTTGCACTAAGAACAAAATTAAACAATCTAGTTAACCATGCATGATTATTCTCAAGGATGTTAGATTACAAATGGCTCACTATACTGCCCAATGGGCCCTAAGGTTTAAAAAATACACTACTTGAGCTCTATTCACAAAGGGCACTCCAACTCTTTTTATTGGAATGGAACAAAAACAAAAAAATTTACTTAATTAAATTTTCTGATTTCCGTTTCGAACCAACAATCTGCCTCTGCCAATATATATTCTATTTGTATCATCAAAGAGTCATCATGTTCTCAAGATCTCTAACTATCAACATTGAGCAGCTTACCATAATAAGTGGTTCATTGCTGTTTAACCTCCTTGTTTTTACAAAAAGATCACCTTTTATGAAATAATGATGATATGTGGTGTTGTTTGTTTGGCGTGCTACTTTACTATCATGATGTAACCACAAACTCAATTATTAGCCAATCCATTTTCCTATTTCAAGTATTAGCAATCCTCGGTATTTCAAATGCGTTGAAAAGAACATAGGCTGAGATAATAAAAACTTGTTCATTATATTTTAGAGAGAATGGAAAGGTGATATGGAGCTTGAAGTTTTAAACCTATAATATCTAAGGTATTACACTATTACCACCTAAAATATGGATCCTGAGCTCGACGGCAAGTGAAGTGATTATTAAGCTTTACCAATCTATAATTCTATATACTTTCTTAAAACATAGAAAGGCGAACTTAAAACTAAACTAAGAGACCTCAAGAAAAAAACTATTTTCACCAAAGATACTACTGAGTTCTTTTCCCCTTGCACATTTCAGTAAGACAGAATCTCTTTTAGATTGAGATGCTTGCAAAAAAAGTATATTTCTAAATCCATCAATGACTGGAACTATTAGCAATCACAGGTTCATGCTCTTCTAATGTTAAAAAAACAGTGGACAAATGCCGTAATGAAACAATCTGATTCACTAAAATATCATAAGTTCCTCAACAAATCACTAAATCAGCCATTTCCAAATAATTTCCTAAATTCACGGAATCCTAAGCAACAATAGATCCATTGAAGTATACGATACCAAGTACTAATTGTTCTAAATTCAATAAAACAGTTTACTAAAACCCTAAATGCAATCTCGGAGAAAACAAAACAGATTATGAGGCAAACCTGTAGGAGAAGACCAAGCAGCATGAACAACACACTTTTCCTGCACATTAGAGCAAAATCCAACAGTGATCTTGTTAAGATCTCCCCGGAGAACAGCGCCGTTCCAGACGGACGATCCGTCAAGGACGTTGACCTGGCCGGCCAACACAACATTGGGGGCAACATAAGCGTCCACAGCGATCTTCGGAAGCCACTGACCTAATGGAATGATCTGCCTCTGGCCTCTGTAGTCCCACTTCACTCGATCTGGAGATTCAGTTATCTTCTGCGCCGGCGGCGGCGGCGATGATTCGGTGACCTTCACCGCCGCTTCGGTGGCGAGAGCTCGGGTGAGCAGGTGGCGGTGGGAGCTGAGTGAGGAGGTTAGGGCTTTTCTCGAGAGCCGTGCTAGTGAAGCCATTTTTACGATCTTCGTTTGGGAAATGTACAGAGTGCTGGTTCGGTGACGAGGAGGAGGTTAGCGTCGAAACCCTTGTTTTGCCTGAAATCTAATCCTTCTTTTTCTTTTGTTTGCCTTTTCCGTTTTTGCACCCTCATGTTTTTAACAACCACAAATTAGCCCCTTTGGTGGTTGGAGCATGTCTAGAAAGTAAACCTCATTTTTTTTTTTTTTTTTGAGACAAGCATGATTATATTAGGAAATAGAAAACTAGCAAGAAGCTAGGAAATAAGAAGTTTAAAAAACATTAAATTTACATCAAGACATATTATATCATTATTCATTTAAACTTGAGAAAGAGGACATTGCCAACTCCTATTATTATGCTACAATCAAATTGGCTGGTTAGAAACCTCATTAACTGTAGAAACCAAGGATGCTCAAACCTGATCGATCACACCAAAAATCTTATCACCTCTTCGAACCATCGATGCCGGGATCGAACCTTGACGAACTACTACGTGATCTTGATGGTATCTTGACTGAACAAACCATTAGGGCAATATATGAAGAGAAGTGTACCGTCTAATTCAAATTTATCGTAAAAAAAGCTACACTTATAGATCTTTAAATCATAACATTAATACGTGTGACTGCCAGATTCTGTTAAATAAATAGCTCCATTAGACAAATTAAAGTAAATTTAAAAAGGAATAAAAGTAATTTTAGTGAAAAATTAAAAAAAAAAAAACAAACAAACTAGTATTTGGCGAATTTTAGAAATTGCAAAATATTAAAACCCCCAGAGCAGCACCTTTTGTCTGACTTGCTTTTATTAGAGGAGAAAGCCGCAATCAACCTTCCCAATTTGAACAAGATTGTGCAATAGGAATTGTTGCGTGGGGGTCGAATCAAAACCTACTTTCAGATTAACTCCAATCAAACTTCAAACTATTAGGGTGGCCGTTTCCCCCGATCTTCTCATTTCATCTCTCAAATGTTCTTGTGATTTTTATGTAACCTCTCGTGATTGATTGATTGATTGATTGATTGATAGAGTATCATCTAGGTCAAGGAGATATAAATCTTGATCGATAGCTGATCAAGATGACGGCTAGTCAGACAGGTTCTTCTCGGAGAAGTGTGGTTTTGACAGCCTCATCCAGAAAGAAAGCTTCCGAAAATGGCGTCACTGATTCCATTTCTACTATTCGTCCCATGTACGTTTCTTTATACAATTACATCCCTGTCGATTGCATTTACTGTAACATAGCAATATAGCATTGATGCCTACTTTATAATTTCATCGTTATAAGCAACGATCTTCGAAAGCTTTTGGAACTTTGTTGAACTGGTTTCCTAATTTTCAATTAAGGGTGATTTTTCATGGAGATAGTGATGAGTCATGCAAAGCACAACTTATGTGTCACATTGGTGTTTGTATGTAGACCATAGTTGTCAAAGGCGCAAAGGGTGGTCGCAAGGCTGTTAAAAAGCGAGGGCCCGAGATAAGCAAAGGGCATATCTTAAACATACCATTTTTAGAGGTTTTAGACATGTTTTAGACTTTTAGGCTTGTTTAGGGTTAGTTTTAGGTTGGTTGGTTACGGACCATTTTTGAGCGCTTTAGGCTGTTTTAGGTTGGTTGGTTACGGACCATTTTTGAGTGTTTTAGAACACTTTGGCCAAAAACTACAGAATTTTGCCGGAATTATAGGATGCTGGAAACGTGTAAGAATTTGACAGGAATCTTATCTTAAGCTCGCCAGAGCGCCAGGATGGCTGCAAGTCGTGTTGCATGCGCCTCACCTGGCTTGAGCGCCTAGTGCGCCTTTGACAACTATGATCTAGAGTCCATACTCAGGAGAAAAGTGTTGTTTGCTTAACATGTTATGAAAGTGATGGTGTGATGCTGAACAACTCTAATGAAACAAGCGGGAGGAAATTTGTGTTTGGTGGGGCTTTTTCTGTTTGATGTTCTTATAGTTAGTTAATCAGATGTGCAAAGTGTTTTTCAAATTCTTTATATAAGAAAATAGTAGATAAAAACCACAAAAAATGACATATTTGTCAAAATTATATATAAATAGGGGGTTAACAGGAGAACGTACTGTGAAGCGATTACGTCTTTCCAAGGCTTTAACAGCACCTGAATCTGCAACTATCCATGAAGCTTGTCGTCGCATGGCTGTTAGAAAAGTTGATGCTCTTTTGGTGACCGACTCAAATTCAGTACTCTGTGGCATATTAACCGACAAGGTTCTTTTTCCTTCTCTTCTAAAACAAAAGGAATTGTTTACTATTCACGTATTCACCAACTAGAATTTGACATGTTTGAAGGATATTGTAACAAGAGTTGTCGCTCTTGAGCTTAATCTTGAGACCACTCCTGTCTCGGCTGTGATGACAAGGGATCCTGTTTTTGTAGTTTCGGATACACTTGCAGTAGAAGCCTTACAAAAAATGGTTCAAGGTTTGTAATTATCATATAACAAGTAGCATTTGCAAATTTAGTATTAAAATTTTATAAAAACTGAAACTTGCCTTGCAGGAAAATTCAGACACTTGCCCGTCGTAGAAAACGGAGGGGTTGTTTCTATTCTTGATATATCAAAGTGTTTATACGATGCAATTGCACGTATGGAGAGAGCTGCTGAAAAGGGGAAAGCCATTGCAGCTGCTGTTGAAGGTGTTGAGAAGCAATGGGGAACTGTTTCTGGTTGGTTGACTTTCCCCCTTTATAGACTGCATAAGTACAATTGATTACATTTATTGTTGAAATACACATACGGGGAGTTTGGACATACGTTTTGAAACTGTTTATATGAGATTAAATAATCAGAATGAGACCACATGGGATAGTCTTTGATGTGTTTCTGTCTTATGAAATTTTAAAAACTCTGATAATAAGTTGTTTGAGTTTTGACAATTCTGGCTGTTTAAGTAACTTATCAACAAAATGGCCAAACTAAATCTGACAATTCATATCCTTTTCACTATAACAATATCTATTATGCATTATTTGTTCATAAGTTTTCATGAAGCAGGTTCCAACACGTTCATTGAAACACTTCGAGAGCAACTGTTCAAGCCTTCTTTATCAACCATAATTTCAGGAAATTCAAAGTAGGTAATACGTTTTACTTTGATGAAAAAACAATTCTTTAGTTTGTTTTTACAACCTTTTCTTGATGACTTCCATGCAATAATAGCTTACGTATTCCTCAAATTGCTATAATTCTAGGCTTGTAGCTGTTTCACCATCAGACACAGTGCTAATGGCAACAAAAACAATGCGTGAATGTCACACGAGCTCTGTCATTGTAACAGTTGATAGCAAACCGCGTGGAATTTTAACGTGAGTATTTAATTTTGTATATATAGACCAAATCATGTGGTTTCTGCTAATCAGATCAAATAAATGTGATTGTAATGTATAATAGTTCTAAGGATATCTTGATGCGAGTTATAGCATCGGGTCTTCCTCCCGAATCAACCTTAGTGGAAAAGGTAAATTGTATTTCCCTCTCTTTTTTGTGTATTTTTACTATATTCTTATAAAATATTTTCTTTTAAAGTTTCATTTATTGTTTAGGTGATGACCCCAAATCCTAAATGTGTTGGTATTGATATGCCAATTGTTGAGGCCCTGCATACTATGAACAAGGGGAAGTTTTTACATCTTCCTGTTGTTGATAAAGGTAACATTTTCATCATAATCAATCTTTTTCTTAATTCATTTTCTCCGTTTACTCTCATTCGGTTTATCCATGGTCTGAATTTGCACAATTTATGCCTAAAGTTGGTATCTTTTTGTACAGATGGAAACATTCTTGCTGTTACTGATGTACTCCAGATCATTCATGCAGCTGTAGCCTCAGTAAGTTGAAATCTCTCAAGGGAGCCTTTTGATTGAAACGGGCCGGGTTCATTCTTTTAGAAATATTAGTGCAATAATTGAGATTAGAAAAATAACATTGTCACAAATAGTAATCTGAAAAAATGACTTGGGATGTTATATGCAGTAAAAATTGACTCCGGGAGTTTTTCAACTGCTTTGATCGGTTATCGTTTTAGCTACTTTTTTGTTTGACCTTTTGAGATAAAACACAACCCGAAATCGGCCCATTTCATAAGTGTCTTTGTGGCTTAAACCTGATATAATGTTAACATTTTATGCATGAATTAGGTTGGAAGTAATGCTGGGATTGATAATGATGCTGCAAATTCAATGATGCAAAATTTTTGGGACTCTGCGATGGCAGCACCTCCTGCAGACGATGATAGTGAAACCAGAAGGTAACTGATAAAGCATGCTGCATGCTGTTAATAGATCGCTATGATTCTGACTTTTTGCTGGTCAAACCTAAACAGAAGTGATATTTTGCAGCGAGAGTTCTGTGAGGATAGCTTCAGAAGGGGGGACGGGTATTGGAAAAGCTATTTATCCTTCACCTACAATACTTAATACATTTTCTTTCAAGATTCAAGATAGAAAGGGTCGGATGCATAGATTTACATGTGGTATGTTTCTATTTTTATTTCAATTATTATCTTGATAAAGTATGACATTACAGAGGTTGAGTTGCTTAACTTTATCTTCTTGTTGTTGAGGTTAGAAACTCATAGTTTGACGGATCTTATAACTGCCATACTTCAAAGAGTAGGTGGTGAGATTGACCGTAACAACCTCCCTCAGATTCTGGTATTTCTCATCTAAAAAGTTAAAAATTAATTAATTTCTGACTTTGACGGGTTAACATTGGTTGTGTATCTGTATTCTGTAGTACGAAGATGAAGATAAGGATATGGTGATGCTTGCAACAGATAGTGACCTTGTTGCAGCTGTGGAACATGCTAGATCAGCTGGTTGGAAGGTATGAAAATTTTAAATAACCAATTTGCGCATAATCATCGATTTTGTTTCAAAACTGTTTCTCATGGTATTTTAATTTGGTGAATATAAACAGGGATTAAAATTGCATCTAGATTACTCTGGGATGCCTAGTAATCGAAAAGGTTCATCAGGTGGTGGTCGTGGTGGCAGTGGCAACGGTTTGGAGCATGTTCATGCAGATGCATGGGCCTCTGCATACAATTCGGTTGCGGCTGGAGCTGCATTGGTTGCTGGTTTAGGTGTACTAGCCTTCTTGAGAAGGGCTGGCAATTGATACGAGTATGTCATTCATTTTTGCTGTGAACATTTGAGGTAAAGACTACATATATTGATGATACCAGCAACCTAGTTGCTTATTCTTGTGGCGATATGTTGAAAAACGAGACTGTGTTGTTCACTTTTCCTCTCTAATTGAGAGTTTGGTATAGGTACTTACACCGGATGACAATTGTATCCCATTAACTGAACGGAGTTAATCGGCTATAAAATTTTGGAGAACTTTTGAACCAGCAAAATTGCATTTTTTAACCCTTTGATTGAATCGTTCTAATGTCATGGTTACTCATGTATTATTCGTCATGATTACGCTTATGTTTGCCATTGATGATTGTCTAATTGCTTTGCTTCAACACTCTAATACCAATGTTAAGAAACAATTGGTAATAACGAATAGAAGAGAGTTTATAAACAGAAGAAGGTTCTTAACTCATTTGTAACTATATTACCCAATTAGGGATCAAGTACAGTTACAATGAACAGTTAATTACGGACTTACGGTAGCTGTTATATACAATAAGGAACCAAAGCTTTACGACTTGACAATAATAGAATGAGTTTTTTGGTGATCACATACGACAAATATGTTGGGTTCTTTGATCATGTCAAGACCCATTATGTTAACGTTCAGATGGGAACACTGGTACGTCACCATCTTTCTTTTAGGTCCGACTCAGATATGTTTTTGGGTGATGTTTATGGTGACTTTTGTTATGTAGTTACTAGTAGCCCAAAAGGACCAACACCCAATTCAGAATATGAACATTCTTCAATGACAATCCCAGCAACCATAAAGTAGAGGTTCAACTTGTCATGCAACTTTTTAACTCAGCAAGATGCTTGGCTGGACCTTTGAACAGGTTGTTAGTCAACTGAGCTCTCAATAACCGATTGCGCCATATATAAATCATTAAATTTATGATTTTAAGCATATGGTATGTGAAGAAGTTCTAGTTGGTTGCAGAGGTCTTACCCGAAGTTGCATCACTGATAAATACTGGTTACAAGTCTGATAAAACAAGGGAGATTAGGGAGCTGCCCCAGTTTTAAAATGAAGTGTTTCAATTAGCAGCAACTTTTAGCCGTGACCATCTCATAAGCAATTTCCAGATGTAACGGGCAAGAACATGAGTGTTAAAGAAGCTCACATGTGAGAGAAAGGTCCGGTTTCACAGGTCATAAGGTTAGCAAAGAAGCAATCAAATTGGGAGTAGAACTGCATATGAATCCGCTATTCTTGACATATGACGGTCTCTAACCAGTGCAACAGTGATTCATAACCAAGAATAGAACATATTTACTGATCATTTTTCCAGATTGCAAACTAAAATGTTGGAACCAGGTCAATTAAAATATAAACTTCTGCAACAATTAACACATTGGCTACAGCTTTTGAAACGTTACACAATCCTAGAACTGAACACAAGATTTAACCTAAACATCTATCACAGTTCATCCATTACTGTTAAAAAGGTATATTAGCTTCAGCAACTTACACTACCTTCATCTGGCAACAGGACTTTGCCAAGCTGATACATCTTCAATGAGCTCTCGAGTTTGATCGATGAGACTCTTTAAATGCTTGTTTTTATCTTCAACCTCCTACAATGGATAACCCACATATCAACAAAAACCTACAGCATATCACACAAATTACATTGAAAAAAAAGGAGATCCATATACCTTTCTTAAAGCAGAAACCTTGTCTTCCAGCCTCTCAATATCCAATTCCTCAATTGAAACTGGATCAATTTCATAAGCCTTGGCCTTCATCAAGTTTGCAAACACATGTTTCAGATCTCATATTCAATCATCTACTTCTTTTTGCAGCCATTAAACTAGCCTAAAAGTACTAAAACCAAAACCATAGAATACCGATTTTTCCGGTAACTGCATCATTGAAATACCGAAAAATAACGAAACCGAAAACAGTACCTTTTCAGAATTCGGAATAGCGGTGACGACGGAACGGAGAGCGGCGACGGAGGACTTGTACCGGAGACGAGCTTCATCGAGAGCTCCGCCGCCGATCTCGAACTGATGTGAGGCATCGGAGGAGGTAGTGTCGCCGTTGGTTACACCGTTGGATGGCGGCGCGTGATGGCCGTTGAAATTGGGATGTGGAGAAGAGGAGGACCATAAGTGAGGGTTGCAGAGTTCTTCGTTCAGAGAAGATAATATATGAAACGCGGATTGTATCGTATCTTCGAGATACTTTTGGCCTTCCATCGCTAGTTCTTGGGTTGATTTCTGTCCCGTGGTGGTTGTGCTGCTGGTCTCTTCCATTGATTTAGAATCTAGAAAGGATAAAATTATAGATCAAAAGCTCAATTGCAAACCCTAATTGTTTTATGATCGCCTGAAAATAGTAGAGAGATGAAATTCCTAAAAATCGATAACAAAGACGTCCCCTTCAACCGAAAAAAAATCGATAAAAAAGACGTCAAAAATTAAGAATTTCAGGATAAAGAGAACGTCGACAGCAGGGTTCGAACCTGCGCGGGCGTAGCCCAACAGATTTCAAGTCTGTCTCCTTAACCACTCGGACATATCGACGATTTGTTATTTCCTTGGTTTCAGACTTTCTGTTCCTCAAAATTATTAAACCTACCTATAAACTAAAATTTAATTGGGGAATATATTTATTATTATTTTTAATTAATATAATAGGTTATATTGCAATAGAGGTTAGTTTTGATAAATTTTATATCTAATAAAAAGGGAAGTCAAGAAGGGTAAAAAAAAAGTTATGATTTGCTATTTTAGTTGTGATAAGAGATTTTTTTTTCTTTTCTGCTCCATCATTTTAAATTAAATATTAGATGCATGGTAAGTTAAAGAAATGCATTTTTGGTAAAGAGGATTATAGCCGTTTATACCCATTTTAAACCCGTTTGTTTTCCTCATCTGAGCCCCAAATATAAGTATAAATAGAGGATAGAGGTTTTAGGTTTGACACACCACTTCTTTATTATCTCTAGACACTCTAAACACTTCAAGAATATAAAAAGAAAAAAAAATAAAATGGTCGACAACAACAACATTTTGGTGAACTAGCCACCGTGGGTCACAAGGGTCATACCTCTAAGGAGGAGGACACACAAGGTTTTGGTTAAATACGATTTATGTGAGATGTCGGTTGGTATCGAAATAGTAAGATGCAAAAGGTGTGGTGTTTTATTCAAACATGATTTCAACACCATGTAGAATTTTTTCCAAAACAATAACGGTTTAATGTTGTTTAAACTGTTGTTGTTTTTATGTTGTATTAAATTAATAAAAAATATATTTAGTGTTGTTTATTAATAATAATAATAATAAATAAATGTATTTTATGTTTTTTAATTAGTACTAAGAGATGTCAACCTTTTGGACCGAAGAGAGGAGGAGGACTTTGCTCATTGTTTGTTACAAGTTTAGGAGGATATGGGGATTAATGATGGAGTTGATTTCTAGAACCGCGTTAAGGAACACATTTGTCGATTACATTGCAATAGGGAGTACAAGGGATGAGATAAAAATACAATGGATGAGAATAGAAACGGTTCTTGTAACGTTTGACACAATCTACAATGCTTGGGTGTAATAAGCTACAAAGCCACGCAAGAGAAAGTTACCAAATATCTTCGTTTCTGTCTCGATACGGGTTCACTCTATTTAGGCCCGAATTGAGATGTTCCAACTAGGTGGAATTCGACATGAAAAATGTTGGATTATGCCGTTAGGCAAAAAACCTTCTTTAGAAATGTGTTCTTGACCAACTTGCTCAACATGGTCTCGTTGATACATTTCCTACTCCGGGTTGGGAAGCTATTAAGAAATTAACCGATTTTGCTTGAAACTTTTAAAACCACCACTACATATTTGTCGGGAGTTTATAATCCCACGAGTAAGTTAGTATTTCATCAATTATTTCATATGTGTGGTAAACTTAATGAGTTTGAGTTCGAAGGTGAGGTTTTTAAAAAAATGCTTAGTCCGATGAAAGAAAAGTTTGGAAAAATATTTTGAGGATTTGCCGACTTGCTTCACTTGTGCCCTTGCCTTGAACCCCCTTTTCAATGTGTACGGTGTTGAAGTCATAATTGAGGATATCACAAATTAGGGGTGTGCATGGATCGGTTTGGATCGGATTTTGGCTAAAACCGAATCCAAAACCGAACTTCGGATTTTACAATTTTCAAATCCATTCGGATTCGGTTTTTTCGGTTTCACGGATTTCGGGTTTAGGTTTTTTACGGTTTGGATTCGGTTTTCCCGGATTCAAATCCATATGAATTTTTGGGCTAAAAAAACTAATAATATTAAATTGGGGTTTACTTATTTTCCAATTATAGATTAATTGACTACTAATAGCATTCAAAATAAAACTTTAAAATCCATAACGTTGCAATATGATCTAATCTTAAACAAATACATTCAAACAAATTCTTAACGATCTAATCTTAAAGACTCAAGGATTTATAATGTTGCATACCGATCCAAAATCAAACAAATCTTTAACATTCTAATCTCAAACACTCAAACGATATTGAAATAAAAACTAAAGTTGCATAATGATCTAATCTCAAAGACTCAAATATCCTAATGATTATAAATAAATCTTTATAATTAAAATTTGAAACCCTTCAATAATTAAATGGATCGGTTCGGTTTTTTCGGATTTTCTTTTTAGCTAAAACCGAAACCGATCCGAAATTTCGGATTTTAGAAAAGTTCAATCCAAAACCGTCGATTTCTATTTGGATTCGGTTTTTTCGGTTTGGTTTTTTCGGTTATTTTGGTTTCGAGTCGGTTTTTTCGGTTTGGTTTCCGATGAAAGAAAAGTTTGGAAAAATATTTTGAGGATTTGCCGACTTGCTTCACTTGTGCCCTTGCCTTGAACCCCCTTTTCAATGCGTCCGGTGTTGAAGTCATAATTGAGGATATCACAAAGACACAAATGCTTTGAACGTCAATGATGATGAACCTAATTTCACCCAAATAACAAAAGATCGTTTTAACTCACATTTTCAAAACTTGTATGAAGTTTATTATCAAAAGTATAGAAATATAGCCAACATACATGAATCTATGAGTTCGGCATCAGCTACTACTTCAAAAACTAACAAAGGCCGAAATCTTTTGAACACGTTAAGAAAAGTGAGTAGTAAATGGGCCAAAAGTAGCACCCCGAGAAGTGAATTTGGGAGATACAAAGGGAGCGATTTTCTTCAACTTCTAAACACCGATGAGATTGAAAACTTTGATATTTTGACTTGGTTGAAAGAACATCAAACACAATTTCCCGTTCTTTTCGCCATGGCCAAGACCTACTAAGTGTCCAAGCTTCCATGGTAGCTTCGGAATTGGCTTATTCTCTTAGTGGCAATGTTTTATCTATCCGGAGGACGAGACTCACTTCCCAGTCGCTAGAGGTTTGCATTTGCTAGAAGGATCACCTAGACACAATGGAACGTGTACAAAACGTTTCTAATCTTAAAGGTGAAATCGAAGTGGAGACGGCGATACACGAAGACGAGACAGCAACGGGGGATCCTATTCCACTTTCCAATGAAGAAGAACAAGCCGACTTACGACAAAAAAAAGATCGAGCTATGGCGGCGGCGACAATGAAATAAACTCGAGCAAAAATATATTGTTTCACTTTTCCGATGTAAGTACTTAATTTAAATTTAAATTTAAATAATAATAACACAAACAAAAAAAATTTAACTTGTTGCAATATTGTTCAGAAAATTAAAAAACGTCGACAGCAGGATTCGAACCTGCGCAGGCAAAGCCCAACAGATTTCGAGTCTGTCTCCTTAACCACTCGGACATATCGACTTTTTGTTAAACATTCCTCAATTTCGTTTTTTATATCTATCTCTCTACATTGACGAGTGACGACCACATATTCCAGCAGGTTACAGCATAGCTGGTTAACTGGTTTCTCATTTTAACGAGGTAAGTAGATATTCAAAATGGGCAAACTGTTTGCATGTTAACAGTCGTGTTACGACCCATACTTAAAAAATTACTTGTTTTAAGCCAAGCTCCGGGCATCACGTAATTTAAATTCGGTTAACCCGCATCCGCATACCTGATCATCGCTCCAAGGCAGAAACCAAAACGTATCATCTCATCCTTCTTCAAAATGTTTTTTGAATTGTGAAGGTGTTTTGGAACTTGATACCTTTTGATTGATTTTTGGTTATATTTAGCATCAATTCGGGTACTTATAATAATACGAACCAGATCCAACATGAAACTCAAACACCGGAAATGTCATTTGGTTTTCAGAAATATATAAACAAGAATAACCGGAAAAAAATAAAAATCGTCGACAGCAGGGTTCGAACCTGCGCGGGCGAAACCCAACAGATTTCAAGTCTGTCTCCTTAACCACTCGGACATATCGACATTGCTGACAGAAGTAACAAAAATTAATGTATATTGTTACAGTATGCAAAGATCTTGAATTCTTGATACTATAGTCTAATGCCTTAATGGCTTGAACCAATCTAACGTAAATTCAACCTTTTGTTTCGGTTTAACTTTTGAGTAAATTACAAATTAAGTCATTTGTGAATATAACTAACTATAACTAACTATAGATCTTGTACCTCTCGAAAACTAATTACACTAGAAGGGATTACATGCAAATTTGTGTGGGGGGATTCATGTTTGAAGCTTCTCTCTTGCTCGATGATGGCTTACTGAAAACCCTCATCGGAACTATGTCATCCTACTCAAATATATTATAAAATAGTATAAGATAATACAAATGGAAGTGTCGGTGGTAAGACATAAAGTCAATGTATGACACCATGTGTAAATAAAACAGGGCACAAATATCACAATAGAGGAAAGCATAATAACGTTGTACACTATGCAAACAAAAGTGTACCAGAAATGAACGGTGGCTTTGTGTGTTGCCACATAACACAACAAACATCTCTGACTTATAAAACTCCGTATACTACATAGATAATAATACAAATGCTACAAAGTAAAAACATATAACACTACAAGAAATTTGGGTGTTTACCCACACATAATTTACCTACACATGAAAATGTGTAGGTGCATACCTACACATGTTTGTATATGTGTGGGTAATGGTTGATGTTATGTTTTCATAATAACTAACACTTAATATATGTTGGTAATACATTTTAGTCACACATAGTATTGGTGGGAAAATCTCCCTCAAAATTGACAATCAATTGAATGTTAAAATACCCACACATGTGACAAATTTTTGTTATGTGTAGGTAAATTATCTACACATATGTAAAGAAACTAAAATATGTGTAGGTAATTGATTATATTTTACCAACACATAATATTTGTAAATAAATATATAGATAAATTAAGTTAATGATTGTTTATTTATTTCTATGAATGATGTGGCAAAATAAGTACCTACACATATTTAGAAATGTAAAATATGTGTAGATATTGAATTTATATTACATACACAAAATATGTTAACTAAAATGTGTTGATAAAATAGGATGACATGGAAATAAATATTTTAAATAAAAAATAAATAAGTAAGCACTCACATATAATTTACCTACACATGAAAATGCGTAGGTAAATATCTACACATGTTTGTATATGTGTGAGTAATGGTTTATGTTATATTTTCAAAATTACTAACAATTAATATACGATGGTAATACGTTTAGTCACATTTAACATTGGTGGAAAATTTCCCATCAAAATTGACGATCATTGAAATGTTAAATTAGTCACACGTGGGGCAAATTTTCATTATGTGTAGATAGATTATCTATATGTATGCATAAGACTAATATATGTGTGGGTAATTAATTATGTTTTACTAACATATAACATCTGTAAACAAACTAAATATATATATTTATTTTATTTTGAAAATGATATGACAAAAAAATATCTACTCATATTTAAGAGTTACAATATGTATAGATATTGGATACATGTTACATACACCCATAGATAAAAATGAAATGAAAAAGAATAATTAAAAGAAAATTATAATAAAAAAGAAAGGACCACGATTAACAAGGAACATGAGTATGGTATATGAAGGCTAATTACGATTATAATGACCAATCACAATCATGATTTTGGTCATCGGAGCTCTTACTGATGAACTAGAGTCACTGGTGGTCATTTAGAACCGTGGATAGTTAATTATGGTCATTGGTGGTAAAATAAGAAAAGTTATAGTAATCGATGGTCAGTTAAGGTAAATATGGTCAATTTAGTGTCATTGATGGTCGATCAGGGTCGCTAATAGTCAAGTAGGGATGTTCATGACTAACCAGGTCTATCATGGATCTATTGGGGGAATTAGTAATCGATTAGTGATGTTATTGATCGATTAAGGTCGTTACATGCCAACCAAGGTTAATTAGAGTCATTGATGATTCATTAAGGTCGCTAATGATTATTTAGGGTCAATGATAATTAATTATAATCACTGATCACTATTTATGGTACGTGATAGTCAATTAAAGGTATTGATGGTCATGTGAGTTTAATTATAGTTATTTACGGTCAATTAGGATCAATGGCAATCAATCAGAGTCGTTGATAGTCAACTAGGATCGTTTGTGGTCTAATAGTCATTTAAGGTCAACCAAAGTCATTGTTTATCAAATTACGTTACCGTTCAAAAGATAAATAAATGGGGGTTACAGGTTGGGTAGGGGGTTTTCTCACCAATGGTGAGTTTCCTCCTGATGAGGATTGAAGATGATCGGGTGGGCGGGTGGGTAATGCCTCTGTCAATTATCCAAATTTACTGTTAAAAAATCAAATTGGGTTAATGTTGGTAAATAAATGTCATTGATGGTTAATTATTATTATTAATATAAGGAAAATTGGATTTAAATAATACGAGTTATGCCTTATTGGCGAATCATAATATGAGTTTTGACATTTCCTCACAATAATATCAATTAAACACCCAGGTGCTATCAGTGATACGCCGTTTAAATTGATTTAACGGTGTTAATGAAATGGATGTTTTTGTCATTTGTGAAAGTGGAGGGGCTGGTTTTGTAATTTTTTTTATAAACCTAAAAAAAAACGAAGAAAACTGGAGAAGGGGGGTCAAACGACCGGCGACCCGCGACCTCCCCTCTGCTCCGGCGACCGGCGACCGGCCGTTTGACCCCTCCACTTCCCTCCACCACTCGCCCGATTCCACTTCTCCGATCACCCAATCGGCAAATCGAACCCTTCAAAACGAACCATGTTTGGATTTGATTCCTGTTGCCGGGATACAGACGGCGAATTGTACAATCTGTTGCCGGAAGAACCAAAACCCTTTTTCCTTCCTTCACCTCTTCCTCAATGGCCCCAAGGTACCCTCCTTGATTATCAGTTTTCTTAGTTGATTTTGACCCTAATTGTTATGGGTTTTTGATTATCTATCCAATCAGTTTCTTTTCTGTGATTTTGACCCTAATTGTTTAGCATCATTTCATACTGGATAAAGATATTTGACCTTTGTTTCTTGAGTTGTCAACAAGTAGGTTAATTGGATTAAACATTTAAGTTTTGTTTATAAACTGATTCTTCAATTTGGACCAACTATATGTCTATGAGTGATAAGTCTGATGAACTTGGTCAATATTGGAAGTCAACGGGAAAGTAAAGCTTCACGGAATAGTGATTAAAGTTTGACTTTCAGTTGTTAAGATTAAAACTAGACTCTATTCATCTTCTTCATTCAAAATGTATGGTTTGCAGGTCAAGATTTCGCTACCGGAAGGATAAATCTCGGAGAATTAGAGGTGGCCATGGTTAAAGATTTCGAGCTCATATCGAGTTACACCCCGAAAAAATCAAAAACCGGTGGCATTACGTTTTACAAACCAGTATCGATACCCGACGGGTTCTTGACCTTTGGTCACTACTGTCAGCTAACCGATCAACAGCTTCGGGGCTACGTACTAGTCGCCCGAGATGTGGGAAACGCAGAAACCGGATCTCTTCCTGCACTAAAGTCACCTCTCGGTTTTGAACTCGTCTGGAATTCCCCAAATTCCCTCCATAAACGGCCGGTCGCCGGAGCAGAGGGGAGGTCGCGGGTCGCCGGTCGTTTGACCCTCCTTCTCCACTTTTCTTCTTTTTTTTAGGTTTATAAAAAAAAATTACAAAACCAGCCCCTCCACTTTCACAAATGACAAAAACATCCATTTCATTAACACCGTTAAATCAATTTAAACGGCGTATCACTGATAGCACCTGAGTGTTTAATTGATATTATTGTGAGGAAATGTCAAAACTCATATTATTATTCGCCAATAAGACATAACTCGTATTATTTAAATCCAATTTTCCTTAATATAATAATAAAAAAATATCAATAATAACAACAATAATTATATGTGTTATTTTTATATATAACACTTATAATTAAGTGTTATAATTATATAGGTTTTTTGAAATTCTATAGGAAAATACAATCTTCTAATAGAAAATTTAAATTTACTTTGATTTAAATATTTATCATTTCAAAGAAAAATATCCAACTTCCATTCCGTTCCCAAACCGTTTCCGTTCCCAAACCGTTTCCTCCTAGTTTCTTAAATTTTTTGTTCTTTCCCTCTTAAAATTCATTTATAATTTTCATTTCCCTCCATCCCTATTTGGATTTATATGAATACTTCATACCTCCAAAGAACTTCAACCGCTTAAAATCTTCCCCCATTCCAAGGATTCAACCCTTCCCATCCCAAAGTTTCACGCACTGTTTGTGCGAACCTAATATCTTCGCTACCCTAAAATCACTCACCTTCAATTGAAAAATTAATTTTATAATAGGGCGGCAATGAAGAACAGATAAGTGATTGCTACTTGGGATGCCCTGAAGAGGTATATTCCAAAATCAATGATGATTAGTAACAGATTTGGTTCTGGAAAAGTAAGGAGTATGGATAATTCTCGACCTATTTTACTATTAATTTATAATTTCCATCCTTTTATATTGCTTTACATATACTTTTAGATGTTAGAAACATACAAATGCTCATATTCATTTAATTGGCTTTTATCAGCTTTGGAGGCAACCCAGTCGGTATTATTTTTTTTAGTTCCTAATATACTATTGTCTTTTAATCTATTGATATGTATCAGTGTTTGTCAGGGAGTTAATAGTTTTGATTAACAAGCTAAACTCAATTGTTTTTCGAATTACAGGTTGGGCAATTTAGGGACATGTTAGATTTCCATACATAAACTTGATGGGATGCGATTTGGGTTGCAGAACACCTGATATGCTCGTTCACTACAATCAGGTTTCATAGTTGTGAGTTCTTCTTGTATGCATGTATTTAGTTTGATATTTGTATTATGAAAATTAAGATGTCTGAAAACTTTCAAAAGTTGCTTTTAGCCATGCGAATAAGGAAGATTTATGTTGGTCTTTTACCGATTCTTTTGTGTTCAAGGAATACTGATTGGGTTTTAATGTTAATTTGCAGTCTATGATACACAATATTAGGTTGCCTAAAAAGGGCAATGTTGGAGATGTTCTAAGAGAAATTAAGTCAAAGGCGCTTTGGATTTTAACTACACTGAACTTTATTGTAAGTTATATCCATCATTCATGGTTTTTACAATGCATTTTAAATATGTTATACTATCTCATCCAGATGTAGAACATAGATTTCTTGAAGCATTTTATCATATGATTTACATGTTCATTTAATTTTTTTTTACTTATTTCTGTTACCATTCTATTAGAATGGTTAAATCACTTTAGGATCTTTACCAACTCTTTTTTATCCTTCGCAGACCGTTCCTCTGTTTGAGTAAATACTAAGTGTTACGTGTTGAAGAAGTACGTTCGCTTATGGGGAGTTATTTTGTGATCCAAACACAGAGGGTAATATCATGCCTCCTCCATCAAGCATATCAAGATATCTCAAGTTCACACATTAGAGAGTGCTTAAAATGTAAATTAACGAAGTAGTTTTAGTATTTTCTATAAACTCGTAGTGACTTGTGATTTTGTGATTTTTTGTTTTGTTTTGTTAGTTTATGTATTCCAATTTCTATAACCAGTTCTTTCTTTTAGTTGTTTGAATGATCATGTTTTAACACTTTTAATTAAGAATGGTAATTTTGGTCACATTTAATAGTATTTGCACCAATATATTTTGTATTTGTTTATATGTATTTGAAGATTATTACCTACATATTACTTCTTACACATAAACATATTTTTACCAACATATCTATCTATCTTCCTACACATATTGAAATCAATACCTATACATCTATCACTTTTACCTACACAAAATATTACTTTTGCCCACACATATATTTATGACACGTGTCAACAACACTTTTTTGTGACAAGCCATGTCAACTGCCACGTCATCTGCCACATCATCTGCCATGTCAGCTAAGAACCAAGCAAATCACCACACCTTTAACCACACATATTAATTAGTTTAACCACACATATATGTGTAGGTAAAACCTTCTAAATATCTACACATAGTTGATGCGTAGGTAATGATCTATACCTACAGTCGCGAGGCAACACATCATGACACTTAATTTATGTGTAGGTAAAGATAACTACTTACACATAATAGGTTTTTACCCACACTTACTATGTGTAAGTAAATACCTAAATTTCTTGTAGTGATATGGCTGCAAAGGAAAATCGCCAAGCTAAAACCCAACCAAGATCTCCTAAATCGAGCAAAGTTATCCAGCAAACACAGGAAAAAAATGGATTTTATTAATTCAAGTTATTACTAGTTGGCCGATATTAATCCCAATTATCATGGTGTTGGAATTCATTGGACCGCCGTTAGTTTTTGTTCAACTCCGTTAGTATTTTGCTGACGTGGCATCACCAAAATCAAACGGAGTTAATAAAAAACTAACGGAGGACCAGCGAATTCCAACACCATGATAATTAAGATTAATGTAGACCAATTTCTTAGTTATATTTAATATCGGCCAACTAGTAATAAATTGGATTAATAAAATCCAATTTTCCGCAAACACAAATGTAATAAAGGTTAATGGTAGCAAATAAAAAGGACACGAAGACATAAAGAAGGCACGTGGTACAAAAAGACTCAGAATACCAACACTTGTGTATTTGTGTTGGAAGTTTCAGTTTCTACATCTATATATCGTGACTTCGTTGAGTCTTTTCGAATACCAACACTTGTACATCTTCTCAAAGCTATAATGGTAACGCATTCATTACTCCCAAATTTCTCTCTGTTTTTCTTTCTGGTTACGATCTGTAATCAACACCTCCTTAATTAAGCTCCCTAATCTATGAATTCGACGAATTTTGTGGTAACTCTGATTCGATCTCCATGTAATACCGCTCTGATCCTTCACTATTTATGATGTTTTGTTCATATGTTAGGGTTTGTTTTTCTTTCACGATTAGCATGCATTTCTCATAATAAATTTATTAGAATCATTGATTGATCTTGAAATTTTTCTTTATTTCGTATCATTTCACATTCTATCTTGTTTATGTGAGGTTGTAAGTGCAATATTAATTTCATTTTATGATGGATTGAATTATGTAGCATCTTAATTAGCTTCTAATCAATTGACATTTGGCTTATTTATATGATATTTGCAGACAACATCCAAGCGCCTATCAGGTAGAAAGGTGGAGAGGTTTCAGAAGAACATCAAGAAACGTGGTTTGGTGCCTGAAACAACAACAAAGAAGAAAGACTCCTACCCTGTGGGCCCTATAATGCTCGGCTTTTTCATCTTTGTCGTCATAGGATCCTGTAAGTTCATCTCTAATTATCTCAACTTTGTTACCACCCTTTTTCATTTTAGTATTCTAACTTTTAAAGTCTTTTTTTGGACTTTTTCTGTGTGAATGTGATTTTTACTTTCCCCAAAGATACAAGAGTATGAACATATGCACAAAATGTAGTGAATGTTTTTGGCATTCTTCACTGGTAAATGCACTTTTTATACATATATGTAATGTAACAAAGTTAATTAAACATCATGTTTTTTATTATCTTTGCCCTCAAAAAATTCTACATGGAACAGTATTCAGAGATTAGTTGACATATTTTTCCTTGAAAAATCTCTATTGATTACAGAGTGAAAATCTTGTAAAAGTTACTCCTTGATTATAGCTCCTTATCATGAAAAATCTTGTGTTAATGATCAACTTTTATATATTGTTTCCCCTCATCCTCGCGGCCTGATGCAGTATGGCACTTGCACTAACATATATGCAAAATGCTCTCATCTAAAAGTGAGTCATTGACATTTTAGTTGATGTTGAACCTTAGAGATGACTTAACTAATTAAATCTTAGGGAGCCTTTTTGGCGAAATGAAACACTCATGTAGCTAGGTTACTCTGGGAGTTTTGTATGAAGGGGTTGCTATTTTAGGATTTAAGAGTTCTGATAGGTAAGAAGAAGTTTCCTGAATTTTTTCAATTAGGAACAAAATTAAGGTGTGGAAGCATAATACACTTTCTTGACATGGCCATTAGTTGGCATAGGCAATTAGTTGTAAGAGGAGTCAATGTCAACCCGTTTACCTGAAAACGAAAGGTTCGATCTGGGTTGTATGTCATTTCCAGGGGTCAATCCAGTCAATCTGGTTATGCTTTATACCTCCTAAATTGCTATCAGTTTAACCATGTTGATTTTACAATTTTATCTGATACAATAATTTCTTTATAAAATTATAAAGTGAAAAACAGAATGTTAAGCTGTGATTAAAATTACTAATATTGGTCAGCATTTGAATTTTCTCTACTTTCTGCCAGCTTTGTTTCAGATAATTCGCACAGCAACAAGCGGAGGCATGGCTTAAAGTACCAATCATCAGCATCAGGCATCAGCCAGGTCTTTTATGTGTTTTGTTAGAGGTAAATTGAGCATGGCATGTTAAAAGGATTGGTCAGTAATGTCTTAAACTTGGTTTATATTACTATCAAGAATCCTCACTTTTCTTGTTATTTGCATATACGCCCTGCCCTTTATCTTTTGCTAGTTTTACTTCAGTTATCACTCAATCTATATGAGTAGGTACTGTCTGCTTGTTGTGCCGGACCATTCTGTCTTTCTAACGCATGAACCTGCAGTGATCCTGTGAAAGCGAGTCGTTTTGTTGACACTCTTGTTTTGCATCGGGGGTGAGCCGATTTTTAAAATAACCTAGGTAAAACTCAAATTGATATGCATACGTGACACAACGATAATTATATTTTTAGTAGAAAATATATAGCTTATATAAAGACGTAAAATAAACGTTAAAAACCCAAACGTAAACGTACACACGTGGATAAAACATTAAAACTACTATTAAAACAAACAATGATAGAGAAACCTAAAAATTTAACATTGAAAAAGTATTTAAAACATGAGGTATTGAAAAAATCTTTAAATTTTTATGATACTTTTGTAACACGTATTTAAAAACAAGCATTTCTTATACAAACAGGGTTTTTTGTAACACGTATTGAAAAACAAACATTTCTTGTACAAACAGAGATGCAAACGAGTGGAGTCGCTTGTGAACTATTTAAATTGGGTAAAATCTATTTAAGTAAACGTACAATGTTCAAGTTATCCCTAAACTAAACATAATGACTCCTTAACATGTTTAAAATGATCTAAAAACAAATAAAAGATATTTAAGTTCAACTATCTAACCTGTTAACAACACATATACCAATGAGACAACCCATATATCCCATGAAGACGTTTAACCCATTTAGATGTACGTTTTCTTTTATTTTTTAATGGACAAATACTCTACGTCTACTCATAAACTACTCTTCGTACTAAATTACACTTTACTTGCTTTTTTTATTTATTTATACGGATTGTGTTGAGTTTATCAATATGAAACCATAAACTAATAAGAGTTATCACCCCTACATTCGACCATATAGACGTCTCCCTTTTCCATTTAAATAAAACACCCATGTGACATAAAATGTGTACATACAAATAGTATTTCTTAAAAGTTCTTTTGGCCTTTTATGTGAAATGTCTTGTTACCGGCCCTCCTCTACGAAGAGGTCCAAAGGCAAGTATCATAGAGAATTTCGTGTTATTGTTATTATTATTGTTATTATTATTATTATTAAGTTTGTTTTATTTTTTCATAGAGGTCCAAAGGCAAGTATCATAGAGAGTTTCGTGTTATTATTATTATTATAAAGTTTTCTTTATTTTTTCTTGGGCATAGATTTTTTTGTTGTTATTTTCCTATCTTGACATGATATGGATTTGAGCTATTATTTGGACTACTATTTTGTGCTTGTAGCCCAGAGTTACACCTTCTATAAATGAACTGATAGTACCCATATATATTTCTAAAAAATATAAGATTATGTGCCTAAAAAGTTTAACATTTATTTTGAGGGAAAAGACAAAATTGCCCCTACTCATGTATGCTCACTTCAATATAATATTGCAAATTTTATATGGGTGTCATATTTTCCACACTGTATTAGATTCCTAAGACCCCACCCCAACCTCCATTTATTGCTAAAAGACCATTCTTTCCCTTTCAAGCCTTTGAGAAATGTGGGTTCCATGAAATTGAAATCGACAGTTTCAAATGAAATGACAAAACTAGTCGGAAGTTATTAAAAAGATGATGTAAAAATGTATATAAAGTCCTAGTTACAATTACAAATATTCTAAATTTATTCCTCATAAATTAATAAAAACATGTGAAAAAAGTAATTATTGTAAATACAACGCATTGAGGGGTGTAAACACTGAATTTTCTGTTGTAATTAGAGAAACTTTTGATGTATAAATATACTTTTTTCTTTAGATCTAGATCTAAGAAGGACCATGACTTTTAATAACATTTCTTATACACAATTAGTTTGTTTTTGTTGTTACATTTGAAAGGGTAAGAATGGAAATTAGAAAAAAAAAATAAAGAAGGAATGGACTGTGAATCCTCACATGGAAGAAACTCCACCACCATTGTTTGTCCTTAGCCAATTGCACTTGCATCTCATATAGCAATTGTCCAAATGTTATACTAAAAAGGAGGAACACCATATTGTGCATAAGACCAAAGATTTCACCCATGGTGTTTGGGAAAACTCTTTACTTTTAATACTTTTAAGTGTCTTTTCATCATCTTTAGTTACTTTGACTCGTTCACATCACAAGTTGAGGCCGTCACACTCCAAATGACCCCTATTATAAGTTTATACTGTATGATACGATATCATACACTACCATAGATAGTGACCATTATTTATTATTAATTTTTTTGTCCGAGGTACGTGGCTTTAGATATTGGTAGCGAGTGAAATTACAAGTCCCCGTGTTTTGACACGAATTCAAAATGTAGAAACTTGTTTGGTTTGAGAACAAATAATGTGTTTGAATAATTGTTGTTAGTGTTTATGTGCTCATTCCACTATGAATAATAATGGAAAAAAGCAAGACTTGTGAAAAGACAAAATGTTAAGGATTGATAATATTGGTGATAGCCTAAAGGGTTCATGATATTTCTAAAGAAAACATGTCCCACATTCATGTCTATTGCATCAATGGATCCAAATCAACATATGTAAGGAACAAGTGGTATTACTATGGACTTGTATAATTTCAAATATTATTAGATAGTTAGAAATCAAATAAATAGATTTTTTGATCTTGAATAATATCTCAACGAATAATTGAAAATTAAGATAACCTTGTCACCTTCTCATTTTTTTCTTCTCTCAATCTCTCATTCACCAATAGCGTAAAGTAGAGAAAACATATTTAGATTCTTAATCATTCTATAGCTAGAGAAACAACGATGTATAATGTGTACATATAACTTATATACGATGCACAATTAATGGACTTTTATGTATATATACATACATATTTATATATTATTTTTCTTTTTAGTTACGGTACGTAGAGGTTAAAATCGATGTTAATATGTTATTAAATCTCTATGATATAGCTCATGTTATTAGCAAATATCAATGTTATTTTCACATGCATCATTTTTCCATCTCATCATTCACCATGATTGTTGCTTGTTGGATGAGTGCTGACTTGGTCATAACAACTGAAAGAGCCGTTAACTATTTATAGCATTGCATTTCAGTCATTTTTCGAAGTATCCGAACACCTTCTCATAGATACTCAACCACCCCAACTGGTTGCGGTTGCCATCACTTCAAAAAAACTTGTAATTATTCGATTTCAGTTAATAATTTACAAGCATTCTACTCCTTAATCTTTGTTTTTTTTACCCTTAATTGATTAAATTTTGCTGTTGATAGCCAACATTTGATATCAGAGCAAGCACTTATGATCCTCTTTGTATGCCTAAATATCCCATCATGTCTGTGGTATCCACTTCTAATCCTCCAAAGGACAACCGTTTTCCTTTTCAATGCTCGATTCTGACTGCTACAAACTACAACACCTGGGCGCTGAAGATGGAAGCCATAAAGGATGTTCATGGGTTATGGGATGCCATTGAGCCACCAACTGGAGTGGTTGTTGAAGAAAAGAAAATCAAACAGGCTCGAGCCTTTATCTTTCAAGCCATCCCGAAGGAGATTGTTTCCCAAGCTGCAAACAAGAAAACAACTAAGCAAAGAAGAATACAATAGTGCTGGAGCAACACTGGAGGATGAGGAATTGGTAAGGACATTATTTGACATTGTTCCAGAAAAGTTCATCAACCCGGTGGCTTCAATTGAACAAAATTTGGAGATGGAAATAATGCCTTTTTGAGGAGGCAATTGCACACTTGAAGGCCTATAAAGATCGAGTCAAACTGATGAGAGAGTCACATCAGTCTAGTGAAACCAGTTTGTTGCTAAAAACTACTGACTCTCAGCCAACTCAAAAGGGGCAGGGCAAGAAATCAATGGCTATAAGTGGGTTAAAAGTAGACTGGGGGTGGTCGATGAGGTTCACATAGTCGTGGCACGAGTAGGGGTTACCGAGGAGGCCACACTTTGAACTAAGAACATGGAAGAGAATAGAAGCCTAAGGATAAGAGGCATATACAATGTTTTAATTGCCAAAAGTATGGAAACTATGTATGAGAGAAACCATAAACCACACCACATAGAATATACCTTATATCCAAATAAGTACTATATTATTGTTTGCGTGAATGTCATTATTGGTGGAGTTCAAGTCTATACAAATAAAAGTACTAGTCGTAGATCTTATAATTAAATGATTCATTTTGGAAACAAGAATTGAAGTACCATTCAATTCATTTGAAATAATTAAGAAGTAACCATGAAAATACTTAAATTTTGGGTTGCTTAATATGAAAACTGTTAGCATCAGTTAAGATGTGTTTGACGCACTAGCTGAAAAGCTAGCTGCTAGGCTAATAAACTATAAGCTAGCTGATAAAAAATAACGTTTGTTAAAAAATAACTGATAAAGTAGCTGAAAAATATAAAATTACATAAAAGTAATGTCATAAAGGTAAATAAAGGTATTTATTTATATTTAGGGAAAGATAAAACTAGAAATATTATAAAAACTAGTTGAAATGCTACTCCAAATATCTTTTCAAAATGTAGCTTATAAGCTAGCTTTTTGACGTTACAAACGGGACTTTTTAAAAAATCTAGCTTTAAAAAAAACTTTGATTGTTACGTTAAAAAGCTAACTTATAAGGCACCTTATAAAGTAACTTATGGCGCGCCGACACACTCTTAAACACAAACACAAATAGTTTAATAAGCAGGTTAAATTGAACACCACATGCTTAATAAATATTAATAAATAGATAAATGCCTAAAATTTAATGGTTTACCTAAAAGTTTCTAGGTAGTTAGATTTTATAAAAGGCTACATAATTAAAATGTGTTAAAGCAAGTTTGATGTTTTAATTTTGATTTTTACGTTCTAACTACTCGTTTCTAGAGGTAAAGTTGATTTATTTCTTTTAAAATTTTCACCGACTATTGATTTCAGAAAAGCTATTACCTCCCAACTAATTGTTCTCACCTAATCGCTCTTAATTCATTTTCATTAGCTTACTCTAATCTCAAGCTAAATATATAAACACACACTTTTTAATCAGGATTAGTTACAAGTAATTGATGTTGTTCCGCTTGTTTAGAATCATCCATTCGACATGTCATCTTATGAATCCTAAATTCTTTAACCTCCAAATTAACCAGCCATAACCAATTGCCCAATTTTACCCTTGAGAATTGTTTCGGAATTAGAGCAATAACCGGGTAAATAGAAAGTTGTGTAGGATCACTTTCTGATCAAACAATATAGAGTACGTATTCCAAACCTTCGGATAGATTCATATTCGTTTCTAAATTTTAGTATGGATTTTGAATGCTTTTAGTATAAATTTCGAATGATGTGATGTTTGCCACAGAGAATCGAAAGCATATGAAGAACAGAATGAATACGCATTTCAGGATTGGAGCGTACGTATTATATGATTAATAGTTATCTAATTTCGACTTTTGAACAAATTTACACATTAAGTTCTTCAAGTTTTAATAAGTGTATTTTGGTCTGAAATAAAATTCTAATGCATTTTCTATGAAGCAGTTTGTTCAAAATAAAAAAAATTCAAACTCGACCCCTGCCAGAGGCTCCCGTCCCTTGGAACCGCACTTCTCTCGGGGGCGATGCCCCTTTGTAGTTCCCGTTAGTCCCGTTAACATTCAAACAAGTATACACTCTTATTGTTTAAATGTCACACACAATCTCAAATTACTAATAAAGTATCATAAAACAATTTTTATCACTTCTCTCTTTATATCTTCGATGGAAAGCTGCATCTTGATTTGCTGAGACTTTGATGATCGATTCTTTTCAGTGGCCACTTATGGGGTTGTACTGTAAGCATGAAAAGTGGTACTATTTACATGGAAGAGTGTGACAATGATGGCAGATTTTAGTGTATGGAATCAAATTTAGCAAGGGAGACAAGGGTAGTGGGGGTTTGGTTAGAATGCCCAAAAGCTAACAACAAGGTGGACTCCATTCCATTTTCATTTTTAACTCATCATGTGTTTATCGTTTTCTATTTTCTTTCTTTCTTTCTTTTAACACCTACACCTTTTGAATTCTTTCTTCTAACTTTATAGGAATTGACGGGTCAACTGGCCAACTGATTAGTTTTAGTAAAACTTACATAACACTAATATGAATAAAAGAGTACAGAAATAACTATAGATAAGTAATCTCTTATAAGTAACAATAGCTAGTCACTAGAAATATAGCCTAATTAAATCAAGTTAACTGAAAAGACCAATCAATCTACCAAATCTAATCTCCCCATGGTCAAATCCGTTGATGATTGGTTTAGGTGACTTAAGGTCGCCTTATATCCTACTCCACCGCAAACGACTAACGGTCACTCAAATATTAGTATGTATATTATTGTGTAATTTATATTTATTTAGAAGATATGGAAAATATTTATAATTAATAGTATAGGTTGTAACTGTTTATACCGGTGAGATGAAAACATAACAAGATTTTCCTATTTTCATGGTATCTTCACTAAAGGATTACTCAAAGTTTTGTTTGACGATTTGTGGTCCAGTCTCAACATCCGAGAACTGTATTAGTATATATTATTGTGTAATCATAATTATCTAGAAGATACCGGAAATATTTATATTTATAATTGATAGTAAAGGTCAAACATATTAACTATTTATACCGGTGAGATCAATGGAAAAATAACAAGATTTTCCTACTTTCACTCAACGAAAGCCTCAAACAATCTTTTAAAGATATATAAGAGACTCTAGTGACGCGACATTAACCTTGACCCTTTGGTGAAACCTCAAACGATATTTTTAAGGTAGAAGCCATGATGCCAGCTCTAACCCTAAACGATTGTTTCAAGGCAACCTCAAAAACTATCTGTTTAAAAATAGTTTATTTATAGACATAATTATGGGAAACAAAAGTACAATAAACCGAGCTAAAGAAATTAGGGTTTAAATCTATGAGAGAGAATCTACAAAATAAAACAAACTAACTTTTTTTTTGAACAGCAAATTTGGATCACTGACGGGGATATTACACCACGCACCCGATCATTTCTAATCCTTATCAGGAGGAAACTCACAACTCGTGAGAAAACTCCCTGGCCCAACTTGTAACCCCATTTTTATTATTTTTGTTACAAGTGGGACTTGAACCCAATACCTCTATTTAGGAGGTCATAAAACAAACTAACTAACAAAAAGAATGATTCATCAATTATATATTTATTAAGCACACACAAATTCATGTGCTAATTAAGAAATAGAATATATGGAGAATTCCAGAATCATTATTCATATCATTCATCATCCCTTCCGTTGGCGGTTTACCCCCAATTTTTCCGATTTCGATTCCAAGCACACTGCACAATCGGTGCAACATGCCGTCGGCCATTATATATCTCGATTGATTTCTAATTACTCAGGTAAATAACGAAGAATATATGTACATATATATATATAACTAAGATGATGTAATTTGATTAATTGAAATTTTCAGTAATTATCATGAATGTCGAAATTTTTGCCTGCAAGCCTGACAAGTAATCTCCATACAACTCGAATCAATCCGGCGAGTCGCCCGTTCCTTCATCTTCTCAACTCTCTCAACCTCCTCTCGCGCACGCTCCCACATGTGCCTCGCACGTGAGAATTCCGATTGCGCCAGTTCCATCTCGCGTTTCGTCATCTCCCTCACGCGTTCCGCATACGCTTTCTCCATTGCCGCTCTCCGAGATTCATCAGTCTCAGATTCTACGAAACCGAACGAATCCGAAAGCATATACTGATGATCTACCGGAGACGGCTGGATTGGCCGGAGGCTAATTGATAGCTGCAAGTCGAGCGACGGAGTACTAGCAGTTTCTAAAGGATATTGAATGTTATCAGATCGGTACCTCATCGATTCCGACGGCCATGGGGAGGCGCGTGAGTATCGGCCTCCGGCGTACGGCGGCGGCGGCGTAGGTAAGAGCTGTAGTTCTCTCTGATCATCTTCCATTTTGGAGAGATAAAGTTTGTGTGTGAAATTGAAGGTGGCAATGGAAGGTTTTTGGTTTATATAACTCGTTTCGTTAGTTAAAATTACGAAACTAGCCCTGATTGTTACGCGAAATTACAGCCGACTGCATTTTGAAATGACGGGTATGCCCTTCACAGGGATTTGGTTTCAGTGTTAGTGGGTGACGTGGGACGGATATTTCGGTCAAATCGAGTAAAGAAGGGTACATGTCCGTTGTACTGGGATGGGGTTTGAAGAAACGGATCGCGTTATTTGGCAATAAGTGGGGTTTTATCATTTTATTAAATTTTTTTTTGAACGGCCAACGAATGCCCCGGAAAACCCGGGGACTATTTACACCAGTTGAGCTCATTTCAGGGAAAATCCACCTCCGCGAGCGGCCGGGTGGTAAAACCTGGGAGCTCAGGGATCGAACTTGTGACCTTTCAGCCCCAAGTCTCCCCTCATCGCCAATGCCCCTCCAAAGTGTTGCCCGTAAGAATCGAACTTGTGTCTCAAATAGAGAACACAGGATTCATACCACTACACCACAATGGAAATTGCTTTATCATTTTATTAATAACTGGATTTTTTTCTTCGGCTCATATTAATTAAACATGATTGTCATCTTAATTCTATGTTTTATATGTAATGCTATATGTAGTGAGACGCCATTTAGCCATTAGCGAAGTTTGAAATGAAAAATTTGAGAGGACGGGGCTTAAATTTTTTATAGAGGGGGCGATATATTCAATACATATAATTTTTTTACATAAAATTACGGAAATGTATACTTCTGACCGAAAAAACCGGATGCCCTAACTATACTTCGCCAGTGCATTCAACCATTATACCGTTCAGGTACACCGTATCCCGAGGCATTATGGATCCAAAACCCCCTCCAAACGCTATGGACATCGCGCCCTCCCCCTTCCTTTTCGTCCTGAAATTTAATTAGTAAAGACTTATGGCATTTTATGAATATAAGATTGTGATATATGAATGACTAGGCCTAGTACTTGGTACGACCCCTAGTCTCACTTTCAAAGCGTCAATAGTATTTATATATAAGTTGTATCGTAACTAACCTAACATATCTTTGGTACCCTAGGAGTGTACGAGTTGCCTACCAAAACTACTCTCTCTCATACCAGTATAAAAGTGAGTTTAGATGTATGTTAAGGGTTCAAGGTGGTGGCTACACAATAGAATTCTATCCCACACCAATGTACGTATGAATTCACAATTACATTCGCAACTGCAATCGTCAATTGATATAACATTGGGGTGTTACACGTCCTTTCACAGTGCATCTACAAAAGGATAGAGTTGCGAGTATCAAGGGAGGGCGATGTAACATGTATATTGATTTGGTTTGACAAATATCTCACGTACATAACATTCAATGATTAATACATTCTCACATGGGACAAGTTTACAAGTATAGCATATGATTCAATGATAAAGAAAAATCGGTTCAAATCCATAGAATATCATAATTCATATATGATTTGTTCCATAGGTTATCACGTTCATGGGTGATCAAGGTTCATAGATCAACAAGTTTCAAGTTCATAGGTAATGACGTGTGTATGTTCAGCGAACAATACAACACACGAGGTTCGACCTGAATAAGGTCGACCACACATCACGGTCGAAGCTAACTTCGGCCACGCAGAGGTCGAACCCCCAATCACCATATGAGGGTCGACCATGCAGCAGCAACATCCGTCCATGTCACCTGCCGAAGCGATTCCACGAAGGTCATACTCCGACAAGGACATGACACCCTGACTTATGTACAAGTACATGCCTTCGGCCAATGACAAATGCCGAAGTACTTGACAAAGGTTGCTTCACTTCGGCCAGTCGATACTCGAACTACCGAAGTTCGCACAACAGACCAACGCTCACACGACAATGTCAGAAACATTCCTACAACGTTGTTACGGCCACTAACGGCCTCCACTGAGGGGACACAAGGACGGCCACGTCAGCACGGATCGTACCTTTCAGTGGTAGGCGCATAATCCAGAGTAAGACAAGGATTGATGAGTATAAATACTCATCAATCATCAGGTAAATGAACAAGTTCGATTACCCTAATCTTCTACATTCTTCTCTTACTCACACCGGAACCCATACTGATTCTCACGCCGGAGCTTGGTCGCAGGACACCCTGTCCTGCGCTCCAAAAACAACGGTTTGTTGTTTGTGCAGGTTCCAGTAAAGAAGACAGTTTTCATCCTCATTCGTTCATCCTTGTAGTCTGTTATCCTCTTCAATCCGTTCTAGAGCCTCTATCCGATCGTTGAAGATACCCAGATTCTACAATAGGCATCATGGATACCATAGATAGCCAACTTTTAAGTCTCACATATACCATAGGAAATATATATAGTCCAGTTTCAAGTTTCACGTATATCATAGATAATAGTCAAGTTTCATAGATAATATATAGATAGTAAGCTAGGCTAGGAATGCTTTGGTGAGAATAATGAAAAAACACATAATACTTTTACAAATGGAAAAGGATAAAACTATAAAACACTATATTGTCAATGGCTTGTTGTTGGAGTGGCAAAGGTGATCACCTGGTGTCCAAGTGACCCAGGTTCTATCATTGCTCACAACAATATTGTTATATATGAGGCATTGGGGTTCTATGAAGGAAGACCAAGATCTTGTAGTCTCTAGTTCGATCCCAAGAGCGACTGAGTTTCACCACCAGTGGGCCTTCGGGCATGTGGGTTTTCCCGGAACTGAAGAAACTTGAGTGTGTTTAAAGGCTCTGTGCGGTTAGGTTGTGCCAGCTGACGGTGACCTTTTGCCATTGAGTCACCTTGTACGGAGTACCTCGACAGTTCTATATTTGTTGGCTTAAAAAAATACTAATCTATTTATATCGTATGACAATTTCTCAGATTTTAAATGTTCTCTTCTCAATATTTTTTAAAATTATATACATGTGTATATGCATAATGCATTTAAGTAAAAGACTCTCGATGCCATATTTTTTAATTAATTGTAAACATACTAAAATTTACATACATTTTAATTAATTTATATGAAAGAAAAAGAAGTAATGTGATTTTCAAACTTCTCAACATATTATATTGGTTGTTAGAACGAAAATTTATTCAGTGGGTGTTAAAAAGATCAGTAAAAAATAAAATAAATAAAAATAAGAGTATTAAAATGAGTTATTCTTATTTAAAATTTGATAACTTTGAGTGTCTTGTGTGTTAAAAACAGTTAAAAATTATTTTTATAAACCTTGGGTGCCAAAATCAGCAAAAAAAGGAGTCATTTTATAAATTTTGGGTGCCTTAGGCGTCTGGGGAAAAAAATCTTGAATGTCTTAATCATTCAATTCAATTAATTATCTATAAATTTTGCAATTTGAGTGGATAACTATGACCCCACTAGATCCTCAATAGTTAGAAGCGTCATTCGTCACTAATTTGTGAAGTCAACAAATACTTTTACAAATTAAATTGTAACTTTTACTTATTTAATTACCTTTGTTCATTTGTTTTCATTTATTCAGATCATGTAATTGTGTAATACAACAATTTTTAAGATGATATATATACATATATAATATATTCATCAATTTTTAAATTTATATAATTTACATAATTCACTATTTTAAAAAAAGGTATACATCACAATATCAAACATTTTTTAATTTGGATAAAAACAATAAAATTTTCACTTCCCTTACCTATATGCATGCATGTAAATATATAGATACATATAACCGTGTGATAATATACATATGGTGTGAGTTATTTATAAAATGCTAAACATAATTACACCAAGGATTCACAAGCTTCACACCATTTTTCAGAAAACTTCCATGTAGATATTAAAAAACTGAAACGATAAACATCCATTTAAAAAACGATAATAGTTAGTGAAAACATAGAAATGACTTTATTTGTGGGGCTTGAATTGTCGGGTCGGGCCTTTACAAGCAAAAAAGCGATAGTCATCGTTGTGATCAGCTGCTTGGCACGTGGGTTGCCATAACTTTATAAGACCCCTCTAAGGGTGGGGTGCACCTGCGGGTAGAAGAGTCGGAAAGTTCAATGTGACTGAAAATAATAAGAAAACATAAAAGCAAAACAAACGAAAAGAACTGTAAATCAATTGTAATGTTCGATTATTATGTTGATCAATAAATCATGAATGTGATGAAAGACCATGTCGAAATTACATACTTAATATGTTTGTCGGTCTAGAGAAGGAAGCCATGAGAGATCGATTCCCGTTTAGGGTGTGCTCTAAGGATGAAGTCACGAGAAAGACTTTGTTCTCTTATGGGATGCAAGAATTATGAGAGAGGCCTAAATTTATGTGTGTTTTCTAAGAGGTGTTAATGATTATTTAAAGCACACTTAACTCTATTTATAGCAAATTCAAGGGAAAATCGAATTTAATAAGCTAGTAAGGCAAATACGTCCATCAATTAATTCCCTATTAAACATTCAGGGTTAATGAAGTCAATGATCAATATAACTAGATAAATGATCATAAGGGTACATATTAAAATATTGTAGAGTTAACTGCCATTTTCGTCCCTGTGGTTTATAAGTTTTTACGATTTCAGTACAATTTTTTTTTTCTCTTCTGCTTCCCTTATGTTTCTAAAAACCAAAAGTTTAAAAATTTCATAAACATGGTTATACTTTTTAACGGGTCAAAAACTCAGTTTTAATGGGCCAGTTTAATGGGTCAAAGACACAGTTTTAACGGGTCAAAATCTCATATTTGCCATATATAAATTGGGTCAAAACCAAAGTGTTAACCCAATATAGCTTTATGGCAAATCTGACTTTTTGACCCGTTAAAACTGACCATTAAACTGAGTTTTTGACCCGTTAAAACTGACGCATTAAAATTGAGTTTTTGACCCGTTAAAACTGGCTCATTAAAACTTTGTTTTTTACCCGTTAAAAAGCATAACCATGTTTATGGAACTTTAAAAACTTTTGGTTTTTACTTTTTAGGGATAAAAATCGTTTAAAAGAAGAACAAAAAAAGATAATATGTTTTATGAAAATACCTTTAGTTTTCAGTTAGTTTTTAACACCAGTTAGCGATTTTGACCAAAATGACAGAAATTAAAAACGTGAGTGAAGCTGAGGAGAGAAAAACCTTTTTTGTACCAAACTAACAAAAACTTATAAAACTCATGGACGAAGATGACAATTAACTTAATATTGTATTCTAAATGAGTTTTCGGTATGGTTTGTGTAAGCACCGGAAAACGAGTTTTTGGTATGTGTGTTCATAAATACCGAGATTTTAAAAACATATTTTTATGGACTCCAAATTTGTTTTCAAAATAAAAAGTAATAAAGATAATGACTATTTGAAAACTTGGGGATAAAGTTTCCTATTTTTAGGATATAATCAAATCTAAATCAATCAACTTAAACATTAGGGTTAAGCAATTGTTTTTTTTCGAAAATTATGAGGATCATGATGACCATCTTCAAAATTTTAGAAGAACATCAAGAATAATAGGGTGAATTTCACTAATTTAACATTGGAATTGAAACCAAAATACTAATATTACTTTCAGAGTTTTGAAAATTTATTGATTTAGTGAAAACCATCATGAAAGTCTCGGAAATCATGAGATGGATATTTGAGTTTTATTAAAATTGTGACTTAACCGGATTAAAATTTACGAATCCAAAACGATTTTATGATAGTAAATCAAAGCACTGTTTTTTTTATCTAATTCCGGTTTGAGGGATTTTTTTTTTGATTTATCAACATATGCTCTGATACCATATGTCAATCAATTCTTGATGCATGTGATGAAAGATTGTGTAAAGATTACATACCTGATATGCTTGCCGAACCAGAGAAGGAAGCCATGAGGGATTGGTTCCCGTTTAGGATGTGCTCTAAGGAGTCACAAGAAATACTTAGTTCTCGTATAGGTTGCGAAAACTATGAGAGAGATCAAGATTTATGTGTGTTTTATAAAAGGTGTTAATGATCTCTTTTTTTTTCTATTTATATAGCACAACCAAAAGGGAACCCAATTTAATAAATAAGGGCAATTATGTCCATGAAGTATTTCCTATTAAACACTGAGGGATAATAAGGTCAATAATCAAGATAATTAGACAAATGATTATAAGGGCACATAACTAAAATATTAAATTCTTACATATTAATATTATGCTATTGTGATTATTCTTGATGGACTAAAATGAAAATTGTATATGTTACTTGCCAAACTGGTAGTTTATATTACTATCGACCAATGTATTATAATTTGGATTACTAAAATTTAACTCCCTATATAATTTATAGAGTTATCAATATTACATTTTACATTGCAACGTCACTAAACTTTATTATTTACATTTTTTATTTGTTTCTTATAAAGAATTACAAACCAAAGGATGTTAAGGGCATAGTGTCTATATTCCATCCTACCCTCTTTCGTTTTATGGGTTTTATTGGGATAACGTGTATACATAAAACAACTGTAAATTTATAATACATACTAAAGTGTTACTTAAAGAAATATATTAAAATATTGCGTAACGATATTAAAATTATAAACCAAATGCATGAGTTATTGAACTGGACCTGGATATTATGGTATACGATCATACACAATACACTACCAACCCTCATATTAAATATTTTACGTTTATATGAAGAAAAAAAAAGTAGATAAAAAGATATATGGTGGTTGTCAGTTGACAATCAGCAATCAGCACCACTTAAACTATTTAAAACCAAGTACTATTTATTTTCACTGGATTTTGTTTATGGTATAATTTAATTTAGTGTAAGATTTAAATTTTAATAAAATGGGGGTACTAAATAGAAATGATAAATAGTAGTGGAGAGTGGAGACTGGAATCTCAGATTTGCTTTTAAGGCTATCCGTAATGGGGCTCCATGGGGGCGCCATGGAGCCCCATAGCGCCCCTATAGCGCCCTCCACCGCCCCCCGGGGCGCCATCTTAGGAAAATTAGCAACGGGCGTTTTGTACATGGCGCCGGACAAATTTGTTTTCCCAAAAAACTAGCCGTTGAACGGCTAGTTTCAATCCTTTTTTTTTTTTTTTTTTAAAACCATTCATATATATATATACACACACAACATTCTTTCAATATTTTACACACAACACTCTCCATCTACATATATATTCTTCCATTTTTTTTAAAAAAATGAGCTCTCCACAATCAAGTTCTTCTTCTATTTTCTACGATTTCGACGATGAGATAGAAGACGAGATCGTTTCGTACGTGATGCAAATGGAACCACCTCCCATTCCTCGTCCCGTTATACGTAGAACGCAAGTTGAACGCGATCGCGAGGCGGCAAATAGGAACTTGATGAACGACTATTTTTCCGCCAGACCTACATACCGAAGTGCTGCGACGTTCTTCAATCGTTTCCGGATGAGTAAACGAATGTTCTTACGTATTGTAAACGATCTTGAACGAGAGTTTCCGTATTTTCAACAACGTTGTGACGCACGCGGGAAGCTTGGATTTACAGCTATTCAGAAGGTTACCTCCGCATTACGTGTCTTGGCGTACGGGACAACGACCGACATCAACGACGAATATTTAAAAATGGCGGAAAAGACGACACGAGATACGTTGGAACACTTTGCAAAAGGTATTTTTTTAAATTGTTATTGTTTTTTTTTTAAATTGTTGTAGTTTTATTTTAAATGTTAAATATAATTATTCTTTAAAATTGTTCTACCAATTTTTAATTTTTACATCATATATTATTTTTAAATTGTGCTAGGAATGCGTATATTGTACGGTCCACGTTATTTAAGAAAACCGACGTGGAATGATCTACAATTGCTGTATGACCGACATGATAAGAAGTATGGTCTACCGGGAATGATCGGAAGTATCGACTGCAAGCATTGGCAATGGGATAATTGTCCTACGGCATGGAAATGTCAATACACACGAGGAGATCAAAAGGGTCCGACTGTTATTCTTCAAGCCGTGGCATCGTGCGATCAATGGATTTGGCACGCACATTTTGGGGTAGCCGGTTCGAACAATGACATCAATGTCTTGCAAGGGTCCGAAATCATCGAGGATTACGTATCGGGTAAAGGTGCCAAAGCTTCTTTTTTATGCAAACGGTAACTATTATCCACATGGTTATCTATTGGGTGATGGTATATACCCAGAATATTCTTTCATGGTGAAGACCTACAAGGATCTTATTGATGAGAAAAGAAAGCGCTTCAAAAAGGTTCAAGAAGCGGCAAGAAAGGGTATCGAGTGTACGTTCGGCACATTGGTAACGAAATGGCACTTCATTAAAAATCCTTGCCGACTTTGGACGCTTGATAAAATGAAAGATTGCATGCGTAGCATCATCATCATGCACAACATGGTGAAGGAGGACAGAGGCATGGCGATCTGTTCCTACTACGATCCCGAACACCGAGTTGTTGTGCCCGAAGCATCCATGGAAGAACGCATTCAAAATTCGGCGGAGATGCGGTCTAGAGAACAACATAACGCACTAATGGCAGACTTGGTGGAGCATACTTGGTCAAATCGTCATGAATATGCGGATGTCGGTGAAAATAACAATGATGATGATGATGATGATGGTGTTTTCTCTGATGATGATGACGATGATGATGATGATGATGATGATGATGATGATGATGATGATGATGATGATGGTGATGACGATGAAGACGCCGGCCATGGTTCCAACAACGACGAGCATGGGGATGACGACGAGGATGAGGCGTATGATGATGTTCAAGACGATGATTAATTTTTTTTTTTAGTTGTCATGTTTTTTTTTTTTTAAGAATGTTGTAAGTTTGTTTTTTTTTAAAAAAAAAAATCTTCTAGTTTTTATGTCTTGTTTTTTTTTTAATTTTAGTTTTTAATATGTTTAATATTATATTATATAAAAAATGATTAAATAAATAATTAGGTAATGATTGGTAGGGGGGTTATACATGGAGCCCCACTACACCACTTTTGCCATGGAGCCCCTCATGCTGACGTGGACGCCACATGGCGCATAATGCCCACAAGGGGCTCCATCCACTACACTTAGCCTAAGGAAAAGTCTAATCCCAAAACCGTATGCATACCCAATCATCAAAAAAGGTTGTCTACTTTAATTTTAAAAAAGGTTTTTCTTTCATTTTTATTTTTTATTTATACAAATTGGATTTATAAAAACAACTTTCATATAATCATCTGGTGTTACAGGGTCATTTTGAATTTTCTATAGGGTAGTTTGGGTTTTGTTTTGTTTTTTTTTTTAAATATTAACCTCCCCCTGAATTTTAAGTGGTCGTCTTCGCGACATGTCACGTCGTATGGCCCAAACGACCGTTTGGGTCAAAACGATCGTTTTGATCTTGTACAAATATCAAATGTGTTTTTTCTATATAATCTTCCTTAAATAATCTCAAGTTTTATCAATTGGTCGACATTAATCCCACATAACGAAATGTTTGTTACCGAGCCCAACTTTAAGACTATTTTCCCTCATTAATTCCAAACTAACGAATTACTAACTTCGTTAGTGTTCCGTTAGTGTTTGAAGACGTGAAAGTTCAGAAGGCTTTTTTTAAAAAAATGTGTTGTTAAGATAGAAAAAGACGAGGGCCTGAATGTAACTTTAAAAAAAAAAAAAAAAACCATTTAAACCCAACCCCACCCACCAGGCGACGGAGCTCCGGCGAGCTTGGCCTTCTATCGCTCTTCCTCATCAGCCACCACTACCCGGCGACTATGCTTTCCTCTCCCATCCTTTCACAACCCCAATTCTTGCCACTCCCACCGTCATCTTCCCCGCCAATCCATAGCAATCGCAGTTCGTGGCAGGGATGAAGCTTGGGTCGAAATAGGGATAGGACCGGACTAAAGACGGATAGGACCGGACTAAATATATAAAAAAGTTCGGGCCGGACTAAGTATATAAAAAATTCAGACCGAACGAGTGTAAATTTTACTATGGAGTGAAAAAATGGACCGGGCCGGGCCAGGGCCCGGTCTGGCCCTTAAAATTCCCCCTTGGTTCGTGGATTCCATTTCCTTCGTCTCGTTTGATAGTTCCGTGCCGGCATCACCAACGACAATATTTTGATTCCGTTCAGATCAGTATCACGAAAACACTAAAAAGTAAAAAGAAATAAAATTAATTAATCACCTGCACAGAATCAAACGAACTTCAACGGTAATTTTCCTTCGATCCAATTCAAATGAAAGAAACGAAGATTGTTGTTTAATATGTTTAATCGGTGTGATTCCGTCCACTCCCACCATCAGTTTGGTGCCCCGATTTGGCTGGAGATTTGGTGCACAAGCAAAACACCCCAAACTGCTCTCATTGGAGATTTGGTCGTCGGAAAGAGAGAGCCGCCGGTTAGGGGCTTGGGTGGGTGGGTGGGTGGGGTTGGGTATTAAAAGATTTTTTAAAAGTTACATAAATGTCTCTTAGTTTTTTTAGAAGTTATATAAAAGCAAAAAGAAAAAAAAAATGTCACATGCAATACCACATCAACAAATATTTAACACCGTTAGTGTTTTGTTAGTTTAGGATTAATAAGGGAAAATAGCTTTAAAGTTGGGTTCGATGACAAACATTTCGTTATGTGGGATTAGTAAAGGCCAACTAATGAAGTTTGGGATTATTTAAATCTAATTTGTCTCTTATTTAATATAATAAATTAAGTTTTATAAAGATAAGAAGAAGAAAAAAAAGATTACATAAAGACTATCGTCAATATGGGAGTAGCCCACTTGATAAAGACTCTGTCCTCTTAGGTGAAGATTCTGAGTTCAAATCCAGACAATGCTGTATTGTGGTATAAATATTAATTTGTTGTTAGAAAAAAACATAAAAACTATCAAAAGATGTGTAGCTTAACGTTACTAAGGTCTCATAGTTGACGATTCTATTTCATAATAAACATCCATGTAGATTTAAAAGTAGTTTTAAAAGACGTAAGTTAAACTCTAATATAAAGTAAAAAGAAACATATAAAAGTAATCTACTCTCTAAAAAAAACTACTAGTGTCACATGTCACTATTACTTTTATTCTTATACCAATTTTTCACTTCTCTCGCATAAATAATAATAATCTTAAATAATTAGATATAAAATTATAAATCTTCTCAAATATTTATTAAAACTTAATAAATAGATAAGATTTAATTGTATCATATTTTAAAACTAGGTTTGTAACTCGTATGCTACACGGGATGACTTAGATGAATTGAATAGAATCGTTACATAAAGAAATTTGTACATTGAAAGTTTGGGATGATACACTACATAGGCTTCAAAGCAACAACGACAACATGATTCACATTTATAAGAGGACTCCCTTCTTACCACTGAACTTCCTGGAATTTTCAAGAGATGCTACACAAGAAACATAACAAACATAATATTGAGCTTGCTTGATCCTGAGTCACAAGGGAGGGTTTACGGGCTTGCCCGGTTCCCGTCCGATGGTGCAAATGGGGGGCGCTCCCGGGTTCCCTCGCTATGAGGTTTGGACTCGGGACAGTGGGTAGGTCCAGGGTAACCAGTCTCGATACACCACTGAGCCAAATTGCCGTTCAAAAAAAAATATATATCAACTACAAAATCTTTTATATTAATGTAAGGGTAAAGTAGTATAGCTTATTAGGCTTCTATTTTTAATAACCTCTACTCCATTAGTTTATGGCATAAATATAATTTTTTCTTAGTAGTACAAACATTGAAAGAGGATTTTAACAGTTTTTTTTTGGAACAGCAGAGAAGAGGATTTCAATAGTTAGGATAATGCCCTTGACAATAACTATATGCAAGCCTATGTTTTCAACTCCTGACAGATGAACATACCCTTTTCTCACCCACAGCATTGCTTCAACTTTTTAAATTATATCAAACGTCAACAACTTATGATTCAATCCAAATTATAGACATGGATCAATGGATCTTCAATTATAGACATCAGAGTATTAAAACTTCAATATGATTACTAATTTATTGAAACAATGAGGGTTATTTCTAACGAAATTAGATGAAACTTACCTGGTTTACTCATGATAGATAGATGATTAATCGAGTTTTCGTGAGTCGGCTTCTTTTTGTAGATTGAACATTAAATAGAAATTAATGACTCTTGTTTGAAACCGACGGGTTGGAGAGAGTGATTCAACTGTTCTTTGTTCTATTCAATCGCTTTGAATTCTGAAACTGAAAAGGACGGATGGAATCTAGGGTTCACGCAAGAGCTAAGGAATGACACGAATTTGAGATGGGAGAGATGAGAAGAAGACACCTGGCTAAAAATATATTTACTTTAAAGTAGTAGATATCTATACTACCTTATAATACATCTCTTTTTCTTAATCTCTTAATCTCTTAAAGGTTTTAAGAGGTACAATTGAATAAGCAGAATGTACAAGTCCATTAAGCTATACCTTAAACATGACTGAAGATTCAGTTCCTTTTGAACCGAATAAAACATAACCAGATCTCTTAAAAAGGTATAACAAACCAAGCATCATGTACAACACACTTAAGCATAAAACATAACCAGATCTCTTAAAAACCCTAAACTCGTTTCTGATGAACCAGTTTAGTTACAATCGTTTCCCTTCCAAACAGCCGTAAAGTACAAATCTCTGCAAGATTGCTTCAAGAAATAGCCGTAAAGTACAAATCTCTGCAAGATTCGTTTCAAATCCATTGCTTTTTTGCAGAGTTCACCTAATATCTCGATAGAAATCAAAATCAAATGGGCGCGGTCAATTTGAAATCGCAATTCAAATTTGCAGATTGCAATCGCGGACACACTGTATAAATACACACCTTCCACCTCCAATTTTAAATCGCATACACGGTATCAATTTGAAATCGCAATTGAGGTAAATTCTGTTTTAAAAATCTAATTGTGACTTTCTTTTTGTTTGATGATAAACTTTGTTTCAGAAATCGCAAGTTCAGCCCAAGTCAAATTCATCTTTGCTACTGTTAATTTTTTGTTTGTTTTTTGATAAACAGTGCCATACTTTTTGTTAGGTAATTATGTTTGAACAAAGCTATATGTGTTATGCAAATTTCAATTGCTAAGTTCTGTGTTCTTCCTGATTAAGCTGCTTGTAAAGAGGTTTTACTACTTCTGCATTCTACAGCCATCGAGAAAATATTTTGCTACGAGTGGAGGTAAAAAAATTTGTTTCATAGTACGGTTTTATGTTATAAAATTCACTAACTATGTTATGCTCTTTCCTTTTTGTGCAGAACAAGTCCCATTTTGTATAGTGAGCTTGCTAAAGGCCAAAGCCCCAAGGTCACTCTTTTCATTCTGAATATTTAGATTAACTTTTGAATTATAAGTTATGTATTGTACTTTGGAGATTTTCCATTCTCAAAATTGGCTAATTTGGGTGTCATATTCGATTAACATTCTACAATCACTTATGTTTATTCAATTTTCTGAGTTCTATCATATTCTCTACTTAACTGTTTGTATTGAACATACCCTTGTATTGTAAATACCCTTTCTACATGATCAATATTATTTTATTCAATATGAGTCATTAACAAGATTGATGTAGCAAACTCTAAGATTAAAAATAGGCACAAACCTCACTTGAGTTTCTTTTTCATTGATGTAGCAAGTTCTAACATTAAATTTATTGCAAACTCAAGTTGTATAATGGGAGTCAATTTTTTCTGGTCTTAAAACCTCACATACATATATTCTTTTTACTTTAAAAAATTAGGACAAATTTTTTACCACACTCATCAGCATTGATAACCCATTTGGAAAATATCTTCAAACAGAATAGCTAAAAAACTGTAAGCAATGTAGAATAACAAAAAGACTTTGATGTCCTGTGAAACTAAGTTGAGGGAAACTGAAGAATTAAAAGAAACTAATAACTTCAAATGGAATAGTTGAAGTCTCTTTTGATCCTTACTGCCATTCAGGTACTTTTTTTATATGCTTTACATTTCTAACATTATAACGAAATCAATTTTCTTTTCTGTAAATTATAATGATGATGATAAGCTGATAAAATGTATGCGATAGTGATATTTATGTGTTGATTAATGTTTATGGGATGGTAACTTTTCTTTTCTGTAAATTTTGTAAATTCAAAGACTATAAATAAAGTGTTCATATTTACATGGGTATATAAATAGTCACTTGATGAAGGTTTAGGTTCATAGGTGTTTCAATTATGTGTTATGAAACTGAATAATTCATTTACCAGGGATTTATTTATTTCAAAATAATTCATTCTTACTTAATATGTTGTTTTTTTGGCATAATCCCTGATTCTTTAACTCTCTGGCGTATTCTGTCATTACATGACCATATAGGATTTGTGATGTGTAGTACTAATCCATAACTTGAAAGCTTCAGGTAATATGGGCCTATGAAGTTAGAGCTATTGGTAGGTGTTTGGTACACATTAAGCTGCAATGGTATTGTTTGACAATTCGACACATTTAAGCTGGAGTACCTTACTGTTAACAGTGGAGTACCGCCCTTTTAAGTTGCTGATATACAAGTATTCTAAGTTGTAGTTGGTTTAGTTTGTGTATTGTGCTCGCGATGCGTAGTATTAGTTTAACAAAGAAAACCTGTTTCTATTTCATCTGTTGTAACATTGTTGCTTTGAATTTGGTGTTTTAAATTTGGATTATCATGATTTTTTTATTTTTTCTATGGAATGGAGGACATGGGCTGTTGCTATATAATTGAAATTATTTTAATTGCAGCAAGGTTTGTTATTTGGTGTCGTTATTTTATAGTAAATGTCGGTATTCTTTGTTTGTTATCTAGGTTATTATTAAGTTTTCTTATCTGTTTGTTCATGTACTGGTGTGTATGTAGCTGGTGTATGTAGAGCTTTCCTTTGTCCAAATTAGATATTGTAGTTCTAACTTGGTGGACCCCTCCTAAGTTTGTGAAATCCTTAGTCGGTTTGTAATCCAGAAGTTCCAATTTAATTTTTTAAGTTCTTATTTGTTGTTTTTGTAAGCAATTTTAATACAGTAGCTTCATGCAAAGTAAATTTGGTTGCATTAGTTTATATTGTAGGAATTTTAATATAATGTATAAAAATCAAACCTTTAATTGCCAAAAAAAGGAATGTCATCTAAAGTTTTTTATGTTCTTATGTAAGTTTAAGTCAGTTACTTGATCTAAATTTTAGAATGTTTGTTGATTTTAGTTCCAGTTTGGTTTTAATCAATATATGATTTAATTCAACCTGTTCATAAAGTGAAAATGAGTTGCATTTTTTATTTCAAACTTATATGAGAACTTAAGATTTGCTCATGTAAATGTGTGTAATGATTAGTAATAAGTTGTCATTTGTCTCAAATGCCCCTATCTTCTTGATTAACTCTATTTTTTTTCTTATTATTGCTTGCATGATGATGGTATTGAGTTCAAAAAAGGTAAGTTTTAGTCATTAAAATATAGTATATAATGTGATATACATTTAAAGCAATTAGGATCCATTTTGACATATAGGTTCTTTTAGTAAGTAGCATATAATGTTCTTTTCAGGAGTCCATCTTGAAAGCTTCTTCTGTAGGTAACTGGTCATTGACACTTGATATTGATGTGGAGCACTCTGAAGCAGACGTTATGATCAACGAGCTACTGATTGCAAATGAAACCATGAAGCTTGACATCAAAGCTATGAAGAAAAAAGAGGTTATTTTAATAAAGGAGAGGGACATGATTTTGCAACGGTTTGAAACCGATACTAAAGAAATGAAGAAAGAAATAGAGGAGCTCGAGGGTATATATAAATCTGGGTCATAGTCTTTTATTAATTTTTAATGGTAATCTAAATGCAATTCATAGACTTTTATTTACAGAAGCTACATTTTGCTCAGTAATAATAGTGTTTTTTATAAATGGTTTAGGTTGTAATTTTATACTTAATATTATGCACCAATAATAGGTTGTTTTGACTCCTTTGACAAAAAAAAATTAACTAATTTTTACCCACCAAAAATAAAACATACATTGAATTGACCCGTTTATTAGTAGATGGGTCGATCATGTTTTATATTGAGCTCAATTATGTGCATTTCTTTTTGGTATTGTTGCATAAATTCGAATGTCTGTATATATACATTATTATATGCCATTTAAAAATTATTTGTTACTTTTGTTTGAAAACATAGGATTCACCAAGAACAAACATGAGAGGATGCTTAAGATGGGCCACTAGAGCTGTTGTTCATCCCTACGAGAAATGGGTCGTTGCGTGTGTTACAGAAGATAACATACTCATGGTGTTGAGACACTTGTAGAGGAATCTCGAGGCGCCTAAATATATACGAATCCATAAATCATCGTCAATAACATAAACTATATAAACACTTAGGTTTGGTTTTCATTTTATCCAAAACATATTTATTTTCTGGCTTTATGTTGATTTATGTTGTGATGTAGTCGTTTTTAGTGTTTAGATGAAATGATCAGTTTCACATTTCTTGTTAAAAAAAATCTTTTAGGCCATCATCCTTTCTATCTCAAAATGCTAATCTTCCGTTTGTATGTAGCAAATCATGTAGCTTGTGGTTAGAATGCAAATATCAGGTAATCACTTTTTGTACGATTCAAGTAACATCAATTGTTTGATGGATAGGATGAAAAAGTTACACCAAATTCAACTCTTTATTACCAAAGACTGTTATAATCATCTATGATTGTGGTCCGTCGCATCGCGCGGTTGCACCCTATGTAATGAGTCTTGTCAATTGTCGTCGTCGTCAGTCATAGAGCCGTATCATGTTAACATAAATGAATATCGCGTTGTAAATTGCGATCAACGTAAAAAAATGCGAATAGAAAACAAATAACACGCTATAAACTTTGGTGATGAAGTCATCGAAATTTGCAGCGTGTACGACACAAATTGACCTCCTCACAATGGAGGTTAGTTGACACCCGGCTTTTGAACCCAAAACTACTATGTTATTACTGATATATCTTAAAACTATGTTGATGACTTCTATCTTAAAACTCTTTTGGTTTTAAAATTACTATGTTTGTGACCAATATCTATTTCAATTCGGCTGTTTGCTATTATTTGTTTGAATTCTACAAGGGTAGATAAGCTAAATCGATGATACAAATGAGAAAACCAATATACGTACATTCGAAGATATATCACGAGGGTATGGATAAACGAACAAAAATCAAGTACTGCGTTCGTTGTTTCTCAAATGAATTCCCAAACTGTTGTGTGGCCATAACGAGCGAACAAATGACGAATAATGCTTATGTACTGCCGCCGCCGCAACGCGCGGGTATACCCCTAGTAATTTTATAATTATTAAATCTTTATTATCTACTATTTATAATTTTTAAATATTAATTATTTCTTATTTCACAATTAACTGACAAATCTTCATAGAAATTATTATTTATAATATGTTTTATTTATTCAACTCATGTAATACATTGGTTCTAACTTAGTGTATAATAGATTAATAGTCCTCACCGAGCGAACTTTTGGTTTGGAATGAGCATGTAAATCAATAACTTAATTTTTGTTAATGGCAGAGAACTTTTATAAACAAAATTGATAACTTATCCTCCTACTCTATTGAAAACGAGTTTTAAAGTCCATGTGTCATTTTTTAAGTGTTGTCACATAGAAAAAATGTGACCTGTAATTTTCTCAGAATTTTCAATTATTTAATTTAAATAAAGTATGAAAAACTCGCGGGTCATATTACTACCCGACTCGATATCCATTTTTCAATATAACTCGGCATATAAAGATTTGAATTAGGGAGGCGTCTCATTCAAGATCTCGACAGCTAGGTTTTAAAGCCTCTTTCTCAGCCACCATCAGAGATGATTATAGGACCAGGTTTGATTTCTACCTTCTACCTTTTAAATCGAAGGTAAATCATACATGTGTTTATCCCGTTTACGTTTGATACATTTGGGTCCTCGCCCCCGAGACAGTGGTTTCCTTAGTAGAGTTCAACGGTCCGTGCACAACAATTCCTAGACCCTATAAATCATAGCTTTGTTTTTAGTATGATCGGTTTTGCTATCTAAAAGGTGGTTACGGTGCAGCATGTTGCTTGTTTGCCTGTCACTTTATTGTAATTTACTCAGTGAATATAAAATAAGAATCTTACTAAGCATCCAAGTGCGATCGGACAAAGACGCTAATTGAAAGGTTTTCGACGAAAATAGAGGAAGCACACTATGGCAGGTGAAAGGCGAATCATTAAATCCCAAATTCCTAATTGACAGTCTGCAAATTGAAGGTACTGTATTTTTTTTTAAATCGAACACACAAACACTTTCCTCTCCAGTTTTTTTATCATATATATATTTTTTATATGAATTTCATTTGCTTTTAAGCACATTTACATACATGACTCAAGTCATCATGTAGGGAAGGCGTGCAACAAGCTGCGTCGCCAGCCCTTTTTGAATAGCAAAACCTAGACGTATAAAAACAACGTTTTTTTCAATCTAGAAGTCACAATATTCCCGTGCATGACCTTTTGGATCCGAATAAGCGTGGCCACCGCCTCCGATTCGAGATGACCGAAGGTATCAAACGCAAAGAGCACAAACACATGTTGATTTTCGATGCATGATTTCTCGTGTTTGTTCACTATCCCAGCTACCGCTCTGGAAGCCGCTTGGCCCGCCTTGAAGGTGTTGGCCCTCAGCCCTACAAGGGGAGAAACCCCCGTAAGATCGACACAGATGTGCTTCCCGTTCTGCCACCCGAAAACGAGAATGTTAGCTGGCATGAGAGTTGAGCGACCATCCAGTTTACTTTCTTTGTTTGAGTTAGATTTTATAACAGTAGTTCGACCATCCAGTTTACTTTCTTTGTCTGAGTTAGGTTTTATAACAGTAGTTCGATGAATCTTTTCAATTAGGTTTGATTGTCTCTAAGATGAAATATTATTTTGGTTTTGTACAATTTAGTGCATTTGTAAAATTTCCGTGATCTTTTTTTTTTATCTCCAGCGATTGAAAATGCAAATACAAAGAATTTTGTTTGTTATGTGTTCGATTAAATGTAACAAGAATGATTTTGGTTTCCTATTTGGATATGGCAAAATTATTTCATTACCTACAATTGATGTATTTAGTTTTATTTGATTATGTCACTATTTATCAATCAAATTAGTGCTTGAGACCTACTTAAATTTGATTAGGTTTTTGAAAGATGTTTCTAAAAGCAGTTGAGTAATGGGTGAAAATGATAACTTTTTAGTTTTATATGTTAGTCTGATCTAAATCAGGTCAGAGAATCAGAGAATTTCAGGAACATTGGCATTATACACATCAAACAGGTATTATTATTCCAATTAATTTTGACTTCCTTACTATTAATTGGTTGGCTGTTTGTTTGTTTAGATGTTTGATCCATACAAAATTAGAAACAATACCTCCAATATAGTTGTAGCCTAACAAATTGGTTAGTTGTTTGTATTGGTTAGATGTTTGATACATACTAAATTGGATTTTGTGGAGTATACAGAAGCTCTATCCATGCAATTATAGGACAATTCTGAAGGTTTATATACACTTCTCTTTTCAGTTCCCCTTTTATATATTATTTATTTTCAGACACACAAATCATTTTGTTAATATATAATCGCAACCATGGATTATGAACTAAAATCTTTGAAGAAACTAATTAAATGAGAACCTTGTTGCATGTTTTATGTTGTACTTTCGTTTTTATCATAAGAAATAAGTTAAAACAATGACTTTGTATGAAAAAATAATTAGTTTTTAGTTTTTTTTTTTTTTTTTGAACAGCAACTTTATTAAAAGAAACAAGGCTTAACACCCCAGAGCAAGAAGCTGAGGCCTGAGGGCAGCCACCCACCACAACAAAACAAAGGAACAGTTACATAGCGAAGGCAGACCACCTATTCCAATTAATCCCTTCACCTTTATACTTGTTGCTGAACCAAAGGAAGCTCCAAGCTTTAATCTCTTTGATAACCAGCGACACCGATGACGATTTATGCCTAAAAATGGCATTGTTTCTCTCCTTCCATAAGCACCACCCACCGGTGAAGCAAACAGCTCTAAGGACTCGACCCCTTCTCAACTTATCACCACCCCCGAAAGCTTCAATAACTGTCTTAGTTTTTCTACATTACCTTAGTGAATGTAATGAAGATATTCATCATTATTCTTTATGTTTGTAAGTTTGTTTAGCATCCATTTCTTGAGTAATCTCAAGTAAAAATAAAAACAAAAATCATCCATCATAAAAGAGTTTGTGGGAATTGAATGACTTTATCAAGTTGATAGATTAATGACTTTATGTTAGGTGGTGCGTAAGAGACCAGTGAATACGAATGAATTGATTGCTGGGGGTTGAAATTAATATGTTTTGATGAATATTTAGGGGATAAATTTTTGATGTGGAGTGGCTCTAAAGAATGTGTGTATATTCATCTTTTGTTAGTTTTTTTGTTAGTTTTTTTTTTTTATTTTATTTTTTATTTTTTTGCTATAACCAGGGACGAAACTGTATAGGCCCAGATGGTGCACGTGCACCCCCTCAAACCTTTATGTGAAGTGCGAAAAATTTTGGAGGGCCTGAAATTTTTAATATATTCTTATGTAATATTTTAATAAATACTATTTGTTTCAACATTTAGAAACAAAAAGCATGAAGATCAAGTGGCTTGTGAGCACTACATAAAACATTCATGTGTGTGAACCGGGGGATCATGGTTCAAAACTAGGGATTGACAATTTTTTTAAAAACTAAGTGTTAGAGCAAAATTGTGCCCCCCTTAAAAAAATTCTAGGTCCGCCCAATTGACCTTTGATTATGTTTTTGCTTACAAATCTGCAGTCGGGCTACTAACCGAGTCACTAAAGGAGCTGTATAAACTGGTATGAATAAGCCATTTTTCTTAAAATGGCATACGGAGATCATTTTTGAAGTCATTTAGCTTTTGAGTGATAAAAGGTGTCATTGCTCAGGATGAGATTTGCCTTCCTTATTCCCATGGTGGTATTACTGTGCAGTCTTTGAGAATCCAGAATATAACCCTTGTAATCTAAACATATTTTTAGCATTTTGTCCAACAGAGACTCGATTTTGGTCAAATGGGTCAAGTATTATAGACTTAAAACTGGCAGTTTTTGGTATATTAAGGAGAAATCTAGAGATTTACATGGATCAAACTAACATTATTACAAGAAGGAAATCTAGTGCTGCTAGTGTTGGGAATGGGTCTAACATTTATCCTTGGTATGATAATTGGCATACCAAAGGAGCTTTACATAAAACTATTGACATAAGAGATATTGAACATGTTGGTTTCTGTTTAAACATGAAACTGAATAACCTATTTGATGGTAAGCAGTGGTGGTTCCCTAAGTAGTTTTTTATTTTAATTTACAAAAATCTACCAACATCATCAAGATCTCCATTTCCCGAATTCATAGCTAAGATGTAATATTAAGTCTAAGATGTAAGACATATAAGGATAAGATCAGGTACACTAAACATGAATAGCAATTGGATGTAAAAAAAAAGGCAGCTACTATCAAATATTTATTAAAATGATCATAAATTGTTCCAGTGATGCCAACACTCTCTCTCCAAACCCGTGAAATAATTTATTTGCATTAAGTTTATCTCAATTAAAGGAAATCAAATACTCCACCTTAAAACAAAAAAACAAAAAAAAAAAAATAGACAAACGGGTCAATAGATGTTAAATTGAAGACGGCTACTTTCAGATCGCTATAATAATTTTCCCTAATCAAGACCACCTTCTATTTTGAGATCTCTATAATAATGTTAGTTAGAGTGTTGTCATGTCTTTATTTCCTTCTTGTAAAGATACATAGAATAATGAGAATGATTAATTTCTATCTTACATCCATGTAAAAAATATATCTTTTCTAATAAAGGAAAAAACAAAAGCAGATTAGTAATGGAGCAAATCACACATGATCAAACATTTCTGCAAATAGTGAGTTAGAAAGTGTAAAGTTTATATTTCAAAGTATTGCAGCGGAATTATTCTATCACACATAGGATTAAAAATTTGAAACATAAGTAACAAAGGATGAAGTTCATAAGTTAAATTATATAAAAGAAATCAAGAGTAAAATGATAATATAACGAAAGGGCCAAAAACTACATACCGAACTTTTGGCGTACCAATTTTTTTGACCCGTTATCCAATTCAAATACTTTGACAACTCAAATAGAAAATCAAAGAGAACAGCAACCAAACACCCCTGCAGTTACAAAGTTAAAAAGCAATCATAAGAACAACAATTGGAGTCCCTAAAAATATCAACAACATGATTACATAAGACAGAAATTGATACGTGGCAGTCTTAATTCTACTATTGTACAAAAAATGGGAGCATATATCAATTCGGATCAATATGGTTCACAATAAGAAACAATTTTTTATAATGACCAGTTCAATGTAAAATGACTATGAAAGCTAAACTTATTGGCCTAAAGTAGTGCATACACTCCAAACAAACTACACCATGATATACTTTTCAAATAAGAAACATTTTTCAATATTAACATTTTTCATGTACAATAATCATGGAAACCAAACCTATTGACTTAATGTTCCGCCTATACACTAAACCAAGTGAAGCATCATATATTTCTACAAACATATTAATCCACTTAAATTTATGCACAATTTACATCACTATATTAGCAACCAATAACCACATATATCGATATCATTCCTAAAACCAAAGAAAATGAATAAAGGACACATACATATATACAAGGAGATAAGAATGGGCAATTGATGAGGTTTGTATTTGAATCTTTATGATGTGTCCTTCCTATCCACAATGCATATCAGTACATGAGTTCGTTTCTTTTTATTGCAAAAAATGAAAAAAGGACAATCCATTAGCCAAAAAGAATGAGATAAGAAAGAACAAATTAGATGATAGAAAATGACATGGATTGTTCTGAACAATCCATGTCGTTCTTTATCATCTAATGATTGTATCCACATTGCAAGTTTTATATTTGAATCTTCATCAGTGAAACCTTTCATTTTTTTCATTGCAGGTGTTGACTGTTTCTCTCAACTACAAAATAAAGTAAATGGGCAATTGATGAGGTTTATAAACCTGTGATTATGATTGATAAAATGTTTTTTTTCTGGTTGGCATAGAGAATGCAAAAACTCACATAACCATAGCATTAACATAACAGGTCCAACATCTCTTAGTTAAACAATCAAAATGCCAAACACATATAAAGACATAGAAAGGAAAGCAATCATCAAAGTAAACAACAAAACACACAATTCAGAAGCTTCCTTTCTGACTATTAACATTACCATTAAAAAAGTCCATAAATCTTTTACCCTTCTCATCAATTTCAAAAGTGAATAAATTATAAGGTGTATACCCTATCAATGACAAATAGAAAACATACTTTACAGTAGTAAAGACCTACACAACTTTACCCATATAAACTTCTAGACCTAAGCATCACAAACAAAAACAAATACAGAATCCTGCAACAAAATTCATAAAGGCATTTATCCAACACAAAAATGCATTCTAAAGTATGACATATAATCTTTTCCCACTTATAAACGTGAACTCTAGTTCTAAACCGCAAAAAGTAAAAACAATGCTTACACACACAATTCATACAAAAAAAGGTCCATTAATTTAGAAAAGAATACCTACAGGTCAAAGAGAAACAGTCAACATATAATCTTTTCCCACTTATAAACGTGAACTCTACTTCTAAACCGCAAAAAGTAAAAACAATGCTTACACACACAATTCATACAAAAAAAGGTCCATTAATTTAAAAAAGAATACCTACAGGTCAAAGAGAAACAGTCAACACCTGCAATGAAAAAAATAAAAAATGAAAGAAAGAAACGACCATTAGATGATAGAAAGGACACACACACAATGAGATAAGAAATAAGAACAAAAGTCAACACCCAATCCGAAACTTTTAAGTTCAAAATGAAAATGAGAACAAATGGATACAAACATCTGTTGCTAATCCAACGCCATTGCAACCAGTAATCCACAAACACGAAAACATCCATCAGCGAAATCAGAGTGATTAAAAACCAAAAAAGACTGAAAAAACAATTTAAATACAAATGCAGTGTAATCTAGACAATTATACATCAAGAGGAGCATGAAATTACCAACAATGGAGCAAATGCTTGCACAATCAGTACTTAAATACAGAAAAAATCATCAAATCGGACCTAAACTCGATGAAATTAGAAATAGAAAACTGCGAAGAAGAAATGCAGAAGAAAAGAAACACAATAATAAAAGAAATATACAGTTACATAGACCACAATTCGGCAGCCATTAGCGATGAAAACTCACCAACATGAAACCAAGGAAGAAGAAATGCAGAAGAAGCATCAACAATAAAATAAATAATATTTTTAATACCAAGCTAAACTTAATATTTTAATTATTTGGGCATAGAACGTGTACCCAAAATATCACTGGCGGACCCCCTCAACCGTATCCTCTTGTTCTCCGTCTATTATTTATTATCACCTCCTCATCACACTCAGATCTAAATCACGATGATGTCTGCAAAACTCAACCGTCTCTTCTTCTTCAATCTCCTCACCGTCGTCTTCATCGCCGCCGCCGTCGTCAGATCGGTATGCACCTTCCCTTCCCTAATTCATTCAATAATCAATCAATTGTAATTTGTAATGTAATCTAAATAATGAATGAATCCAGGCGGATCCAGATTGCGTCTATACCGTTTACGTCAGAACAGGATCCATCCTGAAAGCCGGCACCGATTCCAATCTAACGCTAACACTCTACGACGCCGCCGGCTACGGAATCCGGATCAATAACCTAGAGGCTTGGGGCGGTTTGATGGGCGCAGGGTACAACTACTTCGAGCGGAGTAACCTAGATATTTTCAGCGGCAAAGGTCCTTGCCTGACCGGAAAACCCTGTGAGATGAACATCACGTCCGACGGAACCGGATCGCACCACGGATGGTACTGTAACTACATCGAGGTCACCACCACCGGAGCTCACATCCCTTGCGCGCAACAGACTTTCACGTTCGAGCAGTGGCTGGCCACTGATACGTCGCCGTATGAGCTCACCGCCATCAGAGACTATTGTGGATCGGAGGAGAATGTGGCCGGTGGTAATCGGAGGCACGTTATCCGTGAGTCTGTTTCTGTTTCTTCGCCACTTTCCGTTCTCTGAGATTTCATTTTGCATACGTCTGAAATTGCAGTGAGGGTCTGATTTTGTAATGTTATGTGTTTGCTTTTGGTGAAGTAATAAAAATCTTATTGGTGAATTAAATAAAATGGTTTTTCTATATTTGTTCTTAGTTAAATAAAAACCACAAGCATAGCGATCCCGTGTGTTACCGTGGGGCGAGACCGTATGTTATGGTGTGGTGAGTTTGTGCGTTGTTGCGGGGTGGGACCGTGCGTTGTGATGGGGTGAGTTTGTATGTTGAGGTGGTTACTAAAACTGGTAAACTACTAGCTCCTTTTCTGTGACTATGAAGAGTGAGCGTGAGTGATTTTAATTAGTTAGGTGCCTTAAATTGATTCGAGAAAATATATATTTAAAATAAATTAAAGAAAATTACAAAATCACTTTTCATACCCATGAACACACTTACGTCTGCCTCTCACGACAGCCCCTCACACTAAGGAGGACGGTATTCCAAATCCTAACGTGAATGATACGTGATGCCCTTATGAAATTTTACTATTTATCACATGGTTTCAAGTGATCATTTGTAGAGTATGTGTATGTAACACTAAAAACATTTAAGGAAAAAAATTTAGGGCATTCACATCTCATTTTTTTTTTTACATCCCATTTTCAAATTTTAGAGAAAAACACTAAAAACATTTAAAATATCACTCCATCTCATTCCTCATCCCCATACCTCGTCCATATATTTTGGGGGAAATCTAACTCGACCCCGATATTCGATGTACACTATTCACCCCATATCTATTAATTTATTTTATTTGTAAGTGAATATGAATTGTAAAGAGAGAAAAAGTAACATAATATGGAATAAAAATATATTATTTAATTAAATTGGGATAAATATGAAAATTGAGATGTGAGAGATTTTAGAAAATAATATATAAATTCAAAAAAAAAACAGAGTTTCTTTAGTTAAATTATAAAGATGCGGATGACTAGTAGACCTCGCAAAACGGGCGGGTCTAGTCGGACAGGATGTTGGGTCAAAATGGGTTCGGGTCAGAATGAGTTCAGGTCAAGACATACCAATCTAAAAAGAAGTTCATTTTGGTTCGGGTCAGAACGTGTATGGGCTAGAACGGGCTAGGGTCATAACTGGTTCGGGTTAAAATGGGTCGTAAAAATGATCTTTAGTGGTATGAATTCTTAAAGAACTTGCTTAGAATTTGTTGTTTTCTTGAACACTATTGCATCCTCTTTCATTGTAATAATAGCTGGAAAAACAAACTGTTAGAGATCATTTACACCACCACTAATCAGGGACGGACCTTCAATAGGTCCAGGGAGTCCCCGTAGACCCCCTCAACTTCGTAAGCGAAGTGAAAATTATACGAACGATTTTGGTATTATTATTATAATTTACAAGAGTTATTAAATACAAAATTTTGTAAAATGGTAACAAAGGTTACGACGGCCTAATGGTAAGATAGTGGGCTGGATATTGAGATATTGAAAAGTTGTGTGTTTGAAGCCACTCCTCAACCATAATTTTTTTATATTATTTAAATTTTAATGATGATATTTTCTTTTGTTTTTGTGTCGTATTTGTCTTATGTGACTAACCCGATCCGGATCAAATTTCTTTACGTGTGTTTCTATGAAATTGAAATATCTAAAAATAGTGACTCTGTAAAAAAATTATGGACCTCCTCAAAAACTTTTCTAGTTTCGCCCCTACCACTAATCAACAAACAAACATATCATCCAACGGTAAAAATTCAATCTCCAAAACCACCACCTTTGGAAGTGCCTCTATTTGGCATTTAATCAAAGAGTTGGTGAACAGATGCAGTAAAATTACACATGTGTTCTTCATATTCTAACTAGTAAGAATTTAGGAACATTAAACCATGTAAGTAAAGAAATACATTGTTATCAAAATCATCAAATACCAAATCCCAAAACAAAAAATTAAAATCTGTAAGTACATAAAAATAAAAAATAGAAACCTAGTAAATTGAAAGATTAAAACAAACCATCATTAATAAGGAGCGTGCAAAGAGGGAGCTCACGTTTGAAGGCATCGATCTTTCGCATTTCAGTTTCTAATCGACTAACAAAATCAACTTTTTCATATCTAGTCAGATACGCAGCCGATTTCTGAAACTTGTCTACAGATTCGCCGATTGTTTTCGGGATAAAAGTGGGTTTGAAATCCAAACTTAGCTGAGGAGGTGGCTTTAAGCTCCCCGTCTTTGTATTTTTCGATTCGATCTTGATTTCAAATTGTCGGCCGCGTCCTTCGTTCCAATTGTAATTGTAACCTAAGCGGCTAAACCTTGGCCAACGTTGATGAAGAAGAAAGACGTTCAATTTGTCGGTGTGAAATTTTGATCGAGACAGTGGTGAAACTTGCACAAAAACTCAGAAGGGGCTGGACTCACTATATGGGGGCGGACTTAGTATATAAACTTTTTTCAAAAAAATAGGGGAAAAGTTAATACTACGAAGTGAAAAATAGAAAGGGTGGGGCCCTCTTGGGCCCTAAGAAAGCTTCCCCCTTGAACCGTGAGCGAACCGTGGACAAACGGTGGGTGGGTTTAAGCTTTTCTAAGTGACCAATTTTCACCCATCATCTTTTTATTAGTGCTCGTTCTGACCCGTCCTTCACTTTGTTCACTACAGATAATATTCCACCCAAAAGAGCCCACAAACATATATTTAAAGTCCAGAATGACCCAATTTTTTAAGTGGCTGGGCAAGGTATTCCAGGTCTTGGATGAGGAACTGATTGTGAATGCTATAATTGCAATATATTACATTTTGGTGATCACAAATCAGGGTACTTCCATAGTTTCATTCTATGCAATGAACCTGAACAATCCATCACAAGCCCAATAAGCTAACATGTTTTCTTCATAAAATAAAACTACTTTGAGGCCCAACTGCGGCCGACAAATAAGAATAAGGGCCCGCAATATCACTTGAGAGAAAAGAAAAGAAAAAAAGGCAAATTAACTCATATGTAGGTATTAATTCATTGGTAATCTACTTTTTAACAACGTTACTTATTTACCAAAACAATTAAAAATTCATATAACTTATCTTATTATATTAGTAACAAGTAATAGTTATTGATACGGATTTGAAAAACTTATGAAAATAACTCTTATATGAAAAGTTAACATTATCTTCTTACTGTTATTGTACTATATTTTAAAACTTACTATTATTTTCTTTTAACCTTTTACTATCGACCGTATCTTTTTTAATTTTTTTTAACGGCCAACGAATTCTCCGGAAAACTCGGGAAGTATTTACACTAGTTAGCTCATTCCAGAAAAAAAAACACATCCACAAGCGGTATGATGGTAAAACATGAAAGCTCAGGGATCAAACTTGTGACCTCTCAATCACAAGTCTCCCCTCATCACCAATATTTTTTTTCGAGCCTCAAACCATTAATATTTCCAACTAAAAAACTAATAAAGTCTACTTTAAAATAAATAACGAACTTATTGTACTATATATAGAAGATGCGTCAAGATTTGAAAGATTCTCTAGGTTTCTTTAGTTTGATTTTGAACATTTTTAATAAATCTCTTATTTTTATATTATTACCACTTCACCACCACTTGAAGTTAAGTTGATATAAATGTTGCAAGATGGGTTGTTAACATCATATTCTTTTTTTTTTAAACGACCAACTAAACATTATTTACATTTATACCGCTGAGCTAGTTTTTAGGAAAAATCATCTTCGTAAACGGTCAGGTGGAAAACATGTTTGGCTCGGATATCGAACTCGTGACCTCTTAATCTCGAGTTTATCCTCATCACCAATACCAATCGGCCAAATGACCGGTAACATCACATTCTATAAACATAAGTTTGATATTTAATTAACATACATAAATAATTTATAAAAAAAATAAAATAAAAGAATAATTCATGTAAATTTGAATCAAGGGTTGACTAGGATATTTGGATACACACAACACCAACTCCCACCAACTTTTTGTGATAAACTTAAAAGAAATGTGCATGCCATAGGATCCATGGATTTAGCTTCACAAAATGAAAGGAATCATTTGGTGGACCATCACCTTACCCTCTTTCAAAAGATTAAATAAATAAACAACTAACATCATCATTTCATTTCATATATAAACCCGTGAACGTTTGTTTGTATATTTGAATGTTTATAATTATAGAAGTAAAGGTGCTTAATTAATAAAAATATTGCGTATTAAATTATTGAAATAGCCATTTTGACGAATCGATCTGTACGACAACTTTATAAAACTTACGGTAAATTCAAATGTGTCCGTGGACTCGTGGAGAATAACAGATAACCGAATAACATGATCGACCTTTAAGTTACAAATAGATCCGTATGCGGATCTTAAAAATCAGCCAGTTTTAGTTTACACGATTAACCGATTCAATAGAACCAAAATCGACAATGTGAAACCAACCAACTTAGTATATACTTTGTCCTCTTAGTTAATGATCTTAAAGACAATATGTAATTTATGTGAAAGGGTTTACGAGTACTATACATATTAATACATATTAAAATATAAACAAAATCGAAGAGAAATTACCGAAAGACTCTCTGAAACAAACCATTGAAGAGGTGACACGTGTTATGCAAGTAAAACTATGTTTTATGATTTCAAGTTTAAAGTTTTGTCTTTTAGGAGTTAACTTTTACTGTTTTATATATCGGCCAAGTGTCTTTGACCATGTAAAAGTTAAAATCGTGTACATTACGTGATTATTCCAATTGGCCCAAAACTTTTAGTCACGTGAAAAGTGGCAATTATCATGTGAATACATAATAAAAATATAAACATTAAAATAGGAAGGCATTCATCCTAGATCATATATTCATTTCTTTTATCTTGTTAGTAATTTAAATAAAGTAGACCAATCAGATTTGAGAAAAGAGAGAAAGTGAGGTGTTATGATGATGACGTCGTGATGTTTCGAGTGGCGGTGTGTCCGGGCATTATAAAAGACATATGGCTCATATTATAAATGGCCTTAGACATTTTAAACGTTGATTGGTCTTCTATAGGTTAATGATTTAAACTCATAGATTATAGAGCGGATCGAATTGAAAATAAATTAGATAGTTATCTAATTTTTTTTTTTGAAATTCAGCGTATTCTTTACAGATAACATATATCGTTAAATGCTTATAAGCAATAATAAAACATCTAACAATCATAGTATATATCATTTTTATGTTTTATTAAAGTAATTATTATATGAGTTCTAATTGTTGGGCAAAAGATATTTAAACATTTATTGAAAAAAGCCTTTAAAATTATTAAAATTTCAAGTTATATCAATAAGTTATATGTCTCTCATTCATTGCGTGCAATGCCCAAATTAAGTGTGATGAAATGGCTTGATGCCAACCCCAATCTAGTGATCTACCACCCAGTAATTCCCACAAAGCATGCCTCATGGTATCTCCTCAAAACCAACTCATTAAGTGAAACCACAATGTCACTTACTGTATTTAACCATTCTTAGATGTTAGTTGGTGGGTGTTATGGAAGACTCGAAACGATGCTATTTACAACCAGAATGATTTGAAGACGGCTTAAATTTTTACACAATCATTTATTTTTCGTTTCACTGGGTTATTACTAGGCACAAAACCGTTAAGGTCTCATGGGTCGATTGGCTTCGTAATCCTCTCTTAACTTTGTAATTTTACTGGTGATGGGTTAGCTTTTTCAAACCATCACTTTTATTTTTAATATTATCTCCTTTTCCGTTCAAGAAAAAAAAAAGATAATCCGTAAAAGCTAATGGTAAACTTTAAAAGCCAACGTCAAAAGCTAAATCTTAAAAGTTAAACTCGAAACCCTAGACTCTAAAGTTCAACCCTAAAAGTTAAACTCTAAATCATAGAAGCTAAAATTTGAAATCTTAACAAGGGTGGCTCAAGGGTAATTTAAATGAAGCTGAGGCTTTAGGCCCCCACTTTAATGAGGAGACCGATTTCATGAAAATTATATTATAGTACATTTTATTTTGTTTTGATCTTTTATAATCTGATTACCGTAAAAATAGGCAAGAAGGATTTATAACAGGAACTTTGAAATGGGCCCCATATTTTAATACGCTTTTGACCCTCAAAACCGTTGAGGCACTCAAGAATCCTAGAAGATAAAATCCCGAAAAATTAAACCCAACTTTGATTCAACAATTCAATTCCAAAACCACTGGAATGAGTTCAATCGGAATTCGTTTGAACCGGTTCTCCGTTATTCCCTATTTTTTTTACTCGGTGAATATATAACTTTCTAGTAGAATTTCTTGACCACATTTTTTTTTTGGTTTAAGCTTGTATCGCATTGTATTAAAATACAAACCATGTTGTAAATCACAATATATCCTATAATACAAATGAGACATACAAAGTAAGGTCACAACAAATCTTAGCTCATCTTTAAACAAAAAAAAAAAACAAATCTTAGCTCATACTTTATCCAGACTCATTAACAATTTCTAAATAACAATTGGTCGATCATATAAAAATTTGTTTCCAACACGGTAAAACTTCAAATATTAGTTAAACATCAATTACATATGCAAAATATTTTAATCCTTTTCATTTTGATATGTATCTAAGTCATAGACGTGTTGTTTTGGTATTTTATAACAATATAACTTAATTAAAGAAATACACATAAAGGTCTATTCGGAAAAATGACAACATATTCAACATCGTTCGATAGCCAAAATCTAGCGTAGAATAGATGGGTAGTAAATAATGTATTTTTAATTATAAAGTTATAAATATAAATCCATACTATATGTTATCTAAAAGAATATAGGTGTTGGTTGTTAAAAAAGATAAGATTGTGTACTTGGCCGCTCGTCGTTCAGATTGAGGATGCACACCAGAAGAATGGTGGTGGAGGACTTTCGCGCATGCCATTAAGAGCTGTGTTCTTAGATTTTGTGTGGGCCCAAATGTAATTTGTTAAATAAAGTTTAAATTTAAATAACTATACCTAATTTATCTATATACAATTTGAAGATTGTATGTATAGTTTTTTTATTTTTTAAAATCTTTTAGTGGATTTTTTTTTGTTTTGTTTTTAGTTAAGCGTAATGAATTTAAGATTGTTACATTGTCTTTTATATTTATGTTTCTTTAGAATTTAACATATAAGTTAGTGGTATAATTGTTGTTCAAAAAAAAAAGTTAGTGGTATAATTCGTACAATTGTGTAACATAATTTTTAGGTAGAAGGCTAAATATTTTAAGTGTTTATCTTCTAATTTTAACGTTGTTGCTTAGTTTTTTGTATTTTCGTTTTCATTACGTAACGTTATAACCATGCATCGCTTCGTGTACTCATCCCCATGGCAACACGTCGGTCGAAAGTCTAGTTGAACACAAATAATAATACTAGAATTTAAAACTACACAATTTAACCTTATTAAACATAATTAATAATTTAAAATACTATATTCACTTCTAAGCAACCCAATAAATCGGAGTCAGTATCGTGCTCGTCTTCCTATGGATTATGTCATGAAATAGGGGAATTTGGCTTATTTTTCAAAGGATCAAGAGACAGATACTCCTATTCCGGTCATTTTTCGTTCGATAGTTCTTCATCTTCATGTGGGATATAATCTTCTGGAGTTTTGGTAGGTAATAATCTCCCGGTGCCTCTTTTTATGGTTTTTTGGTTAACAAGTAATCAAACGTTTAGTTCCAAAAGATATCATCAACATCATCACCCCATGGGTCACAAACTAGGGGTTTGCAGGTGCTGAAGATTGAGGAGAATTGTCGGCGGGTTTTCAGGCACCATAGGTTGAACAGGTTTCGGTACATCCTTCGAAGGTGGTTTTAGAAAGAAAAAGATATTGCCTCGTTTGTTAACTTATTTAACATATTTTAAGCTTGTAAAACGAATGTTAAGAAGTGAATCTAAGATTATGATATTTAATTAAAGTTTTTTTCAACAAATAGTCGTTATAAAATATAATGGTTAAGGTAGCCGTTATACAATTAGTTAACAATTATAATTATTTAATTCTTTAATTAATTATTTATTTAAGTTCTTTAATTATTTAATGGTTTAATTATTTGAATTCTTTAATTATATAGTGGTAATATAAAAATAATGAGTTTATATGTGGAAGTATATATGTATGTTGGGAAGCCTAGATGTGCTAAGGTTTTAAAAAAAACAAAAATAAATAAATTGAGTAGACCTGAATGTAGAAATCTTTTTATTTTTAATAAACAATTACTTTTCTATTTTAATAAATAATTACATTTGAGGACACATTTTATCAATAGATACATTCTTTTTTTTTTTTGAACAGCGAAAGACTTTTATTAAACTAGCAAGTAGCTAGAAAAAGGCCCAGTTACAATTACAAAGTAGCAGAAACACAAAATTGAGACCAATCTTTAGACAAAGATTTTGCTCTATGATTTAACCATAAAAAACAGTTTAGTTTGATCTCCTCCAAAATCCTTTCCGGGTACGTGTTTGCGCCTTCAAATTCCTTGCGATTCCGGGCCTTCCAAATTTCCCATAGGGCAGCCGAGGCTATGGTGGTGAGCCGTTTTTCTTCCTTTGGCAGAGTTGTGGTGTCTTTGATGTTGCACAGAAGATCGTCCACGGAGGTGTGAATGTTGAAGCTAAATTGGCTCCATGTAGCAATTCGATTCCATACTTCCACCGCCATCGGGCATTGTAGTAACAGGTGTGAGACGGATTCATTTGCTTGATAACACCATGAGCAGGTTGAGCTTGCAACATTAATGCCCCTTTCTAAGAGTTCCTCCTTGACCGGTATTCGATTCAACCTTGCTTTCCAAGTGAAAATGTGTACCTTTGCGGGAATCCAGTTTGTCCAGTTATGCCTTACAGCAGGCCCAGCTACGTTTGCTTCAATCTGTCTACGAACGAGAGACGTGTGAAATGTCCCATCTGCACTTCCGGTCCAGCTCCATTTATCCTCCCCTGCCTTGAAGGAGTGACTTCTGATCAGGTTTTCTATTTGTGCGACCTGCTGTTGCAGCTGAGTTGATGTGACAGACCGCTTCCAATGCCATGTTATTGAGGTAATTTGGTTACCTGTGTGCAGAACTATATCTTTTACCTTGGAAGACTTGTGAGATTCGAGGGAGAATAGCTCATGGAATAAGTCTTTGATTGGGGTTTGGGTTAGCTAGGAATCGAACCAGAACATCGTGTAGTCTCCAAGTCCCACTGTTGCTCTTATTTCGTTGCTGAAAGAGACTCCTTCCGTTTCCACTTCATTGATAGCGTTTAGGATGGGCTTTCAATATCCAGGGATGAATTTTTTCAAAACGAAGTTGCTGTGAATGCGTGAGGATAAATGGATGGCTTTTATGACATTGACCCATAAATCTTTGCAGCTGGACTTGTACCTCCATTCCCATTTTGATTAAAGAGCTAGATTTGCAGCTCTGAGTGAACCCACACCGAGCCCGCCGGACTGTTTTGGAGCCATTATCTTATCTCAAGCCACCCATGGGATCTTTTTGTTTTCATCAGATTGTCCCCAAAAGAAGTTTCGTCTGATCTTCTCCATTTTTTTAATCACGCATGACGGGACTTTGAACAGGGAGAGGTAGTATGTCGGCAGGCTTCCAAGGATTGATTTAATTAAGATCGCCTTCCCTCCTTGCGATAGAACCTTTTATTTCCAATTGTTGAGCCTTGTTTTCATTTTTTCAATAGATACATTCTGATCATAATTTTCACGTTTCTCTCTCATATTAAATATCAATTTCTCACTTATTAATTGCTAAGAGTTTTAAATAATTAAATATTAAAATATAAATTTTCTTATTTCAATAATTTATCATAACTTTTGCACCATCACTTATAAAATTGCAATCAACTGAAAAGTTTAAATAACTTGTACACCGATCTCTTTATACTCCTCGTAATAGATGACTCGTAATAGATGATTACTATTTACAATAACATCTATTAAAATATTTTTTATGTATATCTTTAACGTAATTAAACCATGTAATTCACGGATTAATTATATCATAGTGATAGACTAGAACGTTATGGATAATCTACTAGCAATAAACAATGGTATAAATTTGGATTCGAAAGGTGTATTAAGAATATTTAAAATATAAATATACTAGAAGTCAAGGAAAATGATGCATAAAAGCATGCAACTAAGTTACTTGGGTGGATGATGTAATGCATAATGTGACATATATTCAATAAAACCTAGCTTTGCGTGCTTTTAACGTTTACCCAAGCAATTTATATATTGAGTTTTCTAGTATCTGTCCTAAGAGCACATAATGTACATCGAAAATTTAAAAAGATATTAAGTTTTTTTTTTTTTGAAAATTATAAAAAATATTAAGATTCATTTTAAAAAATAAGAAAGGTATAAAGATTATTTTTGAAAAATGTATTTTTTTAATTTTTGAGATATATTTATTGTACTTTTTTCAATTTTCGAAATACATTTATTACATCTTAATTATGTGTGCTCTAAGACACATGTTAGAAAATAATCATACAAGTTATTATATGATAATAAGTAACATGTATTTGATAATTGTGCAACCTATGTTTATAATTACGCGAGGTAATTACGCAAGTTATACGATAACATCGAAACGTTTAAAAATTAAAAAGATTATAGCTATACAATACTCAAATTAAAGAGTAGAATGCTCGATTTTATGGTTTAGAGAACCTAAAAAAAGAGAACAATATATATTGTTCTAGTTTTACCCCTCAAGCTAGGGATTTTTTTTTTGTTATCAAATTCTAGCAATATATCTAAACCAATGATTTTTAACATCAATGGTCCAAAATCTTTTTAACTCTTTTAGTTTTAAGGTTTAATTTATAGGAAAATTGGATTTAAATAATACGAGTTATCACTTATTGGCGAATAATAATATGAGTTTCAACCGTGACCTACAATAATACCAATTTAACACATGGGTGTTATCAGTGATACGCCGTTTAAATTGATTTAACGGGGTTAGTGGGTTGCTGACGTGGCAAGTCTTGAGGGACTGGTCTTGTAATTTGTTAAAGTTTAGGGCTTATTTGTAATTTACATATGTTTAAAGTTATCAAAAAGAAAAAAAAATGGAGGGCTGAGGTTGTTGCCGGAAAACTTCTTCACCTCACCGTCGCCGGGAAACCGAAGGGCGCCGGACGGACGCCGAGCTTTACGCTGATGTCGATTATGGAATCCAGCTCCTCCTCTTGTTCGAGAACGATAACGGTGTTTAACGAGAGCTTTCGTGCGATTAAAGCTAGCGAGATGTATTCGGAATCCTTGAATCCGTTGCAGATCAGAAGAGATTCGGAGCTTCCTTTGCAGAGAGAGCTCATGGCGAGGAGAAGCTCCGGTTTGGATCCGGCTTCCAACCCGAACCGGAACGAGGATCCGAATCTGACGATATCTTCAACGATAAACCGATCCTGATTGCATTTCACCGGATAAACACCTTGGTAATGAGAACTGTATCCTTGTGATTTCACGGCGTAATTGAACGCCGATTGGAGAGATTCGAGGCGGTCCTTGAGAACGTCCGGGAACCGGACGATTATCGGGAGTTGCAGGTCCAAACCTCCGGTGGATTTCGAATCGGAGGCCTTCTTCACCACCTTTAACAGATCTATCTCCTGGTGGTCCATGGTCCGCTCGCCGTGCGGACGAACGGTGACGTTGCCGGAACTGTTGACGGAAAAGTACGGCGCCGCTCGTCTTCCTTTTCTATTCGCAACAACGGGGAGGTAGCGGCTGTGGTCTGAGGTTCCGACGAGGACGGTGGCGGCGTGTGGTCTGAGGTTCTGACGTCCGGCGCCCTTCGGTTTCCCGGCGACGGTGAGGTGAAGAAGTTTTCCGGCAACAACCTAGCCCTCCATTTTTTTTTTCTTTTTGATAACTTTAAACATATGTAAATTACAAATAAGCCCTAAACTTTAACAAATTACAAGACCAGTCCCTCAAGACTTGCCACGTCAGCAACCCACTAACCCCGTTAAATCAATTTAAACGGCGTATCACTGATAACACCCATATGTTAAATTGGTATTATTGTAGGTCACGGTTGAAACTCATATTATTATTCGCCAATAAGTGATAACTCGTATTATTTAAATCCAATTTTCCTAATTTATAAGATCTACGATTATTTGTTTTTTTTTTAATTTACTTTTTGTTTAATTAATTTACAAACTACCTTGGATTTTATGGAAGGCTAGGAACGATGCCGTGTTCAACAGGAGGAAAACTAGTATTGACAAGATTCTTTCCGATATTAAAGCCTCGAGCTTCCTTTGGATCTCTAATAGATGTAGGGAGAAAAACATTTGTTGGAGTAATTGGTGTGATTTCGACTTTGTCATGTAATGTCCCTTTTGTTTTTCCGCTTCTAGCGTCTTGCTAGTTGTCGGGCCGTTTAATGAATTCGCCGTTCAAAAAAAAAAAAAAAAAAAAACTACCATCATTATCATGGTCACAACCATTGTCGCCATGCCCCTAGACACAATCTAATAGACTTCCACCCCCTCTTATCATAGAATGTCTTTTGCGTAAGGCATCATGTCTTCTCGCCAAATATTTGGCCATGCTAAAGAAGAAAAAAAAAGTATACTTGACCATGTGGATGTATTAAATAAATATGTAAGATAGGAGTTGATACAAAGCAAGTTAAGTTGATGCCCATGAAAGGATGTGTGATTCACCCACTCCACATCTTTAAACCTTATCCATAGTTGATGTATTTTGAATCATGAATTCTATTTTGAACTCTAAAAAGACATAATTGTAAATTATAGGAGGAAAAAACATTCTATTCCATCAAATTGGAAGTTCGTTAATGTTGTTCATCTTAATTTTAGCTTTCTTAAATCTATTATAGTTTAACGTACTGCAACATAAAGTATTATAGAGTAAGTATATTAAAAACCAGTTTTAGAAATATCTTAATTTCAATAAAACAATAAAATGGTTTCCACATATCTTTTTTTACGGTGTCCACATCATCAGTATCACATGTCAAAACCAGATTTAATTATCAATCTAGTAATTTAACAATTAAGAATAATTACCAAATTTATCTAAATAAAATTTTCATTTAAAAAAAAATGACAAGCATAATGTAGATTTGATAAATTACTCAATATTTGAGTTTTTTAAGGAAACAAATCAAAAATTTGTCATCTTTAATGTATTAAATTATCAATTATTATTTTATAATAAATTATGTCATTTATAATTTTCAAATTTCTTAATCGTTTTTTTTACATTTAGCTAATATTATGAACCTAAATTCAACCCGTGTAGTACACGGGTTACTAACCTATGTATAATATACAGATTGGAAAATAAAAAGGATATAACTAATAGTTATGTATATAACTAATATATTTTCAAGGATTCATCCGTACTTTGGTAACGAAAAGACATAAATAGATTTTTTTTAAATATAAGAAGCTTGAGCTAATTACGACACATATTACAAACTAGTTACTTGTTTATTAAGTATACCTTATCGTAAAATATGACTAAAATTATATATTAATTTGATTACAATACATAGTTTGAATATATTAATTTCATGGAATTTAAACTGTCCCTTCTAAAAAAATGCAGGGGCTGGTCTCAAACCCAAACCATTGGACCATATTGTATTTTGTAAATATGTTTGGCCAGTATAATATATAACCTAAATCTGTTTTGTATAGAAAGTCAACAACCAAGCTCATTACCAGCCGTGTTCCCTATCTTAACCCTCTTAAGTATATATAGAATTGTGTGTATCACCGACATTACATTTTATTCATAAAAACCGTATTATGTTACATTTATATGAAAATACTTCTTTTTCTTATGTGGTTCCGTCCCTCCTCAAAGGAGGGTTAATTTTTCTAATCTATATTATATTTTAAGATAAAAGATCTAGTGCAAATGTTTCTTTTACAAAGTGTAGGAAGACTTCTCAAGCATTGATCTAAGAAATCAATAGTTTAGATTTAATAAAGATCTAATTTAAATATAAAAAGAAATTTTAAAGCGTGAAAAGAGCTGGAAGGATATAAATTTATAATTGGGCATTTTATTCTCTTTAATTTGAATATAGTATTGCTATACATTTTTTAAAGTTCTTCTATGTGCTTTCATATAACTTCCGTGATTATTAAATATAGTTTTTGTGATTATTAAATTTAGCTTGCGTGATCTTTAATATAACTTGTGTGATTATCATTAAACATGCGCAAGTACGTTTTTCCTTACTTTCTAACTTTTGACGAAAAAAAATCTTTTTACCATAACTTTTTTCATATTCTAATACTAATATATTTGTTGAAAACAAATTAGATGAGAGGGGATGCAAAATGATAAAATCTAATGAGACACTAATTTAGATGGGAGAGGATGCAAAATGAGACGAGTGATACCCCTATGGAAGAATGAGATGAGTGATAACCTCACCCTCAAGCAATCGATTTCCTACACGTTTAATTAAATGCTTAAAAAAAATTATATAATTTTATAATTTTTTTCAAATTTAATTATATGATATATTATATATTAAATGTTAAAGCAATTTAACAATATCGGTGTAAAGACCATCCCGTTAGTTGGAAGGATTGGTCCAATTTCTCGATGTAATCTCTTGTTCCCTTGGCCACTAGCATCTTGCTAGTGTGCTCGTTTTTGTTTTAATGAAGTGCCGTTCAAAAAAAAAAAAAATTTAACAATATCTATATTAATGTGATGTGTTCTAAGTCGCTCGCACATCAACCCTCTATAGATTGCACGTTAGCCCATAATAGATTCCAATGTATCAATGATTTTTTAGGTGCGTTAAACATCAAAAAGTAATAAAAGATAAGCTACTTATAACCCTTTCCATCAAAGTAAGTCTACCACTAAAAAAAGACGTTTTTCCTTCCAACTAATCAGCTTGGATTTGAAGCTATTCACGATAGGCAACCGGTTGGTTTTCGACAGATTCATATTTACTCCAATAGATAGGTCTTGGTGAACGAAAAAATTAGCACGAGAAAGCCTTTTTACAGATTCATGCAATTAATACTTGTTCTTGAAAACACCCTACTCATGCAAAGAGTCCTTTCCCATGCCCATGCTATGAAAACACCTATTATTTATAAGGGTTTTAGAAAATAAAGCATAAATATAAAAAATTAAGAGATGGTATAAGTGAAGGATTAGGAAAAAGGTACAATGGGATAAAACATAAATATTTTAGATCAAACAACTAAAAAACATATAACATAAGTGTTTGGCACATCACATGGTGGTGCATGCGTGTCACCAACATTTACACATGTATCTCATCGCATCATGTGATATGCACTCGTTCTTGTTTACGTAAAATCACTTTCGTTTCGGGATAATACGAGTGACAAAGATTGGGTGTCCTTTATTTAAAACATAAACGCATCAAAGAAATTAAATCAATAATTACATGACTATCAAGTCTTAAAGTTTACAGGGTGGTTTATGGATGTCGCCGTTCAAAAAAAAAAAAGTTTACAGGGTGATCTTATATGTCATTATGGCAATTATACTTCACTATCAGAAAAATGACCCAACAAAACGTATAGACATAACCGTTCAAAGGGGTGTTAATTAAGGGTGGATGATCACATAAGAACCATATATTAAAGGGACCCATTTTAATTCTTTTTGGATACCTTAGACTACCCGTAATGGGGCGTTACTGGGCCCAATAAAGCCCTATAATGCCCCCCATAACGCCCACCCCCACTACGCAGGGGCGTTATGGGGCGTTATGAGCAAAAAACTGGAGAGGGGCGTTAGCCTTATAACGCGCAAAAGGGGAAGAAATTGGGGCGTTATGGGGGCTTTATCCACTACACCATAAAGCCCCATAAAGCCCCTTGTCCAGTCATCGTCCACATGGCGGATAACGCCCCATTTGGGGCCTTATCCACTACACTTAGCCTTAGTGTCACATCTTATGTAAAACTGAGATCGCTACCCCAAGTTTATAAAATTTATAGCACGTTCAACAAGAGTTTGAGTTTAGCAGAAATCTATAGAAAATACCCTAACAATCTAGTCTAAGTTGGAGCTTTGGAAAGGCTCTACAACAACCTTAAAAGGCTATGGAAACATTAAAAAAAACCATTCTATAGAAGTATCTAAAATACAATAAGAAAATATATTATCTAGAATTCTTGTATAGATATTATCTATAGAATAATCCAGATTTTGAACAATCTAGAACTAGAAACATAGTGTATAAATAAGGATCAAGTATAAAGTATCTCATTTGTTATCACCAAAAACTCTTAGTGAAATATTTGTAAAGCTCTTTTTCTAATCTTATATTCATAGCAATATAAATGGTCCTAACTTCGATTATGGCCGCTTTAAACCGTTAATAGTTTGGATCAAATGTTTACAACTTAGACCGAGTTTAACTGGTGAACTTGAGTTAAGAAGATTAACTCCATGACAAGGTACTCTATGATCTAATTTTCGTGTAAAAAAAATTGTTTTTAACTTTAAGCCCACAATATAATGAAAAATGACACTCATGTAATAAAGTGGTCCTAATGAGCATTGAAGTTGCATAAAAGATAATAAGAGTTAACTTTTCAATATAATAAAAACTTTAAATCTTCACATAGAAATAATTCGTAATTATATATATAATGACGTCGTTAAAGTCAAACGACGATTACCCTATGTTCTCTGCATCTCGCCCGTTGGATCTAGTCATAATTAAATCCACCGTTTTAAATGAGAAGTTACGAATCAGGGTGGCAGTTATTTTCCCTTCATTGTTTGACTTTTTCAAATGCTCCACCGAGATCTCGCACGTCGCCTCCTTCCCTGGTAACCAATTGTCTCCTACTCTCTGAAACCCTAATATTGATTTCATTCCTATACACAGTTTATGTAACATTGATTTCTCTCCCATTCCCCGTATTTGATCGCAATCACCAGTTTTATGATTCACCGATTCAATAGTCAGACACCAACAAAAAATTAAAAATGTCTCGATTTTGAAGCTCAAATCCGTGTGCAACAAGCTCGATGGCGAACTACAAATCGGCGGTGTAAGGCAATGAGCCAGTGAGAGTTGAGATTTGGAGGACGATGGGATCGAAAGAGGCAAAGGGAGTGAACATCGGAGTTTGAAACTGTAGATTTAGGGTTTCTTAACTTAAAATATGTTAAACTAAATAATATATATAATTTAATAATAAAAAAGTATATATTTCGGATATCCGAAAATGTTCAAAATCAATATCAGAATCCGAATCCGAAAATTCGGATATCCGAATTTCGGATATCCTCCTAATTTTCGGATATTTTGACTTCGGATATTCCGGATATTTCAGATTCGGATTCGTATATTTTTGAACACCCCTAAACTTAATTAGAAACATGAAAAAGAAACAAAAAAAAAAGACACAATATAAAAAATATTTTCATTTAAGTATATATTAATTAATTATTTATTGTTTAAATCTTTAAACATAAAATGGGTTGACCTGAAAGACGACCTGAACACGACCCATTAAGTGGGTCTACGCGACACGACACGAATAGTTAGATGGGTTGGGTTAGGGTTGAAGAATTCAACCCGCCAACCCGCTAACCCGACACGATTAACACTTCTAGCCAAGCCTGAAGTATCAAATTCAATATAAACGATTGCAATCTCATCTCAAAAAGGCTCATTCCAATATTATAGATATAGATTTTGGGTAGTTTGAAAAGTCGTTTAAAAACATAATGTTGCATTTATGACGTGGTGTTATTATCAATCAATTTCCTAGATTATCTAGCTATAAATGGTTTAAATTTTACAATATTTATTATAACGTGGCGTTACAGAACACACATAGATATAATTTTAATTATTGATATTTTGAAAATGTTTAGTCGACTTATCTATTAATAGAGTATTAGAATGAATCCATCAAGCTCTTGAAGTTTGATCCATTATACCATCTCATATACTTATAATATGCACACGCCCATACTCACATTTAGCCATTTAGGTGTTTCATCAACAACGTACGTTCAATTTCCAACTTATCAATCACTAAAAACCAATAACTAATCTTCAAACTTATGCTTTAGGATTAAGAAACCTTTTTTTTTTCTAATTCCTAGACTAGACCTTTACATTATCCCTTAAAATAATTATGTAAAATTTTGATATACATAACGTAAAACTAGGATGTCACATTATATAGTGTTCATAATTTACCGTCTTCTTGATTACCTTATAAAAAGAATATATATATCTTATGTAAATAAATAAATATTAACGAGTTTTAGATACAATAGTGTTGTTAATTTTACCTCGTCTATCCGACTAAGTTGGTTAATTTTAATATTAAAGTTTTATAAAAAGATTAATATAGTTTCCATTTATATTTGATTCTTACGTGGGTTGCTTGCCCCTTAAAGATCGCAGCTTTTGTTTTACTTAATCTTTCTCAACAACTATAAAGCCCCGTGCTCCACCTTCAATCTTTTCATATTCTCCATTTCACAAAATCATAACTTCTCCTCCCCCCTCATGCAATTAACGGATGAACAAACAAACCGTTTCGAGATTCACACCCTCCATGCTTAATTCATAAATTAATCTCACTTCTCTCTTCTCTACACAGATTTCTACATCTTACACAACAGAGAATCGGAATCCAAACCACTTAATTTATTATTCTAGTGAGAGAAACACAGATTTTGCTCATGAAGAAACCAAAAGGCAGAACCATCAGATCTGATCTGTTTGAAAAATTACACGATGATATTGTTATATCTGTCCTCTGCAAACTTAGTTCTACAGCCAATTCTCCCTCTGATTTCATCGCGGTTCTTCTTACGTGCGGTTTAATTCTCAATTTCTCATCTGTTCGATTTTGTTCTAATTGTTTTGACTGATACCTAACTTATAAATTCTAACGTTTTTCGTCACAGATGCAAGCGATTGAACAAATTAGGCCTTCATCCGTTAGTTTTATCGAAATCGTGCTCGAAAACGTTCGCCATACGAGCTAAAAACTGGTCCCCGGAGGCTCACCGGTTTTTGAAACTGAGTGTCAGCGCCGGCAACACCGAGGCGTATTATATTCTCGGAATGGTGAGTATTCGTATTAACTGCAATTATTGCTTTGGATATCTTAGTTTTGGGGACGATTTTTGTAGAAAGCAATTGCTGATTTTTTTTTTAGATCCGGTTTTATTGTTTGCAAAACCGGGGAAGCGGAGCATCCTTACTGGCGAAGGCGGCGATTAGATCACACGCTCCGGCGCTATACTCGCTGGCGTTGATTCAGTTCAACGGCAGCGGGGGATTGAAGAACGATAAGGACGTGAGTGCGGGTGTCGCTTTATGTGCTAGAGCGGCTTTTCTCGGTCACATAGACGCTCTCCGGGAACTCGGCCACTGTTTCCAGGACGGTTATGGTGTACCGAAGAACATCTCCGAAGGCCGTCGGCTTCTCGTGCAAGCTAACGCTCGTGAACTCGCATCTGTTTTGTGCGTCTTCCATAACCACCATCAACCACCGCCCCTTTTTATAAATTCATCAAGAACTCGGAATCAGACAGATTTCGTGTCTGATTCCGAGTTCTGGTTGTTTAACAACGACTATGGGTTTAATCTAACGGGTAGAGAAATCCACCCGGCTAATAAGTTTATGGTAGAATGGTTCGGGTTGGGTGAAGACGGTAACTCAGGTCCTGGTAACTTAGATCCTGGTTTGAGAATGTGCTCTTATGTCGGATGCGGCCGACCCGAGACCCGGAAAAACGAGTTTAGGAGGTGTTCGGGTTGTGGGAAGGTTAACTATTGTTCTCGTGGGTGTCAAGCGCATGATTGGAGGGTCCATCACAAGGTGGAGTGCGCACCTATGGAACAATGGATGGGTCATGCGATTGATGACGTGGAAGAAGCAAATCATATGAATGAGGAGGATGTGGATGTGATGGATGATCAAACGGTGGAGATTGAAGAAAACTAAATTGATTCAATCAAGATATGAATTTGTACCTTTTTAGCATGATTTTTCTTTCCTTTTTCATAGATGGTTTTTAGCAGGAAGATTTTGAGGTTACATCATATATATTATACTGTATACATGATATAATGATATATGATATGGAACCTGTATACATGATATATATGATATAATGATATATGATATGGACAGGAGAAAGTTTCTTATATGTATTACAATTATAAATCTATGATCCTTTATCAAATGATTTGTTTTGTTTACTTGTCTATTTTAATGAATGAATCCTTTCTTTTTATGAGGTTGAGGTTTAATAGCTAGTTATAACTAAAAGGTATACATTAGGAGTGAATTTAGAAACTATGTGTTTTAAGAGTAATTTTAGATTTTTTAGGAAAAAAATTATACTTACACTTAATAGGAAATTTCTTACTTTTTTTTATTATAAGCTATACCATTTAACCATCGCGACGTCTCATTGATGACGTGTTTCATGTTATTTAAAAAGATAGGCTTTACTCATGGAGTGAAGTAATATATATAAAGTAGGTGGAAGTGGCATCACGGAGGAAGCACGAAGTCCAAGCTGGACAAAAGTAAAAGTGTTTATGATAATTGATTCCTTGATTTACAACTTGAATACAAAGGCTATATATAAGAATACACATTTACATAATACACCTTCAACTACCAAGCGGAACATGAAGTTCTAATAAAAGATTCTTTAACCAACTTACTTTGGCAACCACATCCCCTCCCCCCCCCCTCGGTATTCTGCTTTCGTGCCGGATCATGAAATAGTGTGTTGTCATTTTGACGGCCACAAATTAAATTATCCCCAAGAAAAAAGCAATAACTTAAGGTAGATCGACGATAGTCCGGACATCCTCCCATACACGTCAGAGTAAGCGATGAGGGAGGAGGTAGGAGTAGGCGTGATCCGTAAACCATAGTTAATGGTGCCTTGAACGTATCGAAGAATCTGTTTGAGGAAGGCCACGTGAGGTTCTCTAGGAGTGTGTATGAAAAGACAAATTGTTGCACGACGTATGTTATATCGGGCCTAGTAAATATAAGATACTGCAATGCGTCTGCCAAACTGCAATAAAATGTACCATCGGATAGCAGGTCCCCACCATGGGCACTAAATTTGGATGAGGTTTCAACAGGAGTGTGACATGGTTTGTAGTTGGTCATGTTGGCCCGATGTATAATGTCTCTGGCATATTGTGTTTGAGATAAAAATAACCTATCTTTGCTTCGAGTAACGACAATGTCACGAAAATGGTGTTGGGACCCCATATCAGTCATAGCAAACTCACATGCCAGAGTAGTGATTATGTTTTTGAGAAACACGGGGTCTGAGGTCGTAAGAATTTTGTCATCGGCATATAGTAATAAATAAGGCAATTGGCGACCCCTCGCTGTAAGGATCAGAAATCCACAAAATACCTTAAAAGTAAGAAATGTGGAAAACCTGGTGAACCATGCCCTATGATTGCCATTAATACGTCGACCTATGTGTAGTCACAGGTTCCTTTTTACCGACCGTTTATGCTGTGCGGCAGCGTCATTTGGCTCGGCCCGCTTGGCCGGGCTTGTAGCTTCGTCCTACCGGACCGGACCTACGTCATCACGTAGGTTTTAAGAAGAATAAATATGTAAAACCTCTTTTTAAAATAAGAATAAAATAGTCATTTAATAAGTTTATTTTTAATGAAATGGATAAATTTGTAATATTTATGTTTAAAGAAAATGAAGTATGTAATTGATATTTTGGTTTGTTACATATATAATTTATCATCTTAGTCTAGTGACAAAGGTGTATGACCCTTACCAAGAGGTCTTGGCTTCAAGCAATGGCGAAGGTTAGTTAGGACCGGGGGGGGGGGGGGGGGCGACCGCCCCCCCGGTTTTTTTTGGCCGTAGTGCTAATTTTTGCGATTTTTGAATTTTTTTTATATTTATTGAGAACCGCCCCCCCGGGATTAGGATCCACGACTCTTCGCCCCCTCAAACTTTTCACCCAAACTTCGCTAGTGGCTTCAAGTCACACTTGTAACAAAAATTAAAAAATAAGGGTTACAAGTTGAGTCATGGGGTTTCTTATCAGCGGTGGGGTTTTCTCCTAATGGGGATTGGAGGTGATCGGATAAGTGATGTAATGTCCCCGTCAATTATTCAAATTTGTCTAAATGCGCCTAGGCCCATTTGAAGAAGAAAATGAGGAAAGCAATTGTGAGACATAATAGAAAAGAAGAAATTGTTTAAATGGGCCTCGGTCCATTTGAAGAAGAAAAGGAGGAAAGCAAATTTAACTATATATACAAATATAAACTTTAATAGCTGTACTAGTGTAGATATAATGTTTGTTTTTTTTAATAGCACTAAAGTGATTTTATTGTGTTTTTGGATATTATTATCTTTTTCTGCGGTCTTTTCATTGTTAAAATGAGGAAAGCTACTATTTTTTTTAAAAAAAATTATTATTATATTTTACGTTTTAACACATCAAAATGTGTTAAAATAAAGGATACAAAGCAATGGTAGTTCATAGTTGAAAACGATGAAGAAGAATGAAAGGATAAATATATGCAGGTCATTTGTATATGCGTGAAGAATTTGGGGACGAAATGTATTGAAAATAGTAGCTAAAATCTCCAAAAAAATGCTCCTCTTATTCAACTCACGTGGAATGAACTTAAACAAATTTGCTAACAGACTTTGGCATCAAGAACGAAATATGTTAAATTTTGCAAACTTGTAAACGTAAACTGCTAAAAAGTTTCTTTTATACGAAAACTATATTTTAGACCAAACTAATACACAAAAAAGACACTTACTCTATATAGTTACAAAAATATGCCATTTCTTAACCAGTTGCATTGCACATGTGTTTGAGATAATTGAAAATTCCCAACAGAGTGAATACAAATTGTGGAAATAGCAAATGATTCCTTCTTTTGATACTTAGTTTCCAATTGAAAGCCAGAAAACTAGTGTCAGCAACACATCTTATCTTTATTCTTTTCTTCGATGCTAATTAAGCTGCTAATTATTTTCCTTTTACTTTTGATCTGTTTATAGCCTTTTTTTTTTAATTTATTAATATTAATATTTTTTTTACACTAATATCCAATAAACAATAAGTCAAATTTGTGGATCAAACGTTGCAACTTGCATGTAAATTTGCTATAAATTATGCAACCATTTCAACTATTTATCCAACATGCACACAAGAATGAACGTTAATAGATTTCAATGTTTCTTCTTTGTGCTATTTTTAACTTCGGTTACTTTCGGTAGAGCTGCCGGTGGGCACCGCCATGGCGGCTCTACCAAAGTTAACGAACAAGCCCTGTCGGAAATCGCAATCTATGAGGCGGTTTTAGACCTCCATGAAAATGCCTCAGTTAGAGCTTCACCTCATGTTCTTGGCTTAAGGGTATCTATCATATATATTATCTTTATGCTTTAAATTTGAAGCTAACTTGTTTAGGGTATTAATTACAATTTATTTGATTTTTTTTTTTAAGGGTGAGGATACTGAATGGGTCACCATCCAAGTTGACCATCCTGAACCCTCTGCTGATGATTGGGTTGCTGTTTTTTCTCCAGCAAAATTCAAGTAATTAATTAACTAACTTCTGCTTTGATTTCTGATGCATGTTTGTTGCTTTTGGTGTAATAAAGTGCGTGTGATTGATTATATAACTGATCATGTTTCAATGGCAGTGGATCAACTTGTTCGTTTGAAGATTATACAAGAATACAGTCTCCATACATATGTTCATCTCCTATAAAGGTAAGCCCTTTTTGTTTCTAATTTTGCACCAAAAGACAAAATAGATGATCAACAGAAATACAGTTAAAAGTAGAAGATGTAAGTTAATTTTATAAAATTTTAACTTTTATAAACAAATTATATAAGATTTGAAGGTTCAATGAAGGTGGAGTGATTGTGATTCTAGAGAGATTTTTTTTTTTGAGTAACTTTCTTAGAATAATGAAACTTAGTTATTATTGTGTGAAATATTCTTTGTATTCATGACAGTTCATGAATGCAAGCTATCTGAATCCTGGTTACACGAAAACGGGCAAAAGCACACTAAGGTTGCAGATCATAAACCAGCGTGCCGATTTCTCTTTCGCATTGTTCTCCGGTGGCTTGTCAATGGTACTAGCTAGCTTATTTTATAAATCCGTGGTTAATTCTCCGGCCCATTACTGATCATTAACTGAAATACTGATAATGGGTATAATGATCATTCGATTGCAGCCGAAACTAAAAGCAGTCTCGAGTCCTTTAACATTTGCAAGCCCAAAAGCGCCTCTTTACCCACGCCTTGCTCAGGGGAAGTCTTGGGATGAGGTGAGTTGTAACTTCTAATTAAGTACCAAAAACAAAATCCCACTTATATGATAGTGGTTAGGTTCAAATGAGAACTTTTTCTTTTGAGAACAGAACTAAATCTCAACCACTAATTTCAGGTGGAGACCACTATAATTCATGGGGGGGTTTTCCATATATATAAACTAGTGGCTTAAAATGATTCTTTTTAGTTCTCAAACCCAATTGGTTCTCAAATTATCCTCTCCCTATATGATAGATCATATATGTCATATATATATGATTGTTAATGTTTGTTGTTCAATGTAATGTTGGAGAAGATGACAGTAACATGGTCCAGCGGTTACGACATAGATGAAGCCGTGCCGTTCGTTGAATGGGGTATGAAGGGCCAGCAACAATCGCGTTCACCAGCCGGAACACTAACATTCACTCAGAGCGACATGTGTGGTAACATGCTTTCTTCTTGTTGATCATTACATATGCTTAAACGGGTTCGTGTCAATTTCTAGTCAAACACCCGCAAATACCTTTCACGTACTAACGGCTTGTGTCTGGTGGGTCCATGGGTTAACGACCGGTAATACTAAAATACAATTCAGTTTAGCATGAATGTATTATATTATAATATAATATAGATATATATTACGGTAAATTTGTAAATTTAAAGCATTAATATAAAAAAAAAATAGTATATCAAATTAAACTCATCATGTTCATGTCAACTTGCAAAAACATATGTCGTCGTGTCCCTATTTATCGTGTGAGGTTTAAACCATTCGACCCATTTATACATCTTTAAAATTACAAATTTCCTATGTACAGGAGGAGCGGCACGAAGTGTAGGATGGCGCGATCCAGGCTTCATACACACGGCTTTCTTGAAGAATCTTTGGCCAAACATGGTGTAAGTTATATCCGATTTAAATCGTAAACATATAAAATTGAATATTAACCGCTAGAAAACTGTTTTTACAAATGTTGTGAATTCGACTTTCTTTGTTTTCCAGGTACATGTACCGAATGGGTCATATGTTACAAAATGGTGCGTATGTTTGGAGCAAGACGTACTCGTTCAAAGCATCACCTTACCCCGGTCAGAACTCATTACAACGCGTAATAATCTTTGGAGATATGGGGAAAGGAGAACGAGATGGCGCTAACGCGTATAGCAACAAGCATCCCGGTGCGCTCAACACAACTGACACACTTATAAAAGATTTGGGAAATTTTGATATGGTTTTGCACATAGGTGATATGTCGTATGCCAATGGATACATCTCTCAATGGGACCAATTTTTGGCCCAAGTGGAACCCATTGCTTCAAAAGTCCCCTATATGGTTGCCAGGTTTGTATTTGTAACTTTTGACCCGTTTTAAATTTTGAAATCAGAATTTTATAAAGTTTGTTCTGAAAAGGTCATGAAGATCTTTTGATTTGTACACATTTTGGTATTTTCAGTGGAAATCATGAACGTGATTGGCCAAACAGTGGATCGTTTTACGACACTGATGATTCTGGTGGCGAGTGTGGTGTGCCTGCCGAGACATTGTTCTACGTTCCTGCGGAAAACAGGGCAAAATTTTGGTAAGTTCAGTTATTAAAAACCTATATTACCTAAACTAACAGTACAAAAGTTAAGCTTAGTGTTATTAAAAACCTAAAGTAGAGACGCAAAAGTAAATGTTATTGAAAGTATGTGTCACTAAAGAATTTTTAGTGTCTTGATACTTGTGTGATCGTATTGTAGGTACTCGACAGATTATGGGATGTTTCATTTTTGTGTAGCGGATACTGAACATGACTGGAGGATTGGTACGGAACAATACGCATTTATCGAGAAGTGTCTGGCGTCAGCCAACAGGCATAAACAACCATGGCTTATTTTTGCCGCTCATCGTGTTCTTGGGTATTCATCAAACGAATGGTATGGAAGCGAAGGCTCGTTTGAGGAGCCCATGGGTCGAGAACACTTGCAACATTTATGGCAAAAGTATAAGGTTGATGTCGCAATCTTTGGCCATGTTCATAACTATGAGCGGGTTTGCCCCATTTACCAGGTACTATTGTTTGGAAAAATTGACCTTAATAAGCACTTGTCACAGACAACGCTAAAATTGAATCATAAAATGAAAAATTAAAATAAGTTTAATATGTATATTTTTTTATGTGTTTACTAGTTATGTAACAAACCCCTTTATTACGTGTTTGTATAGAATCAATGTGTGAACGATGAGAAATCTCACTACTCGGGCACTGTGAATGGGACTATTCATATAGTGGCAGGTGGTGGTGGGAGTCATTTGTCTTCTTTCACGAAATTAGATACAGTTTGGAGCATTCATAAAGATCGTGATTTTGGGTTTGTAAAACTAACTGCGTTTAATCATTCATCCCTGCTTATGGAGTACAAGAAAAGCAGTGATGGGGAGGTTTACGACTCGTTCACCATTACACGAGACTACAAAGATGTATTGGCTTGTGTTCACGATGGTTGTGAACCCACTACACTAGCGGCTTAGGATCCAATTCCGCTGTAAAAATAATATATATGGTCCTGAGAATTGTACATTGAGCTTTTGTTAGGCCTTTGTTTCATAGTCCGGTATTTTATTTCATAATAAATGTAACAACTTTTTGAGTGAATAAATGTAATGTGTTTTTTTTGAAGTTGTTTGAAAATAAACATTTTAGTAGTTTAAGAAGTAAAAGGTTTTATTTTTCTAGTTCTATAAGTTTTCAATTATAATTTAGTAGTTGTCGAGTTCCACTCATAATAACTTTAAATTTTAATAACTACGATGATAATTTATATGATTCCTTTTATTTGATACTAAATAAGACAATCTTTTAAAAATTACGGAGGAGTAAGTGGAACCTACATAAAATACGCATAGTACCCTACAAATCTGTTCATTTTTCCTTTTTGAAATTAAAAGATCGCGCTTCGGGTTTTTTTGGGTTAAAGTCCGGGGCCCAGGACCGAGACCGATTTTGATTGAATTTGACGCCCAAAGCCCAAACTATTATATGCACACAGGACCGGGTTTTGGGTTTTTTCGAGCCGGGTTTCTAGCCTTAAGCGGGCCACCCGATTTTTGCTCAACCCTACCTATGACACAACAAACCCATATAAGTGAAGCCGACTAGTTAGGTGTCCTTCATGTCACTCTATCATGACATTTGGTTTCACCACATTTTTTTTTCTTCTTTTTCTCTGAACTTTTAAAATGTGATACTTTTTAACACTTGAGCACGTTGCGATGTACTTATTATTACTTATTGACGTTTTGATGTAAGTTTTCTTTAAAACCAATACGTGAATAATAATAATAATATACAAGTCATAAAAACACAAACATTCAACCAATCACAACAGCTACTTTAAGATCTTTACTTTTAAAATATGTTTTTTTTAATAGCGTTACGTTGTATTTATATGTTTTAACGTACAAAAAGAAAGTACAAGTATTTAGACCTTAACAAGTAAGTTCGTTATTTTATTTAAGATAACATACCATTTACCCTTCTCATTATATAAAATTCAAAAGGACCGTCACATGTTTACATCTAGTAGTATGATTTAATTTGTAGTTGATAGATATATAATAAATGATTAGACATTTTCTTTCTGTGGTTCTCTTACCATTGATTCACAATCTTTGATATTTTCATTAAAATATCGCTGATCATTATTACTTAGTGATTACCACCTATAAATAAACAAGGTCTTCTTCTTCTCAAGATAAATGTTTGATAAAATGTCTAGGGTCAATACTCTTTACATGTTGTTTTCGTTTTTGTTTTTGGTCTCGAATGATTTGGTTTATGGTGTTAGTCGTCATGCTTCATCTTACCATAGTCTTGTAAGCAGTGGTCTTAACCGTCAAGTTCATGCTCCCATTGGGGAACAACCGCTTGCCAAAATCGCCATCGAGAAAGCCGTTATTGCTCTACATGAATCAGCCTCTATTCGTGCAAACCGTCCTCTTTTAGGGTCTAAGGTAACAAAATGTTTCTCCATAGAATTATATAATCCTAGTAAACTTGATTTGTAATTCTTTAAAATTGTTGTTATATATGGATGCAATGTTTCTCTAAGTTTCCACCGAACCAATGATAAGTTATTTTATTGAACGACGAAATTTTACACTAATTTGGCGAATCCTTGAACTTAAGAGGAGCCAACACCTTAACTCCAACGATTTCGCCAATTAGCCCGGACCCCAACCCCACCTATGAATATTTGAAGACCTTGTTTTTTAAAATCTAATTTCTTTTTTTTTTTAAATAAGTTAGATCCGTAGATGTAGTCGATAGGAAAAAACCCTTCACATAGACCCGACCTGACGACCCGACACTTCAGTTACTAGTTAGTGCTTCTAAATACATGTATAGAGGAAGAGGAGTCTCTAGTTACCATTTTCTAGGAGCATTATTCGAAGAGGCCACGAGTTTAAAAATAAATAAGCGTAAATATAAGGGTGTAATAAAAAGTATAGAGTCTCATCTACGACAAGTGGTTAAGGTGAGACACACAAAGACATTAAAATGTTCGAGTCTCATCTACGACAAAAAATAAGAGTTTTAGATAGGGGGTTTTCTGATATGTAGTGGGTTCCTGGTAGAGTGGTCTTCGGGTCTTGTACTCGGAAAATTGAGATAATCGGGTAGACTAGTACACGTCATGATTTAAATTTGGTGTTAAAGTAACTAAAAGAGAATATAGATCGGTTTTTAACCGACTTAACTTCTATTATTGTAGCAATAATATCAATTTAATGATTTTGATTTCACGGAACGGTTGATTGTGTCCGTTACGAAGCTTATGGAGGCTATAATGACGGAACCGTTACTATATCTATGACGTGTTTAAGACAACGGTATATATATTTTCAATTTGATAAGATAGGTTAGAGCATTATATTTTTAATCTTTGTTCACGTTTATATAGACATAAAACAGAGTAAATAAATCAAGAACACAAACACAAATAGTCAAATACCACGTAGCATAATGTAACATATATAATCTTTTATATGCTCGTAGGGTGAAGATACTGAATGGATCAACGTCGATCTCGAGTACCCTGAACCAACCAACGATGACTGGGTTGGCGTTTTTTCACCGGCAAATTTCAAGTAATTTCCTTAAAGAGTAAACTTCTATTTTAGTCCTTGACGTTTGCTATTTTAATCGATTTTAATCCAACCTTTTCAAATTTTCCAATTTGCCGCTCACATTTCATTTTATGATCAATTTTGGTCCAATCATTGGTTTACCTATAAAATAATCTCTTAGTTGACTTTGCTTGATCACACCTTAAGGGTATATTTGTCATTTTACCTTAACTTTTATAACTTTTAGCCTAATATCTCTTTAAAAAGCCTCCAAATTGACAAATATCTAAAAGGAAACTAATAGTTGGACCAAAATTGATTATAAAACGAAATGTGAGACACCAAATTGAAAATTTTAAAAAGTTTGGACAAAATCGATTAAAATAGTAAACGTCAAACACTAAAATAAAAGTTTACTCTTTCTTAAATGCCTTTTGCATCTTCTAAATAAATAAAAAAAAGATATCTAACACCTGAATGAATTTGATAGCTCATCAGATTGTTACCCAGAAACTGGAAATCGGCCAGAGGCTCCGTACTTATGCACAGCCCCAATAAAGGTATAATCGTTACCATAAATCTTGAACATTAAGTATACAGTTTAAATATTAAATAATAATAACATGAATTATTAAGCATGTTTAATTTGTAACAGTACAAATTTGCAAACCATACCACTGCTGATTATGTTCAAAGAGGCACAGCAACACTGAGTTTTCAGATTATTAACCAACGTGCAGATTTCTCCTTCGCATTGTTTACAGGCGGGTTCGAAAATGTGGGTCAAAATCCATTCTGTAACTCCACCACATTTGTGATTTATTCAATTCAAGTAGTAAATCATGATTCTGATCATAACGTTTTTCGAATCACAGCCAAAGTTGGTCGCGGTTTCAGACCCTATATCGTTTTCAAACCCGAAGGCCCCTCTCTACCCCCGTCTGGCTCACGGAAAGGCTTGGGACGAGGTACGTTTTTCGCAGTCACAACACTATTCAGTTACTTGTCCATTTTGTGTTATATTTGTTTGGTGATTATACAGATGACAGTAACGTGGACTAGCGGCTACAATATCGATGAGGCCACCCCGCTTGTCGAGTGGGGCAGGAAGGGTCACACCCGAAAGCTTTCGCCAGCTGGAACGTTAACTTTTACCCGCGGCAGCATGTGTGGTATGGTGTCATTTCAAATACTAGAAAACATAGATTAAAAATATGGCGAAAATGGACTTATATACGCGTATTTTAATGGTCGTATAGGCGCGCCTGCACGTACAATCGGATGGCGTGACCCGGGGTTTATCCACACTGGTTTCTTGAAGGAACTGTGGCCCAACACAGTGTATTTAACTGATGATCTTTATACTTTCAGTCTTTCAGATCATCTTTTTGTTCATTTTTTCATCTTATTTTGGGAATAAATTTCAGATACGAATACCGATTGGGACATCTGCTGAAAAATGAACTGACTGTTTGGAGTAAAACGTATTCGTTCAAATCGTCACCGTATCCGGGAGAAGACTCGTTACAGCGCGTTATAATTTTCGGCGATATGGGAAAGGTAGTACAAAAAAAAACTGATTTATATGAAACTTGATTACTATTTTATGATTTAATTCAAATTAAAGAAATGATGATGAATTTTAGGCGGAACGTGACGGTTCAAACGAGTACGCGAATTATCAACCGGGATCACTGATTACTACGGACCAGTTAATTAATGACCTTCAAAACTATGATATAGTTTTCCATATAGGAGATTTGCCATATGCAAATGGATATCTCTCACAATGGGATCAATTCACTGCACAAATTGAACCCATTTCATCAGTAAAACCGTATATGATTGCAAGGTTTGTATAATTGTATCTTTTTTTCTTTCTATACAGTGAATTGTATCAATTCACTATATAATTGTATCTTTGTATAATTCTATCTATAAAGTATAAGATTGTATCATCTAAATAAGAACTTTTTATTTAAATTAACACTCTTTTTTGTTTCCTGTAGTGGCAATCATGAGCGTGATTTTCCGAATTCTGGATCTTTTTATGACACTCCAGATTCAGGTGGTGAGTGTGGTGTGCCGGCACAGACGATGTACTACGTTCCTGCAGATAATAGAGCTAAATTTTGGTAAAAGCAATTAAATTTTTTAAAGAGAAAATCATCAAAATAAACATTTTAGTCTACATTTTTACCACAACGAATTGCCTAAAGACATTAATCATAAAATGTGACAAAATACCCACTCAATTTTTATAATGTTTACAGGTATTCAACGGATTATGGAATGTTTCACTTCTGTATAGCCGACTCAGAGCATGATTGGAGGGAGGGTTCGGAACAATATGAATGGATAGAGAAATGTTTTGCTTCAGTTGATCGACAAAAACAACCATGGCTTATATTTGCAGCTCATCGTGTTCTTGGCTATTCATCAAATAGTTGGCTAGCGAATGAGGGCGCATTTGAGGAGCCAATGGGTAGAGCACACTTGCAGAGGCTATGGCAGAAGTATAAAGTGGACATTGCATTTTACGGGCATGTTCATAATTACGAAAGAACATGTCCTATATATGAGGTATGTAAAGGACGAA
>JBCNJP010000025.1:80839173-80945851 GCA_039602395.1 Deinandra increscens subsp. villosa | reverse complement strand
ACGGCGGTCGGCGGCGGAGGAGCCGGCTTCGGCGGGTTCGGCGCAGGGAGAGAGAGAGATAGGAGATTAGGGTTTTTTGGTGACTTGTGTTTCAATCCTCCTCTTCTCCTCATTTAATATTAAATTCGCGGACCGGGGCCAGACGGACTGGGCCCGGTCGCGATCTCCTTTAATCCACCAACCGATCAGTCTGTTAATCCGGTAACAACTGATCGGTTCGTCTTTTGTTTAGCGAGTATTTTTGAACCGATAGTTTTGTCGTTTTAAATAAATAATTAATATTTATTTAATTCACCATTTAGTTCGTTTATATCTAATTAACAATTAATTAGATTTAATAGTCCGTTGACCCGGGTGTAACTCTTACGGGTCAATATCGGTCGGGTTCGTTAATCTGTCGGGTCAGGACACCATATATCCAACACCACCCCCTTGAAGGTTGGGGTGTTTGGATACTGATTTAATCAATTTTTTTTCCTTTTCTAATAATGGTTTAGGAACAATGTATGAACTCTGAGAAGTCTCACTATTCTGGCACGGTGAATGGGACAATCCACGTTGTGGTGGGTGGGGGCGGGGCCCATTTGTCGGAATTTACTGAAACGAATACTACTTGGAGTCTTTATAAGGATCATGATTTCGGGTTTGTGAAAATGACTGCATTTAATCAATCGTCACTCCTGTTTGAGTACAAGAAGAGTAGTGATGGGAAGGTTTATGATTCATTCACCATCTCAAGAGACTATAAAGATGTATTGGCATGTGTACATGATGGGTGTGAGCCTACCAATTCGTGATCTTAAATGTTTGGTGGTGTTTCTTAGTTTTTATTATGAAGTAACCTATTTTAGTGTTTTTATGTTTTGTTGTCTTGATGTCCATAGACGATTGTCAAATAATGAGAAAATGTTTTGTTCTGTTAATTTAACATAATATCTTCTTTTTTTTCTGAAACTTTCTTATATATATATATTTTTTGGTTGTAAAGGATGAATCAGGTTTTACGTTTGTTCTAAAAGTAACTCATTTTTTATTTGTTTTAACTAGGTCGTTCACTTTTAGTCGATGTTCTACTATGACGTGACGGTCTTCTGTTTTATTTTATCAAGTGCATGCTAATGTGGATTAAAATTTGCACATGTGGACTAAAATAATAAATTATATTATTTTATCAAGTGCAATGCTAAGGTGAATTGAAGTTCATTATTTTATGATTTTTGTTATTATTAATTTTCTTTAATCGTTTTTATGTAGATAGGAGGTTAAAAAGTTCTCACAATCAATATTTTTTAATCCATATCAACATATATTAATAAAAAAAATAAAAAAAATAATGTTGAATAGACATTTTAACCATCTATCTAGCTAAAAGTTATAGTTTGAGAACACAGATTGAAATTTCAATTAAGTTTGGTTATTAACTCGAGCAAAATTAAAATTTGGTTATTATTTAACAAAGTTTCCCCAAGTGGTTTAAATCCAGTTTTATATATATATATGCTTTTAAACTCAGATTACTTTTATAAACTTCACTAGATGTATCACTTGTATAGTCACTTGAACCTTTAAGCATAATCAATTGCTTTTTCTATTATGAAAATGTTGTTCTCGTAGTCCAACAATAATCTATCTTTTCTTTAGTTAGCACCCAAAACCTCTATCAAAGTATTCTAATTCCACATTTGCAACAATAATCTATCTAATCTGACCCTTTGTAGCATATATTTGTTCTCGGGACACCCCTTACTCTCAGTCGTATCAGCATCTAAAAGACTTAAGATACAAGACACCATAATAAAATTAATATAAAAATAAATTGTCCAGAATCCATTTTCTTAAGTCAAAAAAATGGCGAAACAACTTATAAAATCAAACCTTCAACCAACCATTTCCACCTCGTTGCTGCCTTGTTCACTTACAGTTCCCATGGATGCAAACAGATGCTCTATTCGTAGAGGAGAATTACGAACCATATATTGGAATATAATCTGACATTTTAAAAATAAATAAATAAATAAATAAAGGTTCCGCTATCCATTAGTTCTACTTGAGCATTTAAAAAAGAATGCCTAAATTTAATTACCTTGGAGTAACTATCAGCAAAAGCACGCGCACGATGGACCTTTCCTACATAGTGCAAATCAGCCTTCTCCAGTTTCCCATCCACAAATGTTAATCCGCCATCATTAACAGCAAATCGTACAAGGTTTCCGGAATGCAGTCCTGTCTGAGAATCAAACATCTTTTTGTCATTTTGAAATATGAAATTGAAATATATAACAGATTAACAGGTAAGTTTAAATTGATGCAATCTTTTTGTGTTTCCATAGTCAGGTTACAAGTTACAACTTACAACACATGGTAGATGTCAAACAAAAACAATTCTCAACAAAAAAAAAAGTACTTTTATGAAATGAAATAAATTTATAAAAATTAAATTGAATCAAAGCAACCTTTGGTCCTTAAATGGGCTGTTATGGGAGATGAAAAATCGCAGTTTAACGGTAGAATTATCAATCGTGGAGGCTAACTTAGATCTCTGCTTTTGTAAAACTCAAAGCCAGTCATTTTGTTGGATTTCTATTAGGTGCTATAGAGTCAAGTTACTCTGAGACCAATAGGTTAAATGCTCATTTTGTTTCTAATAATTAGACATAGCTCCTTGATTATGGGTCTCTAATCTCTATTGTTGTAATAAAATAAACTGATGGTTCAAAGAAAACTACACAAACCTCTTGTGTGAAAGTTGCATTTAAGCATCCAAGTACAACAGGAGGATCATCAGATGTAACCAGTTGCCCGTTATCTTGTAACTCCAAAACCACCTTTTCATTGATGAACAGAAAAATAAGCCTTGAAAAATCATAATGGTGAGCAAATACTCAGAAGGATGTAGATTTAATCATGAAACTGGAATTAAGTTCACAAAGAACTTCTAAAGAAGCAGTTATACTTTACCATGCATAAACAACAAAATCTTACCCTGTGCCGACTAAAACTGCAAGTGTTCTTATTCTAAAAGTTCCATTAATTTGGTTCTTAACATTTGACTGATAGTGCGGTGGTCTTTTTGAAGAGTGTTCTTAACATTTGACTGATAGTTACACACTTTTATCAAACAATGTGGTACCCATTGAGTAAGAAAGAAAAAATAAAACTTAACATTAATTGATTTTGGTTCAAGATGAAAGAAAGAAGACTTGATGAGTATACATTCGTAACCTTTTTTTTTTCCTTCATTTATATTAAAATTAGCATGAATAGTTATTAATCATTACTTAAGTTACCAATACCCTTAAGGGAAATCCAAAGGGGAATAATGAGCCAATTTAGATTTAGCAAGAATAATAAACATAAAGCACAATTCAGACAATACTTCTTATGTTTTATGGGAATGACTAGGTGATAAACTGTCAAGTTTGCATTACATATCATACCTACAAAACCTCTACAAAAGCTCCATAATAGAAGCACAAATTCATGGTTAACCTCAAAACGAAAATTAAGAAATCAAATAAATTTAATAAAAGAATCCACAAGCCACAAATATAAACTGCCATATTACCTGCTGTTGATTTGGAACCTGTCCTTTGTTATCTGTATCAATAACATACTGACTACAAGTCTCATCCTTCCACACAAGTACCAATGGTGTGTTTCCCGTTTGATAATGTGCATGCCTAAAGATAAAAAAAAAAAAAAAGTTCACATCCAATTATTAACAGGTTTTATTGTTTCCTATATATGTATTATCCCATAGAAGAAGTCAAGAACAGAAACATATTATAGGGATTCAACAAAGAACATAAACACATTAGGAAGCTTACTTGTTATAAAACAGTAGCCCATCCTTCACATAAGGTACCTCCCCTGTATAAGCTGTTTGGAGCCCCTCATGATCGCAACCATAAACAGGAATGAGGCTAAATCTATATCTATGGTAATTAGAGGGAGCCTCACAAGCCCCTGACTCAACAAGCTTGCTGTTCATCCAGAAGAATCTGAACTCAGCAGTACACTCATAAAATGAGATTCCTGCCCAGCATACCATGTCAATCACATAGTAAGTTTGATCCAACTGCAATCATAATGAAGAATCAAAACTCATCAAATCAGTGAAACACTTGCAACACAAAAAGCACAAATTCTGACTCTCAGAGGTGATATCATCATCATTATACCTCGTGGAATATGCAATCAAGTATACAATATGATTGTGCAGATCTAGATTCTTTGGTTTTGGCACCATTAGGTAGAGCAGATGGAAAACGGTGCAATTGAGAACCATTTCGCAGCCTGCTTACAGTCGTTCCGTTTGATGAAACAACAAAGCATCGTTTTCCAGAAGGCCTTGCAAATACGTACCTGCAGGTTTTAATCATTAGGCAAATTGGATTTAAATAATCTCAAGTTTCATCAATTGGCCGATTTTAATCCCAAATAACAAAATGTTCACTATTGAGTCCAACTTTTAACATATTTTCCTACAACAATCCCTGACTAACAGAAATTTAATGACACGACGTTAGTTTTTTGACAATATTTGGATTTAAATAATCCCAAGTTTCATCAATTGGACGACAATAATCTCAAGTTTCACTAAAAATAATCCACACTTTATCAATTGGCCGCCAATAATATCAAGTTCCATAAAAAAACTAAAGTTGTTAAGTCTATCTTACTCATAAATCTTTATAAGAAAATAGGTTAAAAGTTAGGGTTCGGCGATAAACATTTTATTTCTTGGGATTAATGCCGGTTAATTGTTGAAACTTGGGATTATTTAAATATGAGGAAACTTGCAACTGCCTAGAAGCCCTAATTAGCTAAACTATGTTCGTCTACGATAAATACACAAATCAGGCCTGTATAACGTGAGAGATAGGGTTCTCAATTTCATAAATTCTAACAGAATGATGAACTGGAAAACGTACCAATCTTCAACGAGGCGATCAGGAACATCAATCATCCACTCCGGAAGCATAAGCTGACTGGCGAACCACCGGCGAGCTTCGGAGCCTTTGAGCCTGGCCGCTTGGCGGATATCGATTTCGGTAATATCTCCGGCGGCATCGGTTTCAGGTTCTTCAACTATTTCTTCAACTAGAGGTTCGAGTGATTCAAGAGGTTGAGGGTCGGAGTTGTGGTTAGGGAAGGAGAGGATGGAGGAGGCGAGACGGCGGGCTTGAAGCTGAGCTTCGGTCCGGTTCTGAGCCTGGCGTTGCAGAGAGAGTTCACGGCGTTTCTGTTGATCGGAGATCGCCGCACGTTTGAACGGACGACGTATATCGTGAGGCGCCATTGACACTAGACGTCAAACCTAGTGTCATGTAAGGTTATTTAAAAAAAAAGAAAATTGGCGTCATTTAATCTCGACTTTTCACTATTGGCAAATAATAATCCCACTTTTTAATTTGGCAAAAAGTGTGATTATTATTTGTCAAAAGTGAAAAGTTCGAATTATATGGCGCCAATTTTCCTTAAAAAAAAACACTAAGGCATGTGTAAGTATTTGAGATTAACTTATTGACTTTTGAAAAATCCAATAAGTTAAAAAAATTGTTTGGGTAATGTAAAAGTAATTTAAAAAAAGTTGTTTTATTCATTACCTCAAAATCCAAGAAATCCTGACTTTTTTAACAAATTTATATTTTGCCCTGATAAATTACATTTGTACTCTCCAAATAAACCTTAGGTATATATATGATGTCTTTTCTTGTCATTTTACATTAAAAAGTTAAGCCAAACATTTTTTTAAAAACAACTTATTAGCTTATTGACTTTTCTAACTACAAAAGCTTATCCAAACATTTTTTTCAAAACTACTTTTGAAAAACCTAAAAGTCAATAAGTTACTTTTAATAAAGGTGTTTTTACACTCAAAAACTTCTACCAAACATAAAGTAGTATCCAATAAGTTTATATTATCTGTTTACATTCGATGAAGGGGGAAACAATCGATTTTGGTGTTAGTCTATATTGGAAAGGGAGAGAACTAACGGTTTTGGAGAATTCGTGAATTAAACTTCTGCACGTCATTTTATTCGTAGCGGGTGAATGCTTTAGAATCACATGTTAGTAAAACAAAACGATTTGTCATCTCATTTAAAAGCTTCCATTGTAGCATGATTTATTCGGTTCAGAATGTTTCTTGGCTAAACTTGTGATTATGGAGCTGAATTAGATATCATATATCATTTCTACATTGTGTTTTACATATGCTTACAACCTGCTCGATAAAATGGTTGTGAGAACCGTTTAAGTCATTGAATGTCTATGGCTACATTTTGAATTTTTGTGTGATTGTATGGATGTAATCCCTGTTTTTTTCTTTGTAATACAGCCCTGTTGTTAAAAAATAAAATAAAAAAGTATTTTTTTTTTCTCATTCATTAAGAGACATGCATACTTAGGATACAAAGAATAGGTAACATGTTAATTTTTTTCCACACATGCAATTAATGATAATTGGAAACAAAGAATAGTCATGGTATATTGATACGTTTTTTGGTGATGAGGGGAGACTTGGGACTGAGAGGTCACAAGTTCGATCCCTGAGCTCCCAAGTTTTACCATCCGGCCGCTCGCGGAGGTGGATTTTTCCTGGAATGAGCTCAACTGGTGTGTAAATATTCCCTGGCTTTCCAGGGTTTTAGTTGGCCGTTTAAAAAAAAAATATTGATACGTTTTTTTTATGAGGTATGTTCTCGGATCAATTAAAGATACATGTCTTTAAAACCTCAACCTATGTTGCAATTAGTATAAACAAAAGCCAAAGTCAATCTCTTTTCAGTGTTAGATTGTTTTTAAAGCATCCGGTATTCTCGCATGACCAGTTACACGTTGTTTTATCAGGGTGAAAAACAAAAAGGATCTTAAATCTTAATTTTAGATGAAGATGGTCGACAAACAAATGTAAGAGAATACATTGTCTTTAAATCTTTTTTTTTTTAATTTATAACTTTACTCTTATTTAATATTTATCTGCTCTTTAGTTTTATGTATTATTCAATTCACTTTCTCTTTTCAATTTAGTTTAATGTTATAATTCATTTATTTTTTTATATTAGAGTCTTGGGTATTTATTCGAGTTATGGGCTATACTCTTATAAGTAAGTGCATGTGGTATATCTTGGTGTTGAAGATGGTGTTATCATGCCACGTGTCAGCTAACTAGATAACATCATATTTCAACACCAAAGGTGGTATACATGGTGTGATGGTGGTTTTTTTTATTATTTTTTTTAATATTGAAACTGAATTAGATACTTTTATTTAACGTAAGAATAAAACATTACATTTTAAACTAAAGTAAAGAAATAAGAAAATTACATCATACATAAATAATTCAAGAATAAGTCTCGTAGATATCCTCGATCAAATCCACCTTAAGTTGGTTATGGATATTGTGATCTCGTATTTTCCGAAGATTAGCCCTTTTTTTTCTCGTCAATTTGTTCATACGTCGTATCCAATTCCACCTCGTTAAATTCAGGGGCGGTTCTTAATGGGTACCAGCAGTGACCTCGGTCACTGCTGATTTTTTGTCCCGAGGTACCGAGTATAGGCGTTTTACGAAGAAATTTTTTATATATATCGTTTCGGTCACCACTAAATTTTTTTATATATATTGAGTTGGTCATCACTAATTTTTTTTTTAATATTGAATGTATTAAGTCAGTCTCCAACGTAAAATTATTTATAAACGTTATGTATCTACTAAAAAATATCAAAAATTAGATCTTAAATGACTTATTTTAACTAAAACAAAGTTTAGGGTTGTTTTGGTAACTAAAACAAAGTATAAGGGTACTCATTTATAGTTTTTTTGTTTGAACCGACTCGACCCGAATTTAATATTTTTTGTTCTAATGGATTGACCCGACCCGAATTCTTACTTATATATATTTATATATATATATATATATATATATATAGGAATAAGAACTAATAATAACCCCCTCTTATAGTGATAACCAAATAACTCCATCTTAGTGGTTGGATAAAAAAGCTGGTGCTATGGATGAGTGCCAAGTGGCACTGACTTGTTTTCCTTTTCTTTTTTAATTGAAAGGGTATAAGTGGTATTTTAATCAAAAGAAAAAGTACCACCCCCATTTTTAAAACGGCTATAACATTTTTATCCGAAGTCGTTTTTTTATAAAAATTATACCATTAAACTCGCCTCATTTTTACCTTTAATTCAGATGTGGTCTCGACTTTTTTTGAAACTTTTTTTTCAAACGTCCGCATTAACATCAATGCTACAAAAAAGGGCAGCATCGCCACAAAAAAAAGCACCAGTGCTACTTTTTGTAACATTACATGTCAGTACGAACGTTTGGGAAAAAATATCAAAAAAAGTCGGGACCACATCTGAATTAAAGATAAAATTACAACGAGTCCAACGGTATTTTTTTTTAAAAAAACCGACTTCAGATGAAAAAGTTATAGCCGTTTTAAAATGGAGGGGGTACCTTTTTTGTTGGGTTAAATGTCTAAAATACCCTCCCTGGAAAGAGAAAGAGGGTGACACTTGTCATTATTTTGGTGGTTCAAATGGGTTATTTGGTTATTGCTCCAAGCAAGGGTTATTAATAGTTCCACACCCTATATATATATATATATATATATATATATATATATATATATATATATATAGGGTAAGGAATTTTTATTAACCATACCTTAGTGTAATAACTCATTAACCACATATTAGTGGTTGAAAAAATCTAGATGTAACATGAGCATGCCAAGTGTCCACTTTCTTTTTTTAGTTCAAAAGGGCAAATTAGACATTTTACACAACCACATAAAACACCCCCTTCACTTTAAAAAGACCATAACTTTTTTATACTTTGTCGGATTTTTATAAAAATTACACCATTAAACTCGTCGAATTTTTATCTTTAATTCAAGTATAGTCTCGACGTTTTTTATTATCGTTTTCTCAGACGTGCGATGTAGCACTAGTGTTACAAATACTAACATCACTGTCATAACTATTAACATCCATCCATACATTCATAACCAGTAGCATCGATGTTTCTACTTAGGTACAACTACATATGCATGTATTACAACCTATAAATGCATCAATATACATATAAACACTGATGTTACAAACCTACAAATGAATCAATATGCATATAAAACACTGATGTTACACCCATTAACAGTTATTTGATGATTAGTAAACACCGATGCTATCAAGATAGAACACAAAAAAAAAATCAAATGTACAACTAAATATACAGAGGTTTAACAAAAACACAAATAAAACATTGATGCTATAATCATTAATAGTAGTGTGATGATTAGTAATACAGTGCTATTTACAATATATCATATATTTGTAAAAAAAACTACACTAGAAATTCTCAACAAAAACCCATGTAAAAAAAACATAAATTTAAACTTGAAATCCATATTACAAAAGCATTCTTCTATAGAAAATGATTACCAGTAAATATATACAAACCGTATAGTGTATCACTGTATCTGATTTGAATAAACTTTATAAAAGTAAGATAGAACAATCAACCAAAATAAGCACACAATTATACAAACCAATAATATATGACATATAATCAACGATGAAAACCCAATTTGCGATTCACACGATTTCAAAAAATGTGAGCAAAAAAAAGGGTAATCTGAAATACCTCATACCTTTAAATGCAAAAAATATGAGCAAAAAATCGGTAATTTGTTGGTTTGCAGAGAAATCTTCATCGGGAAACATGTCCTCGGATTCGATGGGCTCTTTCAGATCGATGAAGCAGCTCCGCATAACCGATCCCCTTCAGATTCCCCAGCAGCTCCGCATAACCGATCCCCTACGTCTTCAACTCGATGAAATCTTTCAGATCGATGAAGCCGTCACCGTCGTCGTCCAGTTCTGTGATCATGTTCTCCGGTTCCTTTGAAGCCGTCGTCGTCGCCATCTTGTTTCGTCGCCGCCGTAGTGATGGTGTTCAAGGCTGGCTCTCGATCCCCAATCGCATGAGTATATCGGTGGTCAGCGGTTGTTGTGGGTGGTGGGTAACAGTGGTGGCGGTCAAGTAGTGATAGAGTGGTTGTGGTTGTAGCGGCTGGGAAGCGGAGCAGAGAGCAACCGGTGGTGGAGGTCTGGTTTGTTGGCGGTGAAACGAGGGGAAGAAGAATTATCTGATGTTTTTAGGGTTGACAAAATATGGGGTGGGGGTAAATTACCATAATGTCCATCGTTCATTTTCAACCACATATCTCACGAATTAAATTAGAACCCTTGGATCAAAAGCTTGGAGCTACCAGATTTAGTTAATAGGTTATCACAACAAGGAATGGTTAATTTTAATTCCCATTCCTATATATATATATATATATATATATATATATATATATATATATATATATGGGATGGAACCAATATTAACCTTCCCTTGGAGAATTAACCTATTAACCACCATCCATTGGTTAAAAAAAGTCAGATTCTATATGATGATGCCATGTGTTATTTCTTTTTTTTTTAATTATAAAGGGTAAAAAAGTCATTGTACATACTATATAAAAACACCCTCTTCATTTTAAAACGCCTATAACTTTTTATACTTTGTCGGATTTTTATAAAAGTTGCACCATTAAACTCGTCGCATTTTTATCTTTAATTCAAGTATAGTCTCGACGTTTTTTATTATCGTTTTCTCAGACGTGCGATGTAGCACTAGTGTTACAACTAGTAACATCACTGTCATAACTATTAACATACATCCATACATTCATAACTAGTAGCATCCATGTTTATACTTAGGTACAACTGCATATACATGTATTACAACTAACAAAATGCATGAATATTTGTAAGGCCCCAATCCCAATTTCACGTTTTAACATCATTTTAAAAATTAGAGCTTGAAAATTTCTTAACATCTAGATAAAAACTTTCATCCATTACCAAACCACATTTACAAAAGAGGGTGATTGACACCATTAACTCCTTAGTAATACAACAAGACATTCACATTACAAAACATCTGCGTCTAGGTCCCAAAAGATGTTATGTTCGGTTCCATGATTCCATGATTTGATCCTGACCCTTCTACTGCTGATTACCTGCTAACAACACCAGTAACACGTTACTATTGAATTAGGACCACTAAACGTTATTATGGATACGAGAAAAACATCAAAAATCAAGTCCAACACTGCTCCCACCGTAGCTTACGCCACCACCGTAAGCTACGGTGGAACTGGGCTAGCTTACGCTGGCCCAGTGCTGCCCTACGGTGGAGATTTGAGCTGGTGGCCACCGTAAGCTACGGTGGCACCGTAAGCTACGGTGGTCACAGCTCCCCTTGGTCCTTTTTCTTGCATTTCGATCAATCTATATCACTTTTTAGTGACCCAAACCCGTCATTATGCCCCTGTGATCATAATGTATACAAACACGACATCATTTTGGCCCTCACAAGGTTAACACCTAGTTACGTCTAGTAATTTAGTTATGGGTTCCCATTCCCCACCCTATTTGACCCGATAAGGCACCCATAAGTTTTCAGCTTACTTAACACTTCTCCACCTGCAAGTTACCATCATATTAATGCCTTGGCACCTGCAAGTGATGCCACACTGCTCTATTCTCTTAGCGAGACAAACTTGGGGACTAAAACCTCATAGTTCCTCAAGTGTCTAATTGCTACAGCTTAACCCAAACGGGTCATCGTTCACTTCAACTCAGCTTGATCATACTTTATGATCATTATCATTGTTTTCATTGCTACCAATTAGACTCATCACATCATTCACAATTTTGCCTTATCAATGCACAATTGTAAAGTATAACCAAATTCTTGCACAAATTGACTAACCGCTACGTGTTACCTTTAAGCTTTATTCTTGCCTTCCCTTTGATGATTAGTGCTTCCTCCTGCTTCACCTATTGACATTACCTTGTTAGGATTACCATATCACATCCTTGATTCACACAATCATCATACATATACGTTCTACATTCCATCACAACTTAAATTCATCAAAGATTCAGCTCATGCACATAATCATTTCTTCATTCAAGCATTTCATCAAACACCTTATATGCATACTTGGTGTTCTACGAGTTTAGAAGCTTACATGCTTACATAACATCCATAATTCATCACATTACAATAATTTTCAGCTTTTGCACTAAACCAATTACTCATAACAGTTTACTAGCATGCATGGACCACAATTTGCCAACCCAAATCACCCATCCACCATAGATATCGATTTCTATGTAATGGGGTTTTACCCAACTAAGATTCCTACCAAGTGCACATAAAATCAATCATGCAATGCAAGATTATATCATCATAAAGTCTCATAAACACATAGAAACCCAGATTCATCATCAATTTAGCCTCTAGATGAAGCCTATGAAATCACCCTATCATAAAAACACTTACTTGACAGAAATCAGGAGCTCTAAGGTAGAAATCAGAAAATAGAAGGCTTCCTATGCTTGAATTCGACCTCCTACACCAAATCCTCCAACCCACCAGCTCAAATTTTGGGATTTCTAGCAAGAACTAGACATTTCTCTCTTCTCTCCCTCTCTGGTCGCGATTAACAGGTCTGGGGTAATCCCAGACTTGTTTTATCCTCCACATTTCACTTATGGTCCCTCTAAATTCATATTTTATAAAATTTTGCCAAAAACTCTTATTTACCCAATTAACCCTTTAACTTTCTTTATTCTTCTCATCTATCAATAAAGTTAACTTTTAACTAGAAAACCCCGTTAACTAACCCGGTAACCTTCTTAATCCGCTTATTTCATCGAATTCAATAAAGCATAATAAAATATTAACATCTCAAGTTAATACAAAAGAAACCGGGCTGTTACAATATTCATATAAACACTGATGCTATAACCATTAACAGTGATGTGATTATCAGTAACACCGATGCTATCAAGATATACAACTGCACATGCATATATTACAAACCTACAAATGCATCAATATGTATATAAACACTGATGCTATAACCATCGTCGTATTACCAACCAATTACTCAAAATCATCATTGTAACATCTCATATCACCAATCAATTGCTAAAAATAATCACTGTAACATCATCATCGACAACCAAAATAATCTCAAAATACAAAAAGTACAAAGATCAAGATTCAACAAAAAAAAACATAAATTTCTATACAAATTAATAGAGAAATTTGATGAATAAAACTATCTACATCAGATTTTAGGATCCAAATTGGTAGAGAAAAGAGAAAACACATATGCATAAAATACTGTGACTTTTAGGATCCAAATTGGTAGAGAAAAAAGAAAACACATATGCAGATTCAAATTATCTACATCTGCCGAACCCATGAGTCAAAGAACGAATCTTAAAATCGGAAATAACAAGGGTTTAAACAGCCCGCTCCGGGTGAACAAAACAACAATACAATAACAATCATCACCACTAGATCGACATCGTGCTCAAGTCGTGATTAACAAGGGTTTTAACACCTAAAATTTGAATAAGCCGGAACCCCAAATTTATAGAACTTACCAACGATCGAAGGGGGTTAGCGGCTGAGTTGCTCACACGAGAAAACACCACCAGAGACGAGCTCAGGCCACCGTCGCCGCCTGAGGCGAACGGCGTAGCACTAGCCGCTGCTGCGTCTGTATCTCTTGCTGGTCGTCGTGCGTCAGAAACGAGGTAGGAGGATGGGAAGAGAGGAAGATATTGCGATGGTCACCGGAGGGATGGCGGCACCGTTATCCAGTTTGGTGCGCTGGAGAGAAGTAGATGGAGACGACGAGGTTATAGCTGATCTTTTTTCTATCCCAAGGAAAATAAGGGAATGCATTTTTTACCATCTTACCCTTCATTCAATCTCATCCACAAAAACATAAAATTACATTCAGCCGTTGGATTAAAAGTTAGAATCAATGAGATGAAGTTAATTGGTTAATCCTCCAAGAAGGGGTTATTATTTGTTCTCTTCCCTATATATATATATATATATATATATATATATATATATATATATATATATATATATATATATATATATATTGGTTTGATCCGACCCGAATTCGTTAGTTATATATATATTTTTTGGTCACGTAACTTTCGGTCACCCACGAATTTTTTTTCAAGATCTGCCACTGGTTAAATTGACAAATCTTTGCGCTCTCATCCCCGAGAATCATATTATTTAAAATTAAAACACCATGCATAACGTTGACTATTTTGTCTTGGTGCTAAATTCGTGCGCGGTGAGCAATGATGTACCACTTATTTTTTAAATTTGCAAATGTGCGTTCAACATCCTTCCTAGTGGCGGTTTGAGCATCGCATCGTTGAAGACTTTACGTCTCCCACCAATGGGAATAGTGAATCATTTCACAATAGTAGAATAGTCAGGATAAATCTCATCAGCCAAATAATATCCACGCTTGTAACTTGTAAGTGACACCTCATAGTTCAAATGATGAGTCGGGCTAACGTCCCTCTATGTTATCATCCCGAATGGGTGATCGATCCAAAACATTGATGTCTTTGTTGGACCCTCGACAGCTTAATACTGTTGTCAAATCCACATGTCGTATGACGTAACAACTTCGAGCATTATGGTAGGGGTGTCAATTCCTGACACGACCCGAAACCCGACCCAAAACCGACATGAAAAAAAAAACAGGTTTTGGGTTGGAAAACTTGACCCGTTTACAAAATGGGTCGGGTTAGGGTTGACCCGTTTACAAAATGGGTCGGGTTAGGGTTGACCCGTTTAAAAAATGGGTCAGGTTCGGGTTGACCTATTTAAAAAACGGGTTGACCCGCCAACCCGTTTTTTCTTAAGTTTCATAAAAAATTACAATTATATATTCACTATCTCAAAATTTATATTTAAATTGAGCATTTGTTTGAAACTTAAAATTGGTTTACCTCTAAATTTGAAATTCATTCTAGTCGACTCTTTACTTTAAAAATATGAACTCAAAAACTTTTTATTTTTTAATTTTGATCGACTGTTTGTTGTATAATTAATGATTTATTTTCTAATTCCACAATCATATATGAAAGAACGATTTGATGTTTGTATTTAAATTTAATTTGGATTTCTATTAATTTTAATATTTAAATAGTTAGTCATAATATTTTTATCTAATTTTCCAAAGCGGGTTAAACGGGTCATTTTCGGGTTGACCAGAATCTATACGTGTCAGGTTAGGGTTGAAATCCTTGACCTGTTTAATAATATGGGTTGGGTTCGGATTACAAAATATAACCTGTCAATCCGCAACCCGCTAACCCGCCAACCCGACATGATTGACACCCCTACATTATGGTAGGATGACCATGATCACCATGCATGAATTGTGCTCTCCAAGCATTTGGGACAGTTTTTCTATTCGCAGTGTGTGCAATCAATGCTCCCAAGCATTCCACGAAAACCCCATTTGTTTTTGTGGAACTCGTAAAGTTGCCGGATATTGCTTACGGTAGGTCGTCGTAAATATTTTCACTGGCGCAGCTTTTAAGGGGCGGGAGGGGGCGTCCGACCCCCCGAAATTTTTTTTGCGATGTAGGGGGCATATAATTTTCGTGTAGAAAATTTTGATATACTCCGGTTTTGACCCCCCCATTTACCCAAAAATTGGCGTTAGGAAAAAAAAATTAGATCCCGATCCCCCACTTGATATTTTCAAGCTTCACCATTGAATATTTTCTTTGATACAACTTAAAGAGACCTAATATATAAATTAAGATTAATATTAAAGTTAAATTTTATTAGAAGTAATAATTAAAATTTAAACTAATTAAAGAATACCTTTGGAAAACTTTTGCAAACACGACCTTAGTGTGCGATCGGACATCCTCAAATACTCATCGAAGCTATCTCCCGTGGTACCGTATGCCGTCATACGAAGGGCTGTCGTGCACTTTTGCAAAGGAGTAAAACAAATCATACCTCTCGCATTAGTCCTTTGTGTGAACCATGATATTTGTCACTCTAAATCGCCCACTATTTTTAAAAATAGGGAGTGATTCATAGGAAAATGTTAGTGGAACAATTATGCGGGGTACACATAGTTGTCGTTAAAATAATCTCTCATTAGACTTTCTTGCCCCATTTCACGGTTTATGTTGAGACGGGCTTTTGGGTTAGTACTCGGTTCGCTCGAGTGTTGAGCCGACGTTGGTGATAATGAAGCATCATTTGAAAAAGCATGGCTAAGGCCCGGTCGGATGATGAATCGAATTAATTGGTAGATGCATTGAGATTATCCATATTTTGTGAGATGATTTAGAAGAAGAATGAGAAGAAATGGTGAAAGTGTTAGAGGTTATATGTTAAATATGTTAAATATACAGGTAAATAATTAATTAATTTTTTTAATTTGGTCCAACGATCCAATTTTAGACTGTTCAATTGTCATATTCATCAACATCACCACCCAAAACGTTGTGTGAACTTCCACGGGCTTCAATCATGCCAACTGATAACGCCTAGGGGGTATTTCATATTTCCACGCCGTTAACCCTCCACCCCTCCTTCAAACATGCCCTCCTCTCAACATGATATACCACATGCTCTAAATAGACAGAGGAGCTTTAATGATTTCAATTTTCATGTTGTGGATCCCTATGTTCTAAGACACTTACTTCTACGTCATATGTTTTAGTTAAAGAATAACGAAGCAGCTATTTGGACATCCCTATACGCAGCGTATATGGCAATACGCTGCGTATTTGACCTTTTACCGGCAGACCGACATTCCCAGTAACTGTTGCCAGTTGACGTGACCTTATACGCTGCGTATATGGTAATACGCTGCGTATAGGGTTTAGGAGGAATTTAAATTTCGTTTTATTCTTTTATATATATAATTTGTTTTTTAAATGTTTGTTTGGTTTGTATATTATGGTTTTGGTAAATTTAAAAATTATTCGCACAAAAAAAATATACCATTACTTAAAGAAGGTTTTACACGATACAAACATAAAACTCAATAAATATAAAAATCTAAACTGGTTTATTGAAAAACAAAACCCGCTCAACCAATTCGTTCCATAAACTCCTACATCAGATTTTGTTTTGGAGGCTGGTTTATGCCGGAATGTTTTGGATGCCTGTTACGTAAGTAGTCTTTGCCGGTCTTTGCACCTATCGGACATCGCACAACAAAGACTTGCATTAACCTGTTATCTGGACTATTGTAGGAACTGAGAGAATGTGTGTCCAAGTCGTCTCTTAACATATGCAACCCCCTGTCAAGATTTCGACTATCATCGGGCTTATAGTAGAACCAAATATTGGTCCTATTATCATACCCGAGATCCTGCATGATTAAGGACATATAAGAAAAATCAAACCTATTAACCTGTAGGTAGTCAACGCAATGACACACACCGCCCACGTAACTCCTCCCAGGTGCATCCGTGAATTCACCTCCATGGTGAATCCTTAAGGTGAAATAATCTGCGTTGCCTGCATATACAGCATCAACCAGTAACCCGCCCTCTTGATCATTAGGCGAACGAATCGAATACAAACGTGGGTTAGTGGAAGCCATTACGAGTTTTACGAGTTTTGAAGTGGAAAATTTAAGTAGGGAAGATGAAAGAAATGTGGGGAGTTTGGAATGAACCTTCAAGTGTATATGTAGTGGGATAATACGCTGCGTATGTACAAATACGCTGCGTATAGAATAATTGTTTATTTTTTTTTTTAATTTTTTTTCTTTAGTTTATGTATTTATTTTCATCAGCATGGCTTGAAAAGATGAAAACACTTTTCATTAGTAAAGGGTCTTTACAAGCCTTGTCTGTCTATATCCATGATGACCACACTTTCAAAATCAATCCTCTTTTTTATAAGTAGTTTTATTTTTCATCGATAGGCCACCAACAACCCACAAACATTCTTTACATGCCCTGTCTGTTTATATCCATATCAGCATGGCTTGAAAAGATGAAAACACTTTTCATTAGTAAAGGGTCTTTACAAGCCCTGTCTGTCTATATCCATGATGACCACACTTTCAAAATCAATCCTCTTTTTTATAAGTAGTTTTATTTTTCATCGATAGGCCACCAACAACCCACAATCATTCTTTACATGCCCTGTCTGTGAAGGCCTTAGTCTAAGTTTGGAGGATTTTGTGTTTTCAAAGGATGCTATAGGAAGCATAGAAGACCAACTACTAGAAGTTGCACATTTTTAACTCTTTGCAGCCAATGTTAATGGAATATATATGCAGTGAAGGCCTTAGTCTAAGTTTGAAGGATTTTGTGTTTTCAAAGGATGCTATAAGAAGCATAGAAGACCAACTACTAGAAGTTGCACCTTTTTAACTCTTTGCAGCCAATGTTAATGGAATATATATGCAGTGAAGGCCTTAGTCTAAGTTTGAAGGATTTTGTGTTTTCAAAGGATGCTTTAAGAAGCATAGAAGACCAACTACTAGAAGTTGCACCTTTTTAACTCTTTGCAGCCAATGTTAATGGAATATATATGCAGTGAAGGCCTTAGTCTAAGTTTGAAGGATTTTGTGTTTTCAAAGGATGCTATAAGAAGCATAGAAGACCAACTACTAGAAGTTGCACCTTTTTAACTCTTTGCAGCCAATGTTAATGGAATATATATGCAGTGAAGGCCTTAGTCTAAGTTTGAAGGATTTTGTGTTTTCAAAGAATGCTATAAGAAGCATAGAAGACCAACTACTAGAAGTTGCACCTTTGTTATATCACCTGAATTTATCTTGATATTCTCATTCATGATCAAACAACCACAGGTAAATAAAACTACATTAGATGTTCAAACAACCAAAGGTAAGTTCTAAATAAAAAAAACATCACAGATGAGAACAACCACAAATGTTCAAAATAAATAAAAACATCATAGATCAGTCGTCGTCTTCGCCTGCATCATCCCGCATGTGCCGCCTGTTGTCATAGTCATACGGTGGGTCATTCTGCCCGTAGTCAAAATCCGGTCGTTGTGGCGGCGGAGGATAGTCCGTATAACCCTGATGGGCATAAAACGCCAACTGCTGCTGGGTGTGGTAATCTTGCCAGTGATGGTTCCAGGCGCACTCATTGTACTGCGTCTGTCTGATATTGTGGACGCCTAGGTCAATACTGTCCAACCTGTAAATCAAATTAAATAATTAAAAGTTAATTAGTAGATGAAAAATAAGTGAATAAAATTAATACAAAATTTAAAGAAAAGCGGTCTAACCTGTCAACCAAAGCATCAGGTAGCGCCAGGGCCGGATACTGATGTCGCCTCTCGTTATGGGAGTGTGCCACTCCCTCATCAGCCATGTACTCGTGTCCCGTACCAGAACCACTGCCTCCAGCGCCCCCAACACCGTGCCCAAAATGTTGGGGATGTTTGACACGGTAAAAATATTGTCCATCCTCACCCTGTAACTTAATTGCAACCTTAACGACGCAAAGGGCTTTGTGATCCAACATGCGAGGGATCGTAACCGGTCCGACCCGATTAGCATTAGACATGTCAACACCAAGGTTATGGGCAATGGTAGTAACGAACCCTCCACAACAAATGTAGTCCGCCTTGGTGCTCGTCTGGGTGCTCAGGAGCTCTGCAAGACAGTGTGCAAGTGCAACCGACTGGTGGTTAGCCAGACAATACAAGAAAAACAGATCTTGTATGCCTACCACATCCTGACTCCTAACTCGTGGGATGATTGAATTAGAAATCAACTTTTGAAATAACTTCAAAAAAGAGTCCTCACAGGTCGCAATACGGTTGGTCCCCCTCGTTTTCCAGTTCTCATCTGAAACTGTGTTCCACCACCCTTCCATTAGGTCCTGGTTAACGCCAGAAACAGCCTCACGGTACATCGGAGTACCCAACTCGTCGGACGTGTATAACCCAGACACCGTCGCAAACTGCCTCAAGGTTAACTCATACGATGTACCCCAAGCCTGAAACGGACCTGATTTGTCTCAGGTTCGTGGCGTTTGAATGGCCCCTGAACTGGGACATTCTTCTTCCGAGGATTATAGAAGAATGTTGACAGGAACTCCATTATTAGAAAATAGAACATATGGTTCCTAACCATCCCGAACAACCGTCTCCAGGGTCCATCCCCAACATACGACTCGAACCTCGCCATGCCCTCACACTCAGCAAGAACACCCTCGTCTAGATAAAATGGTGACCCAACCTTTAATCCCTTAAGTTTGCTTAGTCTCCTGAACTCGTCCGAGCGATCGTCGAACTGCAGCCACGGGTGATCATCAATACCTGCCATAGTACCTAAGAAACACCCAACAAACAGCTTGTAAACATTCAGTGTAACCAAAAAAAAAAATCTGTATGAACAATATGCAGCGTATTAGTGATTACGCAGCGTATTCTTCTTCTGTATGAACAATACGCAGCGTATTGAACCTTACGTAGCGTATTGTTCTTAGATCAGATTCGCAATTCTTTTGGGTAAAACTTCTTGTTCCATCAGATTCGCAATTTCTTTTGGGTAAACCTTACGCACGTGTAAAATTAACTTCGTGTTCCATCAGATTCGCAACAGATGGTGAATGAAATAAACACAATTCTTTTGGGTAAAACTAAAATTAAACAAAACATACCTTTTTTGAAGATTAAGAGAAGGAATCGAAGAAGGAGCGTTTCTGCAGTTTTCTAGTGTGGAGGCTGTGAATGTGAAGACTAGGTTAAACTGATCATGCATTTATGCAATACGCATACCCTATACGCTGCGTATAGCATAATACGTTGCGTATTATTTTTTTTTTATTTTTTTTTACTAAACTTTTTGAGCAGTGTAAGTACATAAAAACGTGATGTGATTTTTTCAGATTTTTTAAAAATACTTCATTTTTTTTCTCAATATAAAACATGTTAAATTAGCTAGATGCTTGAGTGTTTTGTAAAAAAAATATATATATATATATATATATATAATGTATTTTTTTAGAAGATGAATCATTTGCTGTTCTTACAATCTCATATAATGTATTTTAGTTACATGTATAATGTAAAAAATAACAAATAAAGAATATCTTTACAACCTAAATACAATGGAAATTCAATACTGATCAAGGATTAAGGTTTATAAAACCAGCCTTGCCTTTGTTAGCTTGAACGTAAGTGTGGTATCTGTCTAGCTCTTTTTTATATACTCGAACCCATTCTGCAGCTTCTTTAGTTCGGTTACCGCTCCAATGCGGATCAACGTATGGCCATGGGACGTCCCCCTGTAATTCCAAATTGAGGTGATGACGGTTGCCAGAGTTTAATAGCGATATCACTCGAGGATTTTTTATTGGACCAGAATCAATCGGGAAGAATGTAGTGTTCATGGTTAGTGAAATGCCGTGAACAATACAATTGAACGTTTTTGCAATTAGAAGACCGGTTTCTGGCATAATCATCCAGCATTCAGGTGGAGCGGGAGCAGTCCTGAACCAATCAAGGCTTTTACGTAGCTCCATGTACTGGTCTATGTAGTCTTCGGAGTCATTATCACCGTTGAATTCGTTACCGTTGTATACCTTTGTCCAGAAAATTTTATTTTTATCAAGCTCTTTTATTAGTTCTTGCCGAACGTAATCCCATAGGCCTTCAGAATATCCTAGACCTACGGCAACGGCACGAAATCCACAGTTACCGTCACCGTCTACATTCGTTAGTTTTTTAATGTGCTGCCTCTTTATGTACGTTGGTATATCTTTTCCGTATATACTTAAATTGTAATCGCTAAGGTCTGGTGTATCACTATCTACCTTTTTTTTTACCTTTTTTTGCCTGGGTTTGTTTTTTCTGGGAACTTTGGCCAAGGTCTACAGTTTCCTGTGACCCGACATACGAACTATACCGTGGCGGCTCCGTATATGAATTTTTCGGACCGGTATACGAGCTGTGTCTGGCCTGCTCCTGAGCCCTCTGTTCATCCCTCTCTTCTTTAGCCTTTGTGGTTGGGCGACCACGGGTATTTGTTTTGACTTCGGGCTCCTTGTATTTTGGACTGGGCCTAGCTTTGTTCCAGAAGTTCATCATTTTTTCGAATGTACTCTTCTGGGAGGATTTTGGCTGGGTCACTGCGTATTCATTAGACTCGGCTTCAGACCGATCCAAACCTTCGTCACCGTGAAAATCGTCAAATTTTCCTGGATACGCCGGCTTTTCATAATTGAGCTTCCGCCAAAATGGATCGATATCTTCCAGAGGCATTACGTAATCTGAAATAATAAACAAATTAGAAAATATTCCAACATAATAATATAATAAGACGACCGCAAGAAAATTGGTCTCTAGTTTAACACACCTGGAATCTCTAGCATTTGTTCAAGCCGACAGGCGCACGGGATGCCACATCCGGTGTATAGTTGATGACTGCAAGAAAAGTTGTGCACCTTCAGTACTCTATGCAGCCTATCGATCTCTTTGTATAACAGGTCCAGGCATTTAATGGACACCCGGCCCCTTATACGGTCAAACAAACGAATGTTCGCGTGATGAGGCATCGTCTTAATTCTACTAGTGCCCAGTTTTTCTTTTAGCTCACCTAGCTGAGTCCGTTGCGCAGCCTCAATAAATCCAACTAACTGTTCCAGCGTCGCCCTTCTGGTCCTAAGATGTGATTTCAGGGCATGGTGCTCGCTCTCGGCCCTGTTCGTCGTGTTCTCGCCATAATTACGACGTGAACTAGTCCAGCAAGTTACAAACCGGAACCGGTAGTTGGTTAACCAGTAATCATCAAGATATTTCAAACATTCTGAAAAAAAAAAGATAATTATTATTTATAAAATACGAAAACTAATTATTATATTTAAATATATAGTAAGGCAACTTACCGAGCCGGCCAGCTTTAGCAAGTTTTTGAAATATTCTATCTTTAAACTTGTGATACTGGTTTTCATTTGGAGAGTCAACCAACAACCACCAATGTTTCTGGAAATCTGCCCACTTGTACACTTGGCAGTCACCGAAGCTCCTCTTATTGTCCCAGATATGTATCCTGCAAAGCTGGTGATTAGCTTGTGGAAATACTTTGTCGCAAGCGTTAACGAGAGCCAACTCTCTATCGGTTACTATAACCGATGGCTGGTACACATCCGATAACAGGTCCTTTACAGCCTCAAGGAGCCAGGTGTAACTGTCTTGACGTTCATTGCTCAAAATGGCATGAGCAAAGAAGAATGAGTTTCCTGTGGAGGTGACGCCAACCAGTTCAACCAGCGGAAGGTTGTACTTGTTTGTTTTAAACGTGGCGTCAATAATCAAAACGTGCGGGAACGCCCGCCAACACGTGTAACCCGTTGGACTAAAGAAGAAAATCTCCTGCGTTATGTCAGTAACTGGGTCCGCTCGGATGTGATACACGTAACCCCTACGTTGAAGCTCGTTTTGGAAAATTTCCATAGGCGTGTTACCGCAACGTCTGCTCGTCTTTATTTTATCCTGAGCGTTATATATTGTTTTTAATGTCGAAACATTATCAGGATATTCGTTCTTTATTGTTGATAAAATGTTTCGCGGTGGCATATTTTGGCCCATAAGGTTACCAACCAAGCAATCTTCCTGAGGTCTTAGTCTCCTTGCGTAGGCGTGAGCCTCAAGATGTTGGCTCGGCCTGTGGTTATGTGAATCACATTCAATTTCCACCTCGTATCCGGCATGGAAACCGTTGTATACGCCATACAGCATGAATGGACACCCACATTTTTTACTGCCGGTTTTTTTAACTTTGGCTATGCTTTCTAATTTGCCGGAATGATCACACTTTATCCACCCTTTACCGACCTTACCTAATAATTTGTTCGGGTTGGACCGTCTTCTGTTTAGGGCGTAACCATTTTCTCTGCCCTTTTGCTTGACCCAATCGAAGAGGTCGTCAAAGGTTTTAAAAATCTATACAAAAAATAAATTTTAAAAAAAAAGACGATTAATTATCCGGTAGGTTGATTACTTGGGCCGATTCAATTTTGTTATAAAAAATAAATTACCTGGTCGGTCCTGTAGTCGACATCCGGTGGGTATACTTTGCGTACACCAAACTCGTCGAATTCATCTGTATCAGAATCCTCGTTTACATGTTCCGCGTTTGTTTTAAGTTCGGCATCTCCATGGTACTGATTCTCATACTGAGAACCGCCGGGGCCGGCCCATGACGAATTGTCACCGTGAAAGTGAGAATACTGAGTGTCATATTGAGAAGCGGCAGGGAGGCCCCATGACGAATGCTCACCGTAAAAATTAGAATATTGAGTGTCATAATAGCTTTCGGGTATCTATAGAAATACAAAATATCGAATTAATAATTTTAATTATAAATAAAGTAAATACAATATTTTTTGAACACCACTGCTCGCCTGGTTTAAATCAAATGTCGGTTCTGAGACCGAAAGGTAATGACTTTCTATTCGAGGTGCCTCCTTATAAAATCAAAAAATAAATACAAGTTAAATAAATATTACTTTAAATATAATAATTTAATTAGATATTATAAATATTAACTCTTGCCTGATTTAAATCGATAGCCGGTTGGGAATACGACCGTTGATACGGTTGAACCGCGTATTCATCCTTCAAAAAAAATTATCCGCTGTTTTAAATACAACATTATAAAATTAATAGTTCAAAATTAAAATAACTTTGCTTACGTGTTGTGCCGACTGGTTTAAATCGAGAGGCTCGTCATTCGAGAATATATTCCAAAGCGACATTATACTAACAAAATTTGTAATTTTTTTCCAAACTAGCAGAATGAGTAAGTGCGACTAATGAAATAATGTATCGATATGTAGGTAAAGAGTGGTCCTGCAATGCGTGTTATATATAGGTAAAAATGTAACGACATGCCAATATTCGATTTCAATCGAATCAATTGAAACCCATTCTCATCTGTGGTGAGGCAATTATTTCTGAAAAGTAATACGCAGCGTATAGGAGATTACGCTGCGTATTAGCCCCTTTACGCTACGTATTCGAACATACGCTGCGTATTACTTTAAACAAGATATCTGCTCCACCTGCAGAGACACTGCTGGTGAACAGTGAACCCTGTTCATGAACAGTAGCGCCAATAATGTATACATACGTTGCGTATTGAGGAATACGCTGCGTATGTAAAATTTTAGAAATCTTGTCCCGGTTATAAATAGAGACGTATATATCACATGGTATATACCGTTTACAGAAAACTGCCGGCAATCACCCAAATTATTTCACCAATTCGACATGAGTTTCGGTAGGAGATCGTGGACGATTCGATCGACTAATGAAAGTTACCTGGGTTTAATCGTGGATGATGCATACAGCCGTAATCTTAGATATTTTACTTTAAATATCTATCATTACGGTCATTTTACAGATTTACCGGGAAGGAGATACGTTGAAGGCCGTTGTACTTTGGCGGATTACTGCGATGTGAATGAGTTTAGATTCTATGATATGAGTCTAATTGTGGCAACCCTAAAACTTTTGCTTTCTTTCCCCAGCAACGACAAGTAACCACGACAGCTGAGACTGCGAACGCTACAACACAAGAATAATTTTCGGGACGAAAATTCCATTTACAAGGGGATGATGTGACATCCGGGAATTTCAAGGTTTACTTCCGTTAGACAATCTCCGTTAGTTACGTTAATAGTGTTAACTTAGTAACTAATGCTTAACTAGGCCGAATACGTCCACGACCTTTGGTTGATCACCGAACCCGTCCATATGTGTTATGTATTTATTTATATGTTGTTATTATGAGAAACGTGATTTAAATGCATGATTAGTATTAAAAAGCATGATTAATTGTTTACTTGTTAAAATTATGTGATAAAATATTTAAATTGCCTAATTATGTGATTATATGTGTAACCGGGTAATTAAGTGTATGCATACATGTCTAATGATTGGGCTAGAAGTTAGTTAATGATGGATTAATCATGGGCTAATGATGGCTAATCATTGGGGGCCCAAATCCCAATGAAAGCCCATGATGGCCCTAAGTATTTAAAGGAGTAATTAACCCTAATTCTCCATTTACTTGCATCATCACAACAAACACACACACTCTCCTACTCTCACTCTCTCTCACGAAATCTGGACCAGCCAAGAACACCCGAGACCAGCCATCATCTCAACTGGTGAGATCATCCATCGAGCCTGGAGATCGAACCGTGAGTCCCATGAACCATTTCTATGTATTTTCCATATGTTTTCTTCATAAAGCATGCTTAGATCTTCATGTAATCACTTGATCTTTTGTATGAATGCTTAGGAATGCTAGATCTACCATAAAAACTACAACTTTACGTGTGAAACTGATCCATAATAGAGATTCATGCTAGATTAGGTCATTTTGGGTAAAATGTGTTCTTGAAGATTTGATGATGAAAATGCATGTTTATGATGTTAAAAATGCTCCTGTGATGTTCCTAAATGATTATGTATGCTTGAAAATGAATTACACGAAGTATGGAGGCTGTTAGAAAGGTTTTTAGTCAAATTTACGGGTTTTTTAGCGATCAGCGAAACTGTGCATTCATCAGGAGAAACTATCCAGCGAAACTGTGCATATCTCCTTCCAGCGAAACTGTCCAGCGAAACTGTAGTTTCTCTCGTGCACGAAACTGACCTTGTCCCTGAACGAAAGTTCAACCAGTTACTGGCGAAACTAGCTAGCGAAACTAGCAGTTTCTCTCGCAGTTTCTCTAGCAGTTTCTCCAGCGAAACTGTAGTGTCTCTCGTGAACGAAACTGACCTTGTTCCTGGCGAAACTAGCTAGCGAAACTAGCAGTTTCTCTCGCAGTTTCTCTAGCAGTTTCTCGCAGTTTCTCTAGCAGTTTCTCTCGCAGTTTCTCTAGCAGTTTCTCTCGCAGTTTCTCTAGCAGTTTCTCCAGCAGTTTCTCCAGACTAAACCCAAACTTGTGCAACTTATTAAAATGTTATGCCATGACTTACATGATTATACTATAATGTTACATGCCATGATTTCTGAACTATGTGAACCATTGTTTATGATCAACCATCGGTGTCGTGTGTCGGTATGTCGAGTCGTAGTTCCAACGTGCTATGTTATGGGCCATAGTGACGTTATGTAGAGATTAGACACAAAACTAATACTTAAGACCTAAACGTGTTCATAGGTCTTCGTTAAGCAATACTTGGATTAATTAGCAAGTGTAGCTGAGCAACCTAAGGTGAGTTTCACAAACCCTTTACTTGTGAGCCCGTTTGGGTCACAACGAACATACTAAACGGAAAACAACGCTGCCAGTTTGAGGTATTGCCTGATGGGATACCTGCTATGGAAGTTGGAGTGCTTTATGGGGAGCACTTGCAACTGTCCATCCTTGGGGTTCCGATTGAAACCCGGAAACAACCTTTGTGACACCTAAACTCTTTTTTTTGGGATTTCGGATGAAATCCAGAATAAACATTTTTAAATATGACTAGTGTAGGTTAAAGTCTAAACCAAATGATATCACATGATTTCTAAGGAATGCTTTAAAACTTAAAATCCTCAACTTAGTACTGATGATCTGGAAAGCGAGGGGATGTTGGGTAGATCTACTGAGGGTTTGACAAACCCTGCTCCGCGGTACACTATTGTGTAGCCAACCGGCCGGGGGCCGAACGGAGTGCAATATCAGCCTGTGTTTAGTTGTGTGGGACACAACTGGAGGTACCAACCATCGGCTATTGCCGAACTCTGTTACGTCAGCTTTCAGCCCTAGTACGACTTCCTTAGTGCATGGAAACCGGATTAGCTACCCGCGATATCGGTTGACTGCTTTAATCTTAACTAATCTTTTACTTAACTAGTGCATATTCGATAATTCAACACTTGGCAAATGTTTTGTAAAACTACTACTTATTTATATGATTTGATAAACACGATTAAGAGACCGGGCCAATGCATGTCATGCCCACCGTGAACTCACCAACCGTTAGGTTGACACTTGTGTGGTTTTCACTTTTGCAGATCGCTGAGGAGTATCCGCTGGAGGTTGGCATGACACGTGAAGACTTTATTTCTATTAAACTTAATTTGGGAATTTAATACAATGACTTTGTAAAGCACGTGGTTAGTGCTAAGACACTTATGTTTATATTCCGCTGCGTATTTTAAACTGTTTTATTTATGAACATTGGACTTAACTCTGATTCGTTTAGTATTTGTAACTAATGGTTGTGGTCCTGGTTTGTTCGCACCCCTTAACGGTATAAACTCCGTTAGTGGTTATTTTGGGGTGTGACACTAATCATGCCACATCTGGGGTATGAAAATACAAACAACATGTGGTTTTATTTAAAAAACCCTTATCTTGATCTTGACAGCGGTCTCGAACCGTTAACAAATAATATGGACTTTGATCGTCTGCTTTCTTTCATAAATGAAGACATCAGAAGTGTTGACGTCTACGTCATTGACAGTGAGCTGAGAGCAAAGACTGAAGAAGATTACCCGAAGAGCCGGGTGAAATGGGACGCCTCAAGCTCCAAGGCAAAAAAAAAAACTGTTTTAAAATTTTAAGAGTTATACCGTGTTTGTGTTTTTAAATATTTTATATTTTTATGCTGAAAATAAACGTCCTGTAAGAAATTAACATTGTTATAATTTAACTCATAAAATAACGGTTACATTGACAATCTTGTTCAATATAAAAACAGAACTAAAAACTAATAGCGCTAAAATTCTGGTTCAAAACGACACCGATAAATGTGCTGTGAAACATTTAAAAATATTATAAAATACTTAAACCCACGCAAAAAATATAAAAAAAACCATCCACAAATTACATACCTTTTCCGATAGTTACCCACCTCGGTGGATTTGTTTTTTCTACAACAACTTCTTCTTTCACCGCTTCTTGTCTAACAGATGATCCTTCACCGGATTTTTTTGTTGGCCTCCATTTTTTTAGAACCCACTTCGAGGACTTTGGGGTAGGTTGTGAATGATATTCACCGTCGTTTACCTCGTGACGTTTCGACATCTTTACCGGGTCTTAGCTTAGAAGAGCGTTTGGAAAAAATTAACTTGAATGGTTTGAGATTGAGGATTTTTGAGATTTTGGTTGGGTGAAAAATTGTGGGAGATAATGAGAGATTTGTAGAACAAATAATATACGCTGCGTATTGCCAAATACGCAGCGTATTATAATTAAAAACCCTAATCCTGTCCGGATAATGATGATGTCTTGATTAAAACATTCTATACGCAGCGTATTTCCTAATACGCAGCGTATAGAATGTCTGCAGAATTAATTATTAGTGTATTATACGCTGCGTATTGCCTAATACGCAGCGTATAAGGATGTTTAATTAGCAGCACCCAAGAATAAAAGCACTGAGATTATTAACAATGGTAAAATATATAGGCAAGTGGGTGAGTTATGAGTAGGTGTACGGGCGATTAAATCATGATACGTATCAAATAAAAATAAAAGATAAAAAGTAAACATTATATCTATATGATTCACAAACGTTTTATATGGTCCAAACATTATTTTAATGTAATTTATTTATTTCCTTTTTATTTTGTCAGTGGTTATTATATGATTAATTTAATATAATTTAGTTGTTTTTATTTGTTGTGATTATTATATTATATTTAGTTTTAAAGATAATTTGTTTCATAAAATTTAGAAAGAAGCGTCTTGTATGTTTTACGTTTTGATATAAACTTTATAAAAAACCAAGTCATACTATTTTACGAAACTTAATGTAACGTAAGTCAATTTTGTCATATGTTAGAAAGTGACATCATGACCTTTTTATTACGTTTCAATATAAATATTGTTTAAAACCGAGCCGTGTTTTTTTCTATGTTGTCGTTTTTTTGTCATTATTGTTGTCGGTCATTGTAATCCTTTTCAGTGTTTTTATTGTTGTCGGTCATCGTAATCCTTAATGTAACGTAAGTCAACCACGTATTTATGCTTGTTTAAATAGGTAAATTTGGTAAAAAAAAAAAGATGATTCAACGGCAACAAATGACTATATTACCTATAAAAACAGTCAAAAACTTTTACAAAGTCTATAACCGGATAACCGGTTATTAACTGGTTAAAAAAATGGTGCCTGTTAACCGGTTTATAACCAAGACATTTTTAAGTACCCCTAACTGATTCCAAACCACTGGTTTTCATAGGTTACTAATCGGTTTCCGTAATACCAGTTAACAACTCGGTTCGGGTCGGATAACCGGGTTTTTTTGTGAACCTCTAAGGTCACGTGAGAAGATAAAAGGAAAAAAGGACATCATGTACCGTACATGGGTCGAACTCATGACCATTAAAAAAAATGCGCAACTGTAAAGCTTTAATAAGTTTCTTATTAGACTATTTATTTTAAAAAATTTCTAAAATGTATTGGGGTCAAATTATTATAACCATTGGGGTCCATAAAAATCCGCTTATATAAATACGCCACTAAGGTTTCTAATTTCATTAGGATCTTGACCTCAACCCCTCAAAGGTAGCTCCACCCCTAATTAATAATACTCCCATATGTCTTGCTATAGCTACAACACGTGTGGTCTACTGGTCTCGTTAGGCCTCACTACCATAGCTTCATTTTGTTGTAGTGAACTTATAGGTGGTACTAGTGGGTTATGGGGAAAGAGGAAAACGAGCTATATGTAATTACAAAATCATTTTATCGATCCTATTTATACTGTTTTTTATAGTAAATTTGGATCACTAACGTGTTACTGGTATCACCCGATCATCTTCATTTTCAAGCAGAAAATAAGTTATCATATTAAGTAAAGTTGGTGTCGTGGTTAAATTCTAAGCTTGTGGTTGAAGAGACACAAGTTCTAGTCTCACTCACACCACTTTGTGAAATATTGGTGGGCAATGAAGGATTAAGCTTGCTTGATCCCAAGTTACAAGAGAGGGTTTACGGGTTTGCCCGGTTCCCGCCCGTTGGTGCAAATGGGGGGCGCTCCCGGGTTCCCTCGCTATGAGTCAAACTCGGGACAGTGGGTAGGTCCAGGTAACCAGTCCCGATACACCACTTAGCCAAATTGTCGTTCAAAAAAAAATACCTCTCATTTTTAATGCCTTTGATACCTCACCTCAACCACTTGAGCTCTGGATCATCTTTTGTTTTATTAAGTTCTCTTAGGACATGCGGTATGGGCCGTTGTGGGGGGCGTTTAACGCCAAAACGCCGTTGAACACCGCCCCCTACCCGCGTTTTGGGTTGGCGTGGAAGCCAGCCGTGAAGAATTCAACGGCGTTCTTGTGTGGTGTTATCCACAATCGACCGTTACCAACGGTCAAAAAAAGATCCCTTTGGTTGATTTTTTTTTATTTAAAAAAAATCAATTTCACCTATATAAATCTATTTTCCCCTCATTTTTTAACACCCCTTTTTTAACTTTCTACTCTTCTTCATCTTTATTATCTTTATATTTTTTAATCACCACAATGAATTCCAACCAAGATCTCAATCAAAACCCGTGGAATATGCCAACATTTGCGGGACAACCTAACCCGTTATTCGTCTAGTATTTGTAATATTTTATTTTTATTAGTTAGAATGTTTAAGTATTATTTAAATTTAAATAAAGTAAAAAAAAAATTAATAAAATAATCTTTCAACACCACACCATCACACCATGTATACCACACATGTTGTTGAAAGATGGTGTTATCCAGTCATCGCCTACGTGACATAATAACACCAAGTTATCAAACCATGTATACCACATGTCCTTATATGGCCACTTTTTATTAGTCGTTTCTAGGTTAACTCTCGTTTCAGTCTTTTTTCTTTTATTGACATTTTTTATTGTTTCTTAATATTCTTTTATTGACATTTTTTATTGTTTCTTAATTGATTAATTAATTATACCCACAGCTTTAATTCCTTTTATTTAATTTATAATATGAAGGTTGGAGAAAGTCGATCGATACGGTTCACATGTTAATTACATCTTGCTGCTAGCTTTATATTTATGTATGTATTAATTACCTTTAAGTGTATGTACTTTAGTTTTAGACCGCTGATTCCTGTTGTAAATTAATTATTATGTTTATCATGGAATCTCTTGTTTGAGCACTAATTAATGAATTTTGGCGATTTGGGTAGTGGGAAGAACACATGGAGCATGATATGGATCAACAATTGGTCATATAAAAAGGTTAAAAAAGAACGAATTGAAGGAAACCAACTTTGACTAAATATATATACATGCATATGCATGTATGGTTGTTGGTTTTTTACTTCAAGATCGAGAGCCACCACCAACCCCAAACCACTAATATCACTTGCTTTCCTCCAATATTGAATTTACCTTGCGTTGCATGTTTGCTATATATGGAACTCCCATCATAATTCCATTACCTATAAATTATACTATAAACAAATCACTTATGAAGAGTAGAAATGAGTTCAAATTTTAGCTAGATTTCAGTTTTACTTTTGTTATATTTTAGTTTTTTATTTTACTTTTATTTTTACCAGATTTTTGTTTTATTTTTTCTTTTTGGTTAAATTTAATATTTTTCTTTGATCTTTTTTTATTAACCTTTCATTACTTAAAAACTGATTTATTCCGTTTATAGAATTTCTATGAATGTATGTTCATGACTGTAAGACACGCAAATCAAAAGATAGTTAGGGTTTAAGTATAATATGGATTAAATATGAGATAGTTAGGGTTTAAGTATAATATGGATTAAATATATGTGAGTTTCATGTTATAGAAAAATATTCCGACGGGAACATATTCGAGCGTAAAAGTAGAAAAACCATGAAGCGTAACCCAAACATGGGGCTTATTTACTCTTTCGCAATACCGAGCAACAATCGATCCGCAACCGCAGGGGTATTAATTTGATATACTCAAATCAAAGATTACGTGTTTTTTTCACGTCTAACTAACAAAGCTTTGACCCACGCAGGGTACCTACTGGGAAAACGGAGCTTCCTACGGGAGCCCGAGCCAGCAATAGTTGAGCTCATTCTAGGGAAAAGTGACGAACCCAGGTAATTTTTATGGGGTTCGAGTCGTCCATCTCTATATATAAAAAAATAGACCGGTTCAATTCGGGTTGGGTCACAATTAATTCTTTTTTGATACAATAATGTGGATTTACAATTACAATGTTCAAATATAATATAATCCGAATCTACAAAGTTCGTACCTAAAAAGGTGTTGAAGAAATCAATCCAAAGAATTCAAAAATAAATCACAATTCTCAAGTCTCAACTCACAAAATAATTTTCAAGTTTCAAAACAAAGATTCAAGAGAAAGACGAAGACTCATTGTTGAAGAAATGCCGGTCACCGGAAGAATTTTGGAGTGCGGCAGTCGTCGGTTATTGTGAAATCACCAAAAACGAAAGCCGAAATTGGGAAATTAAAATCCAAAGAAAAGAGAAATTAAAATTGGGTAATGGGTATTGGGTTTGAGACTTTAAACAATACGCAAAAAAATTTATAGATGTCGGGTAACCCATGGCATTGCCTTGGGTTCGCCAAAACCCACATCCGCTAAGGTGATCGTGATTTAAAATTTCTAAAATTGAGAAAAACATTGAATTAAAGTCGAAATTAAGGCATCGAATGACGAAATTCAGGCAATTCAAACTGCATATGCATGGCATTTATCGCATGATCCAGCTCACTGAGATGTTTTCAGTCTTTGTCTATTATTTACAGGCTCTATGACTTCAAGTACTAAAGCCAAAATTAAATTCGTTTTCTTAATAAAGCGGCCAGACGTTTTTTCTATTATTTATTGATTTATAGGCTCTGTGACTTCAATTAGAACCCGGTGTCATAATTAATCCTGCTCACCAAAAACATTTGGCAACTTTAAACAAAGAGAAAGATACACCATAAAGCGTTTCTTGTGGAAGGAAGCATCATATTCAACCCACCCACAATGTCTGGATTCTGAAAACCAACAAAGACACTTTTCAAGAAAAAGAACAAAAAGAAAGAGAAGATTTAGTGGAGTTCTATAAAGATGCCAGGGGCCTAGTACTTACCCTACATTACAAAACTATCCGCGGTATGACACCACGTTATTAACAGGTCTTCATGTCATTAAAGTATGTAGTCATAACCCTCAATATAAAACGCCTCTTATTATTAGTTTTTTGTTTAAAATATTTTTAAACTCTGGTCCAATCGCATTTAAAAAAAATGAGACGTGATGAAGAGGATGCCGTGGAGGAATTTGAAACCCATAGAACCCCGGGGATGGTGTGCCTAGGCGATATGGGCGTTATGAGGACCGTATATGGCGCCATTACGGGCGGCCTAAAATCTAATTAACCTCACAGTTGGTCAAATGGTCATTTAAAGTTTGTTCGAATTGAAATGTCCGTTTAAAAGTCAAGACTATGATGTAAGTCCTAACTTTCAAACCGTCATTCGGTTCATTCTCGAATAGCTAGCCCTTTTTTAAAAACAGTATAAGATTTGATTGTTAGTAACATGAGTATAGTTTGACCCTTTGAAACCTCTGAGTTCTTTCCTGTCACCCATCTTAATTAAGTGCATGCTTTGTCACAGCCACAAGTTCACCACATTTTTTTAACATAGTAAAGTCCAAAAACAACAGCTATGTGTATATTACTAAATCTGCACTATGTATATATTACTAAACCAGCACTATATATAAACAAGCTTCTCCATTCATTTCTATCACTACTACAAATTAACAAGTTACACACTTGCATAAAACAACATAACACCAAAATGATAGGGTGGGATGACATTTACAAGGTGGTCGGATCAATGTTTCCGCTCTACGTCGCTCTGATTCTCGGATACGGCTCGGTGAAGTGGTGGCACATGTTCAAACCGGACCACTGTGACGCGATAAACCGGCTCAATTGCTACTTCATCATCCCTCTCTTCACATTTGACTTCACCACCCAAGTGAACCCCTACAAGATGAACTTCCGGTTCCTCGCTGCCGACATCATCGCCAAATTCATCATCCTGATAGCAATATTTGTATGGGCTAGGTTTACAAAAAAAGGAAGCTACCCTTGGTCAATCACAAGCTTCTCTTTGTCTAGTTTGAATAACTCATTGGTGGTTGGGGTGCCACTAATGGGAGCAATGTTTGGTCCTCTTGGAGTGAATCTTGTGATTCAATCTTCTATTTTGCAGTTTACCATTTGGAATCTGATCTTGCTCACCATGTACGCGTTTCGGAGTGTAAAAGAGGTGTCTCCGGACGAAGAATCGGGGACGGATCTCGGAGGGAACGGTGAGGAGGATCAGGTGGTGGTGACTACAAGTAGACCATCTCTCATGATTTTGATGAAGATTGTTGGTGGGAAGCTTGCTAAGAACCCTAATTCTTATGCATGCATCTTTGGTCTTGCATGGGCACTTGTAGCCAACAGGCAAGTCATTTTCCAATTTCCAAAGTATTTTTAAATAGTTTTTTTTTTTTTTTTGAAAGGCAACAATTTTTAAATAGTTGGTTTTATTATTTTTTAAACAAATCCTAGATTTTCTCAACATTTTAGGTGTTCTAGAAAAAGTTAATAAATATATATACTGATTTCGATGATCAATTTAATTTCAGGTGGGACTTGAAATTGCCAAGTATGATACAAGGATCGGTATTGATCATGTCCAGAGCCGGTTCAGGTGTAGCCATGTTTTGTATTGGTGAGGATCTTCACTTCCTTTTTATTTTGAGAAACATTTTCATTACATGAATAAGGGGAATTAAATTACACTATAATATCTCTATAAGTTACTTATAGAATATGTATGATAATGGATTGGTGTAAAGTGTGAGGTTAATTCTTACATTTATCCCGAGGACAAAATTACATAGTATATTTTAATAAAGATTATTTAACTCCTCATAATATGGTCAATATATGATGTAAAAGGACGAAAATGCCCCTCATGTGAGGGAAGTTAACAAGATTGTTTAACGAATTGAAGGTTAATGAAAAGGACTAGCAGTGTGTAAAATTTTAAAAAAAAATGACGAAATCAGTAATTTACTCAAGTGTGTATATATATGAAGTTCTCCTAAAATTCAAACTTTAACACATGCAGGACTTTTCATGGCATTACAACCGAAGATAATCGATTGCGGTTGGACACTAACTGCATTTGCAATGCTACTGAGATTTGTAGCTGCCCCATTAACAACGGCTGTTGGTTCTCTTATCATGGGTTTGCGTGGTGATGTCCTTTGTATGGCCATAATTCAGGTAATTAATCTCCAACATTCATATCTGATCGATCATATATATAATATATATTACAATTAATGTTCACATGTGATGTTTATTACATGTCCTCATAAAACTAATATAAACAACTTATAAAACCGGCCCGTTGTTTGGAAGGCTTGAAGCTACTTAAGATTTATAGTCTTAAATTAAATCATTATACAAAGAAAAACTATTAGTAAAAGATAGAAGAGTACCATTATTATAAATAAAATTATTACAACTTTGTGCATGATTAATAATGTCAGAAAACAGATTAAACAACACATCAATAAATTATTGTAAAAAATAATGTGTTATCTGCATCAAAGTGATTTTAAGAGAAAGTCTTTTAATATGATTGGTTCTTTGGTTGACAGGCTGCGCTACCCCAAGCGATTACGTCCTTCATATTTGCCAAGGAATACGACCTTCATACAACTGTTCTTAGCACTGCGTAAGTTCATAATCTTTTTTTTTTAAGATCTAAATTAACTGATCCAAACTAACCCAGTATATTATATATAATTATTAATTACAGTTGATTTTTTTACTTTCTTTACAATTTTTTTTATTACTTTGACCAACCTTAAATTCTCACATATTATATTGTTCCATCGTCTCTTTCAGGGTCATCTTTGGCACCATCGTGTCCATTCCAGTGCTGATTTCATATTTTGTGGTGTTAGACGTCTTAACTCCATAAAACGTTTATATTACTTAGCATGTCCTTTTTGTGCAACGATCAATATTCAAAGTGTATAAGATAAGATCGAATTGTAAGCGAGACAGCCATTAATTAGTTTTAATCTTAGTGTAACACCATTTCACATCTTTAAATATCATTGAGTCCCAATTGATACATGAGACGACTAGCAACTTGTACAATTAAGCACAACGCAACTTAAATAGATAAGATATCCAAAGGGTCTTTCTTTCTTATAGTTGATATTCAAATGAAAAACCAAACCAAAAAGTTTAGTTACTAAAAGTTAAAAACCAAACCATTTGTTATTGATCATATTCTTTGGTTTCTTCGGTTATGATTATACACTAGGGGCTATAGAGTTGTTAAAAAGATAATAAACAAGTCGGGTTCATACTTGTAAGCAAGCTTACTTGGATCTTACATTTAGTTCATACTCGTTTAACATGATGAGTTGAGTTGGATTTCACATACTAAACTCGACAAATGCAAAGCTAAACCATGGCGGCAAGACTTCTTCATTAACCTCGTATAAATGTAACCTAAGTACAATGTTTTGTGTATGCGAATTTGAAACTTTTGACATGAACTCAACAGGACATGTAAAACAATGTTTATGCAAAATCATCATCGTCTACAGAACAAGATAAGAGTCTCTTTTGAGGCAAATAATTTTGAAGGAAAGGGTTTGGTTTTGATGCTACATTAGTTGTAATTTCCTTTGGTTTTCCTATCAACTCCTTATGATGTGTCCTAACAGAAGTTGGCAATTTGTTTCTGGGCCCATTTTTTGACCAACTAGATGGTATTGTCTGTTGACGTCTCGATGATATCATATAATTTTTGCGCAAATTACCTTTTAAAGTGTGTGGATCCGTGTCCTCGTTCCCTTCATCTGTTATTGACTTCACCACTGGTTCCACAGGTACAAGCTTTCCATCAATTTGATTTGAAAATACAAAAGTTACCTGGACCAAAATAAACAACAAACTAAGTCAACTTAACTGTTTGACTAAATTAAGATGATCAAACCGCATGAGTAGAATGTAATTACCTCATCTCCAGCTGATGCTTGAAAAATAGTATCAGGTACAGTATTTGGGGAAAAATGATGACCCCAGTTAGCTAGATCCTCTTCCAATGGGGCCCCGACCTGTTTCTCTGAGCGTTTTGAGTTATGCAAGCATCCAGAAATGCCTGCAAACCCCCCTATATCCTCTTCTTCATCACTACAAAGTATATCTGCTGTTTGTTCTCCACAACGTGTGCAGTTCATCTTCTCATGAATTTCAGATCTGTAAATATGATTGATCACTAAGATGTTAATGACTTTTCGACTTTTCGTGCAATGAAGATAAAGTTGATAAAATAACTTACGTGGCATCCTCATGGAATGTAAATAGATCCCGTAAATCCTCTGTTGAGAAATTGTTCCCCTGCATGCATATATGATGTGTGACTCAAAAGCACATTTGCAAATAGTCAAAGAGGAAATGTTAAGCACCTGCATCTTGGAATCAGCTAGCTCCTGTTGAATTACTTTTTGAAGCCCTTCTTTCGACATTTGTCGTTGGTACACCTGGTTAGTAATTAAATTGAGCATGATGTATATCAAACTATTAGAGTACTGAATCAAAGTCATAAGAGTTCCCAAACCCAGGGACCAAGTCCAAGATTTGGGTAAACCACAAAGACCATCCGTGTAATTAATTCTTCTTTTAATTCTGTCGCCAAAAAAACTTCATCTCAGAAGGAATCCTCATGTGGTGATTATGCTTTGGGATAATTACTGCATAAAGGTAATATTTTTAACTGGTTCAATTTAATATCACATATCTGTAACACTTCTGATCCTGAGTCAAGGGTCTCTCTAGGAGCAACCACTTTATCTGATGGGATTATGAGATACATGGTTCCCGCATGTATCTAAGAAGCCTAAGAAGGGTACGTTTGTTGGTATGTTTGTGTGTATGGTAGGGTTATTATTAAAACCCAGTGTGTCTAAGAAACCTAAGAAGCCTAAGAGGGAACCACGTGCTGACATGTGTAGATTATCACTGTAACACACTATTGAAAACAAAGTAGAAAGCTAAGGGGCCGTTTAGTTGTGGAAAATGTTTTCTAGTTTTCCATTTCTAGTTTTCTAGAAAATGAAATGAGTTTTCCATCTCTAGAAAACACATGAAAATTTTTGAAAACGCGTTCAAATTTGAAAGATGGAATTTTCATTTTCAAAATTAGAAAACTAGAAAACATGTTCAAATCAACTGTTTTCTATTTGTTTTCTATATCTACATTTCATTAGATTTCCTTACATATGATAAATTAAAGAACAAAAGTATTAAAATAAAACACATAAAGTAAAGACAATACATATATAAAAGATTTAAAATAATAAGTATTTCTTAACGGAGGAGAGGTCGAGCGGCTGTGCGTATAAACCCTAGAAAATGAACGCCCCTTTTCTTTTGTATATATTTGGAAAACGAAAATAGAAATCGGAAAACATTAAAAAAGGTGTTTTCCATTTTTAGTTAAAATTTAGAAAACACTATTTTCTGTTTTCCTGGAAAACGTTTTCTAAAAAATACAATTTGAACGTGTTTTCTGTTTTCCTTGTTTTCTTGGAAAACGGAAATTGAAAACACCCCCTGTTTTCCACAACTAAACGCGCCCTAAGACATGGTGTAATTTTAAAAACACGAACGACCACTAAAAGTTTACACGGTGTGTTAGCTTCCTGCATTATTTTCGACAGTACGTTACTGCGCTGATGTACACGTGTTAGCGTGTGGTTCCTTCTTAGGTTTCTTAGACACACTAGGCTTTCTACCAACACCTAATTCTATATACACACATTCAAACACAATCACATAGACAACAATTTACTACCTTTTCTTCAATGGTTCCAGTGCTTAAAAACCTATAGATGTATACTCTCTTCTTCTGCCCATCTCTCCAAACTCTTGCAGCAGCCTACATGGAAAGTAAAAATATCTAAAATTTATTATAAGAGAGAAGAATAATGTTCAAAAACTAAAAATAAAACGTACTTGTTTATCATTGGCAGGATTCCAATCAGGATCGAACAGAACAAGTCTGTTTCCACCTATCAAGTTGAGGCCACAGCCACCTGCCTTGCTGCTCAAAAGAAATGCGAATTCATCCTGCAAGATAATTGTATTATGCATTTGAAAAATAAGAAATAAATAAATCTCGAATACCTTTGATGGATCATTGAAGCAGTTGACCAGCTTTTGTCTTTTGCTGATTGATGTACTACCATCAAGCCTTAAGAATGGATATCTTCTTTCTCGACATAGTTGGACAATTAGGTCCAGTGTCTGAAAAATCAAATCTAGTAAGTTCACCTTAAAAGACTAGGAAATAAGTGATCATGATGACATGATCTAGTTGCTTATTAAAAAAAAATTTAAAGAACTATCAACTGAAAATTTAATGATTGAAACAACAGTCTGCAAACCTGTGTATAATTTGAAACCAATACAATTCGGTCATCTGTTCTCTTGCGTAGATGACCCAACAAACGAGCTAACACATGCATCTTCCCTGATAGTTCAACCCATGCTCCATCACCACCAGTCCAAGATCCAGATCTAACAAAAACAGAAAGTAATATGAATATCAAAAGATAATAATGATTATAATAATAATAATCAGAAAAAAGAAGAAATAGTTTACCTTCCAGCAAACATTTCTGGAGGAAAAAAGCGCATACAGCCCTCAAACCCTGCTGTCCCGGGGTTCCCACTTTTCATTGTATCATAAATCAGCTATAGCAAATAACCATTATATTAAAAACCGAAAGGACACCAGCATGGTTGCATATGTATTATATATACAAGGAATACTTATGAGTTAGTTTAACAGGTTTTAAATCTTCCAGTAATTTTTACCTTTGGATGATTGCAGAGCTTCTTCAGGGCAGTTATATAAGCCAGAACTTTTGTTTGTTTTACGTCTTCAGCAAGTGCTTGTTTCACCTATAATCAGCATACCAAAAGGGGAGAATAACGTATATTCAGATGTTTAGTTTTTAGACCACTATCAATGGACATATGAAGAACATATTGTTAAAGTAATGCCCAAAAAAACTTACATTTTTTGAATGAATAAAGTGAGTATATAGTTCTTTCTGGAGAGGAGTCAGCTTACAACAAACAACCTCAACTATCTGCAAATTTTACTCAATATTTAGCAAAAAATTATGGATCAGAGAATAAGCATGGCTGTACTATATGAACAATCAACAATAGCAGATATAAAGATTAAAAAAATAGAAGGGAAGAACAAAAAGCAAATCTATAATGCTATGTATTTAACAGAAAATCCATAAACAAATATATGAAATCAAAGGCAATTCCATACTTTTGGTGGCAAGTGATTTGATAGCAATGCATTAGTCCTCCTCAATATGAACTGACAAAACAAATTTTAAGAATGAGCAGATGCTGAAAACAAGTCCCTATCCTATATTGGTTTATCAATCAGACAAAATTACCTGATTCACTTTTGCACTCAGTTCGGCTGAGCGTTCATTGGCAAGATGTTTCTCTTCTTCAGAGGCAGTCGGTTCTCTCCCGCAAACGATTGGTGTCTTAACATCAGGAAGTTAAGGAAAACTCAAGTTACAACAATGAAAATTTCAATTTGAACTATTATTCGTTCTCCACTCATTTCCACTAGTTTTTTATTGTTAAATGTGCCAAAAATAAACAAAAAATTAAATATTACATAAGAATTATAACGTCAAAATCTACTATTCTACTATACTGTAAATCACCGATTAGTAGTTGGGCAATTGATCAATTACATGGTAATTAACCATTAAAAGCTGAACAGTTAGCTGACCTCGTAATAACGTCGAAAAAATGCAGCGTCTCCCAAAATTCCTGGGTTAGTGAAGTTCACCATGGCATAAAACTCTTCTAGGTGATTCTGGCAGTTCAAATAAGACAAGATTGTGTTATAATACAGACAAACTAACTGACAATGGTGAGCAATTTCTATCTTGCATGTTCTATGGTAGTTACAACTTTTCCTTTCTTTAGAAAGATTTGAAAGGGAAACTCAAAGGTTATATTTGCTGGTTTTAACTGCTATGCAATGCTAATAGTAATAGTTGTGCTCCACAACATTTCTACATGTTATTATTGAAGGTGTTAGGAGAGTTTTCTAATAATAAATAGAAAATATACTATCTAGGTGCCGAAACAGTGAGGCACATATTGTCATTATTATGGGAATGAGAGAGGGGAGAATAACATAATAAAAAGTATACAAATATTCCTCACCTGCATTGGAGTCCCAGACAATAAAATGCGCCGTTTGCAAGAAAGGGCTGCCAATGCCTAATCAACAAAATAACATGGCCATTAGTTAGGTGCCAAGATACTAAAAATCCAAAATATTGAATTATTTAGAATATTACTAGTCTTACCCTATTAGTTAAGGTCTGGTCATTTTTCAGCCTGTGTGCTTCATCACATATGAGAAGATCACAAGAGCCACTATCATTAAATTTTGATGAATGCATTCGAAAGGTCTCATAGGATACAATCAGCACCTGGAAAAGAACCAGGGTCAGTCCGTGTCTACTTCTAACAACAAGAAACTTTAACTACCTTTACCTGTAATCGACTATGTGGGCTTCTGAATTGATCTATGCTGGATATGACATCATCACGACTACTTTCACATAAAGCAACAAGCTTAACTCTTTCACCAACCCATTTCTGAATTTCTGCCTCCCAATTGCTTACTAGGCTTGTGGGAGTTACAATTATTGCCTTTTTAACCACTGGTTTTCCATCAAATCCTTGCCGAAGAAGAGTGTATAGCAATGTAATCGACTGCAAAGTCTTCCCCAATCTATTTAAAAGGACAAAATAGTGGTACATAAGAAACAGTCAATATACTTCAACATAACATTATGAGAAATAGCAAGTAATATTTAGCACTTACCCCATGTCATCAGCCAGAATGCATCCATTGATATCAGGACTGCATAAACCTGTAACACATTCAAACATGAATTGAACCCCTTCCCTGCAATGTTAAACAATTACAGCTTGTAAGCCACATATATCAAGACATAACCTACACAAGATCATGCAGGCCACTGATTTCTCATATATCTACTTATTGTATATCTAATATACTTTCTAATTAAATGAAGTACCTCTGGTGGGGTCGAAGGAACTTAACAAGTATATGATCCACTTCTATGGGAATTAAACTGCAATCTCCATCTTCAGAGTTTTCAGGCTGCCATAAAATCAAAGGTTCAATATCTGGTGGCAGCTTTGTAGTCTCTTCTGGCACTTCCTCCTCCACAGAAACACGAGCATTCAACCTGTTTGTTATGGGGATCAAAGCGGGCCTGTTTGATCCCCAAGGTACAAACCGTTTACGTGCACACAGACGGCGAAACAGTTGTTCATTCTGGTTAGAATACCCATCAGCAGAAGGAGGTTTAAAAGGCCTCTTGAGAACAGCTTCTCTTTCACTAACAGAAAGTACTCGTGGAAGTAGTGGCTGCCTTTTCACAACAAGATTTCCTCTGATATCAAAATCATAAATTCATGTTAATTGATTCACATTCAACCTCTGAAAAAATCATGTTGTACAAACCAAGAATCAACAACTCCAGTCATGCTAGAAAGTCAAAAACAACTACAGCTCCACATTACAATTTCTCAAATTAAACGTCATAGATCATGTTGCAAACTTGGTTTTTACTTGCTAAATATCATTGTTTAGCGGTCTAGCCGATAACTTTTCTGCTCCAGTTTTAAGTGCTAGCAAATTTCAAACAGATAAATTTAGAATATGAATCTTTTGTTGAATGCAAAGCAAATACTAACTAATTCCAGAACAGTCCCGTATATTGTGCAGTTCTCATTTGCCAGCTATAACACAGAAATTTCTGCAAATTCAACGAAATTTCATCGAGATACCTAACACGAATGTCAAAATAAGAGAACTAAGCTTCTAATTGATCTATAAGATAACGGTGTACCTCAAAAGAGCATCCACATTCTGCGACTTTCGCTGACACGCGGCTGGTGGGGCGGCGGCGTTCTCTTTACGAATTTCATCGCTGTCAGATCTACATAAGTCATCATCTCCATCTTCAGATTCTTCGCAAGTGAAATCGTCGCCCGAATCGCTGGTATCGGAGACAGATATAACTTCTTCGTCGTCTTCCTCCATAAACCTAGGGTTCTTAATTGCTTACGTCAGAACTGTGACTAATTGCTCAGATTTTATGTGGTGTGTTTGCTACGAATCGATAGCTCTGTTTCGAAAGCAGAATGGCGGTAAAATGTACGCCCTCTTTCCATTTGAACCGGTTTATTGCTTTTCCGAATGAGGAAGGATGCGTTTTCGCGCTCTCTAAGGGGAGGCGGTATGGAGGGCGGTTCCTTGGCCCGGCTCCAAGGGAACCGCAAGGCTTTCAATGGCAACCATACCATGTCACCCGGTACCCCCCATGCGGCTCCCATTTTTGCAATATAGCGGTTTTGTGGAACCGCTCTAAGCCGGCCTCATTTCAACCGTTGCATGTGACCGTTAGCCTTCATCGGATACTATGTGGCTTCTCCAAGCCACACCACAACCATACCATATGGTGTGGCTTGACATGGCCTCAAAAACTTGCATTTTGAGTTGGCGATGATTGATTGGTTAGTGAGCATGGCTTCACCAAGCCATGCCACAACCATACCCCCTCCCCTAATCCCTCCATCTTGTTAGGCCCGTCTAATTCATCTGCACCCGGTTAACTTGCCCGACTCGATTTCACTCGTATCTAATTAAACATGTTTCTGAATTATCGGTCACCCATTAATATTATGGTTGGGTTTCGGTTATACTTTCAAACGTGAAACCAGTTGTATTGTCCATCCAAGAATTCACGATTTTGGTTTCACCTGATGAATTGTTCGCTCAGGTAAAACGTGTCTTGATAAAGAAGATTTCCACCTCAAGAAGGTTTCGTTTTTCGCCTCAGCCAATATGAGACTTACATATCCACCCCCTTAAGAAGCCCAGGTCCTCGCTGGCACATCGGTCCGGCTTCTAGCTCTAATACCATTTGTAACAGCCAAAGCCAATTGTACCAAGATATTGTCTGTTTTACCCTAAATTGATTGTCCTTCCAGTAATTTATGGTTTTGTACAATATGTTGCATAATGTACAAGACATTTATGATTCTAAGCTATAGTGCTTGAAGTTTTTTTAATTTTGCATTTAGGTCCTTGAGTTTTGTACTTGAACGAATTAGTCCTTATACTAACTTAACTTTGGTACTATCTATATTGTCTGATCTACAACTTTCTTGTGTTTTTAAAGTGTTGTTTTTGTTGCATAATGTACAACTCATTTATGATTCTAAGCATATAGTGTCTGATCTAATTTTAATGTCGTTACGCAGTCATTTTGTATTTTCGTTTTCTCTACGTTCCGTTGTGGCAATGCAACTGATTTGTACATCGCGTTATCCCCACCGCAACACAGAGATAGTAAATCTTGTTTATATGGGTCTTCAAAGTCTAAATTTCCATCCACCCTAAAAAAACACAACATTTCTTGCATCTAAGATTTTTTTAACCGTCGGACATTTCACACGAATCAAAATGTTACCACAAGTCCACCACTCACATCTCCGGGTTTTTAGTTATAGGTACAACCACTATAATGTTAAGTTGGTTGACAGATGAAAATGATCCAACATCAAAGGAATATTGATTACTTTCGGAAGCCATTGGATAGTGTTTTTGTGAGATTAGAGAGTGTTTTTTAGATTTGAGGGATCATAGTGTTTTCTAATTTTCACTGACTACCGGTTCGTTTTCTAATTGTTTGAACCAGTTTTGGATCATATCACAAACCAATATCAAATCGAATCAATTCCTAAATTGGATTCCGCACTAAAATACTCAAAGATGTCATAAACCAACGGTTCAGATTGTTTCAGTTCACAAACCGGTTTCAAATCGAATCAGATCCTAAACCGATTTCAAATCGAATGAAATCCTAAACCCGTTTCCACGCTAAAATACACGAACAGGTCTCAAACCAATGGTTCGGATAGGTGGTTTTGCCCAAACGAGTTTCCATTTCAAATAAGATATCGATCCGGTTTAGGATATGAAACCTGCAAAATCCAAACTTACACCAAATACATCATGACTTTTAATCCTTCAGGAGTACACTGAGTCTACACCTTGAGAGATGCCATTAATTACACAAAAAAAAATTTTAACGGCCAACTTATATTAAAACAAATCTAGCACGACGCTAGAACAAAAGAGTACAAGAAACACACGAAATCGAATAAAAAAAAACATCACAAGACTGTGTAAAAGAAACCAAAGCCAAAATTAGACCCTTAAAATGGTAACCCAGAGCTTCAACCAGCATCCCAACAAAACATATTTAAACTCTCCCAGCTTCTAATTTGGTTAGCAACTAACTTCCCCAAAAACCATATGCATCCTTAAAAACAGGAACAACCCAATTTTATTCTCCATAATACCCCACCTCTCCAATACCAAATTAGAGATACATCCCTAAGCTTAGAATTTCACAGTGAGCCCCACCAACACCAAAAGCCCCCATCCAATTTATGGTTTATCCTGCACATCCAATCTTTTAATGTTAAAAACCAAACTTATACAATAGTTGCTGCATATTAATATTAATCCTCTATATTCAGTCTCGATTTCCATCCAGTAGTCCACAACACATCCACAAATATTTACAGCACCGAGAGCACCCAGATTCATTTGCCTTCAACTTTGAGTACATTTTTCAACAAAATTGCAACCATGATTTTAGCCCCCGGAAACAATATGCAATACACTTTAAGCCATGCAGATTCTCCAAACAAAAGCCCAGCTCACATCAGTGATGAATAGTTATAGCACCCGAGCAGCCACCCAAAACATAATAAAGTCCTCCCAAGTGGTTTGTTTTATGAAAGTAAATTTAAAAAGATAAAAACACGCCCGGTGGGACTCGAACCCACAATCGCCTGATTAGAAGTCAGACGCCTTATCCATTAGGCCACGGGCGCTTTGTTGTTTGTAGTTTGTTTGAAAAATATTCGTATGTGGATTTTGTTGAGTTCCAAGTTTCTAACAAGTTATTCCATCCGCAACTAACTTTATCACACAGGGTCTATACATAAACCTTATAGTGGACCTTTTATTAAGTTAAATATTGTTTATGACACAACAATCAGAGGTTAATATACAAGTAAGCAAACCACAATATAACCTCATCAGCCATAAAGGCCTAAATCAGCCAAAAGAGCTCGGCACATTAAAAAAACAATATGAAAGTTTTAGTAATTGACGACGTTTAACAAACACCCCGCGGGCATGCTTCAAAATCTAAACAATTCCAAGCTCTTTGAGCTTCAAATTAGAATGATGCGAATTGATAGTAATGAGCTCAAGATCAATTTACTTGATGGTTGAACCGATTAACAAGTAGGAGATCTAAGAAGAAGAAGATCTCGTTAGCATTGTTGAGGATGGTTTGATATGAACATTATCAGAGAAGAAAAACAATACGTTTATTTCATTGATAGCTCATTTACAATCATGGTCCTCCTATTTATGTACCATTAACAATTAAACACTAACAACTAACTAACCGTTTGAACTGATTCTTATTTATCAAGTAACCTTTTTATTAGGTACTTATCAATATACAGGGCCGGCCCATCTCTTCAAATTAAAAGACTTGTGCCTTGGGCCCCGATTTTATAAAACCTATATAGAGGTGTACATATAAATAAATGGCTTAGAAAACAAAACTAGGATTAGAAGAAATAGTTGCGTTCTATTCATGGAAACTCCATTTCCCTCTTGTTTTTTTTCCATTTTTATCAATTTTTTCCCAACAAAATGTCCCTGTACTTAAGTTCTTTTTAGACTGATATAAGTTTACTTAACAGAGTTCTTGTAAAAAATATATATATTTTTATTAAAGGAAAAATTTATATAAATAATCCTACCTATTCATTATTGCGGGATAATAACATAGTTAATTTTTTAGAAAATAATAGTGTTACCTTTGTCCTTTGCACCCAGTTATTTGTAATTGTCTTTCTGTTAAAAAAACTAACACCGTTAGTAAATGCTGACATGGATGACCAATTATGTCATTTTCTAAACTTCTTTCTATTTAAACAAACCTTGAGGACCAAAATTGTCATTTTTGTAAACTTGATTTAATAAAATCTCAAACACTACCACCGTTGATGAAAACATATTTCTTATCGGAAAATGTATGCGGTTCACAGCAGGGGCTCAGCGACGGAAATTCTTACCGGAAAACACTACCTGCTGCTTCTGTGAGGTTGCGAGACCATTGTCGCCGCCTGAATTCGGGCAAAGCAACGGCGCTCCCGCCCCTGGACGTCGTTGTAGTGACCCAGAATGGTTCTCAAAAGTTCTAAAAATAAAAAAGTTCTCAAATAAACCTATTAATATAATATTAATATAAATAAATGTATATGTGTGCGCTAGCCTATTATATCGGTGCTTTTTTAAATAAAAAAAGAAAGAAACACAAAAATGCGGATCATCTCCTTGGACGCTTCGGTGATCGACTGTCGATTTCCCGAAGCCAGTGGAGGGAGAGTGGTGTCCCTATCGGATTCGTCACATCAACTCGTCAAGGCCGAACTACCTCCACTCCCTCCCTCCCCTGATAAACATGACAGGAGGACCAAAGTTGGAACACAACATGTACGTGCAATTCACTCTTAACATGTAAATTGAATATGTCCATGATGGTCAGGTTGTGGGAAATGCCATTCAACGCCTAGAATACCTCAAAAGAGCAGTTTGTTTGACTTTTTAAGGTGTGAAACGGAGTATTACTATTTTCCATAAAGTCAAAGTAGACGTTTTCACATTATGACCTTCTCTGCATACGACAACTAACGTTGAGACGAGTCTTTACTGGTGTGCCATCCCACTGTCCATCTTCGTATACACAAATAAACTAACATATCTTGGATGCAAGTTGCTCTTTACAAAATTGTTTTTTATTTCTAAATTAAAATTTCTAGTATTTATTGTTAAAATAGTGATATAAGCATTGGGGATTATAAAATTTATATTTTAAGAATTAAATTATGGGAATTAACTATGTGGTATGTCTAAATTTCACCTTGTTTTTAGGTTTTAAAAATTACGGCTAGCCCCTGATGCTAATTGTCGTCAGATTTTTTCGTTAAGTTATCATAAAATAACAATTACACCCCTACCAATTTATTTTAAAAAAATAAAAAATCTCTACCACCACTTTGTCACCGTTGTTGCCACCACCATAACCGTAGCCGGCATCCCTGCCGCATCTGAACTTTTTTAAATAAATGATAGGGGTATAATTGTCATTTTACAATAATCTAAGGGAAAAATCTAAAAACAGTTAGCCTTAGAGACTAAAGGTGTTACAAAAGTTTAAACCTTTGGATCATAGTTGTAATTTTTAAAACCTAAAAACAAAAGATAAGATTTAGGCAAAACATGATTCTGGTAATTTACAAAGATAGGATATGGTTTTTTCGAAACTTCCGAGATGTTGAGTTGGAAAATGACCCCAAGTGAGAACACAATGCAGGGCTGGGCTGGGCTCTACCACACGTTCTCATAATCGTCATGTGATTAGATTGCAAGAATGAAGAAACTCAACCGACTATGTGCCAATTACACATACATAATAAAAGGTTTAAATTAGATATAGGAAGAAAAATGAGAAAGAGCATAAGATGGGTTGAAAGATGGTGGTTTAGTGATACCAAAATGTGTAGGAAAACCATTCGAAAATATTGAGGGTTTAAATTGAAGATTGGATATCAAACACTCACAATATAAAACCCGAATAACTCTCAAGTTTTAATAGGTAAAGGAAACTCTCTCAAAACCTCACCTTACAATTGTGTTTGCTACGAGGAATAACCCTAATCTTGGCTACCCTATTTATAAACTAAACTTTGCTTGATAAACAAGCACCCTTATTAGACTATAACACCTCTTGTAATAATTATTAAACATAACAACTTATATGCTTAATAATATCACCCTAAAACCAACTTGTTTTTGGGCTACCCGACCCACCGACTTGTAGACTCGGGAATTAGTTCTCGTGGGCCAACATAAATCACACATGTATAAAAGTTATACATTCAAGAGTAGAATTGCAAGATGTAGATGTTAGACATTTACGAATAAATGATGACGTGAGTATGTAATAACGAGATGGTAAAACGTAAAATATTTATATAACATATGGCTAGTCGTAAAAAAAATTAAACAAATTTGTATGATGTTTTTACTATTTCATTTAAGGATAACTAGCATTACTATTCAAACTTTAAACCTATTTTGATGTTTTATAAAGTTTGGGACGAGAAATCTTGATGTTTTCACTTTACAAAATAGAATAACTATTAAGTATTTATGTTATAGGGTTAATCTTAATTTTTTTTAACGACAAATTTGAATCATTGACGGGCACATTACACCATTCACCTGATCTTTTTCAATCTCAATCAGAAGGAAACTCACAACTTGTGAGAAAACCCTATGACCCAACTTGTAACCCTAATTTTTTATTGTTTTGTTACAAATGAGACTTGAATCCAAGACCTCTAATTAAGGGGTCATACATCTTTGCTACTAGGATAAGCTAGTGGTGTAATGTCCCTGTTAGTGATTCAAATTTGCCGTTAAAAAAAAATTATTAATTTTATTTTTATTTAGGAATGTTAAACCCTCATTATTACAACTAACAATATTGTAGACTAAATCACATAATTTATTTATTACAACTAACAACATTATTTGCCGTCCAAAAAAATTAACAATATTGATTTTTGGAGCAATAAAACCCATCAAAATTAGAACAAATCACGACACCATAACATATTCATCTTGCACACCAAGGTTACAAGGTATATAAACACATAAATATAAAGATCAATTACTCTGTCTCTTTCTAGGTGATAATTTTTTATATTTGTTGTATAGTTAAGGATCATGTCGTTTATAATAAATGGTCAATAAAAGGTAAGGAAGCATCATAATACAAACCACACAATAAAACTTGGGTATGATAAAATCATAACTTAAAAATAACTCCTAATTAATAGAACTCATGTATAAGAAGGTAATAATTTAAAAAATAACCCCTTATAATAGATTATCTGTCCATCCATGTGAAACTTTTGTTGCGCCTAAAAAGACCTTAAAGGCATCCATATGCAGGGAAAATACAACATGTAAAGTGCATTCAATTATTCCATCATATTTAATAAACCCTACAAAAAATATTGAAGATAAAAATATTATCAGTACCATAATTTCTTTCAAGTAATTTGCAATTCTTGATACTACAAATGAATTTATCAACCAAAAGAAAATTGTATTATATTTATATTAGTAATACTGACATAATTATTTTATATGGAAAAGAAATCACACTCACTCTTAACTTTCATAATCCAAACTTTCAAAACACATTAACCAATAATAATTTAAACTATCAATTTAGCTAACAACAGTTTCAACTTTCATTTTCCTTATCAAGTAATTCTGATAACATAAAAATCATATATTCACATGTACTTACACTTAGTTTTCGTTTGTTTTTTCTTTTATGTTTTCTCGTTTTGTTTAGAATCATCATTACAAGCCGAAAATTTAGTATACATGTAAGATGATTATACCATCGAGATTGCTAACGAAAATACCATCGAGATTGCTAACGAAAATACCATCGAGATTGCTAACGAAAATAAAAAAATGAGACAACCACTGACCTACCAGTAGTTTAAATTATTATTGATCAATAAATTAAATTATAGTTTGAATTATTAAAATAAAATTATAATTCATATTAATAATTTTTAGTTTAAGTTAATTGAATGTGATAATAATATGGATATTTATGAAGTTATTCCATACTTTTATCACAACAAACTTTTTTATTCGAACTATCTTAGCAGACTCCCCTGTCCATTTCACCCTTTAATGGTATAATTGTATAAATGCAATCCCCTTTCCTAAACGGTTTTTGACATGACGTATTCCAGCCGGCCAACAACCATTCTGATCGGAAGATATCACCGCCGGAGGGTGCTAATCCACTCATCAACGGTTCAATTTCATCATTCCAATTCACCGGCCGCCGATCTTCACACACAGGCAAGCAGTCCTTTCACCTCTAGAACCCTAATTGATCCACAGCTAACAATTTCCAATATATTAAACACACAATTCTGATGATGGCGGCAACCGTAGAAGGCCAGGATAGAGTTTTAGCTACGGCTCAACAGATCGTGAAGAGCCTCAACATGAACACCAAAGCAACGGAGGATATGATGTTGATTCTCTCCAACTTCGATAACCGTTTGTCTAACATCGGTTCCGGCGCTGAAGAAGTCAACCGTCGGTTTGAAACCGCCGAGAAGGTTATCCTCCGGCGTGATTCCGGAGGCGTCGGTGAAGCTTCGTCCAGGAATTCGGAGTCGCCGTGGGAGGAGTATTTGGAAGCTGTTGATACGATTATCAAACTGACAGAAGATCTCAATATTCAATCCGATTGGGACAGCCAGATCATGGATCGGGCAGAGAACGCGCTGCAGATAGCTATGTCGAAGCTCGAAGACGAGTTTCTACATATTTTGATCCGCAACACGGTTCCTCTCGATGTAGAGCGGCTCTATGGATCGATCCGTAGGGGTTCGGCCTCGTTGGCCTCGTTTGCGTCAAACGAGATTGAAATTGGGGACGATTTCGAGAGTTACAGAGAAGATGAAGACGGAGGAAGCGGATATCTTCACGAAAGAGGTGCGAGCTTAGGAGGTGATGTTTATGTCGAATTGATCTACGCAGACGCGATTAAGGAGCTCAAATCCATCGCCGATCGGATGATTAGGTCCGGCTACGAAAAAGAGTGTTGTCAGGCGTACAGTAGCGTTCGCCGGGATGTTTTGGACGAGTGTTTGTCCATTCTCGGGGTTGAGAAGCTTAGTATTGAGGAAGTGCAGAAGATTGAATGGAAAACACTGGACGAGAAGATGAAGAAATGGATTCAGGCGGTCAAAATTGTGGTCAAAGTTCTTCTGTATGGGGAAAAACAATTATGCGAACAGGTCTTCAGTGAATCCGAATTGATCAAAGAGATCAGTTTTGTTGAGACTGCCAAAAGTTGTGTGATGCAGCTTTTAAATTTCGGAGAAGCCGTCGCAATTGGACAGCGATCTTCAGAGAAGCTGTTCCGGATTCTCGACATGTATGACGTTATTGCAGATGTTTTACCTGATTTCGAAATGCTTTTCACTGATGAATCTGGTGAGTCGGTTTGCGATGAGGTGAGAGTTGTTTTAAGCGCATTAGGTGAAGCAGCCATTGGGACGTTTGTTGAGTTCGAGAATGCTGTGAAGGGTGAAAATTCGAGAAGAGCTTTACAGGGCGGGGAGATTCATCCGGTGACCCGTTATGTAATGAACTATATCAAATTACTTGTTGATTATAGCGATACATTAAACGCCCTGTTGCCGAACAGTGAGGATCATGATCTGAATCGTGAAGATCTTGATGATATAGACAGTGGTGATACTTTCTCTCCTATTTCATGCAGGTTACTATCACTAATGACTTCTTTAGAAGCAAATCTTGAAGAGAAATCAAGATTGTATGATGATAACGCCCTGCGGTACATATTCTTGATGAACAATATCCTTTACATTGTTCAGAAGGTAAAAGATTCTGAGCTTAGAAACCTTTTGGGTGATCGATGGATTCGAAAACATCGTGGGCAGATTCGTCAATGGCACACAAGTTATCTGAGATCAGCATGGGGGAAAGCCATCTTGTGTTTGAAGGATGAAGGGATTGGTGGGGGGTCTAGTAGTGCATCTAAATTAATTCTTAAAGAAAGATTTAAGAACTTCAATGCCTGTTTTGAAGAAATTTATAGGGTGCAGTCTCTTTGGAGGGTATCTGATGCTCAACTTCGCGAAGAACTACGAATATCAATATCTGAAAAAGTGCTTCCTGCTTACCGCTCATTTGTAGGCAGGTTTGGGAGTCAGTTAGACAGTGGAAGACACGCTGGGAAGTACGTCAAATACACCCCTGATGATTTAGAGAATTACTTGTCGGATTTATTCGAAGGCAAGCATGCTGTTTTGAACAACATAAGAAGAAAAGGTACATAGAATGAAATCATGCAAGACCCTTACCAGTTTTGCAGGTATGTTACTTGATTTCATGGTGAATGTCTTCAGTTATCTGATGATGATGATATTTGGTGTTCATTTTTGTTGTTTGTGTCCAAAAGGGTTAAAGGTTGTGCCTCACTGCTTCCTGCCCACCTCAGTATACTGTAATAATTTTGTACATGTATGTTAGATCATATGTTATATGTAACTTGTGTCATCATATATTTAATGGTCTACTTGGTGTTTTTGTATTTGGTTTGAACAGCAAAGTGAAATGAGCTTGACCTCCATGTTATTACTTGTTATCACCTACATATTTCACTAGTTTAGGGCATGAGGTCTTTATTTATTTTTCTAGGGGTCCTCAGTCCTCCAATCACTGGTGTCCGATGTGAATTTTAGACATGACACGAAAACATGGCATGAGCCTGACAAGGAATTTGCAGGTTGGAGTTTAGTCTAAACGGTCTTCACTTAGTCACATTAGTTTTGGATCCAACTTACTGCTACAAACTCGTATAGCTAAACAAGTCGGGTTTGGGTCAACTGATCATTTAAATGTGTGTTTAGGTCATAAATTTTTTTACACACATTGCTAATTTTTTTGTAAAGCTTGTAATTTTAGAGTATTAATATGTAAAAGAAAAAAAAAAGATTGGAGTCAAAGGGGTGTGATATTCTTGTGGTGTCTGGGTTCATCATTCATGTATGATGTGTCTTAGTGTCTAGCATGATTTTGGGTTGGTGTTGTGTTTGGATTCATATTGGGTTGGACCCAACACAACCTACTTTGCATCCTAGTCACAACCAACATGAAAGGGTAACGTCCGACGAAGGACATGGAACACTGAAACCTAGGCAACATGACAGGGTAAACATCTGATGACTTTGGTCATGGAACACTAAAACCAGAAGTAAACAGAGAAAGAAAAACTTCACAAAGTATTCTAAAGATTGAGCGATGCACGAGTAAATATCAAATCGTCAACCAAAATAGCCTCTAGGTGGTTACTTATATACGATGAATTGTCATGAAATCAAGTTTCGTGGTTACATCTTTTAATGTATAATCTTTTCTGCAGGTAAGCATACCAGTGGTTAAACTGGAACTCCTTTTTGTTCTCCTGCAAGTAGTGTTTAACTGCTGCTGTTCGGAAGCTCTTTGCTGTGATGGATCTTTTATGTCATGTAGTTATGGTTCTTGGTTTCGAAGTTCTTTGCTGTGATGGATCTTTTATGTTATGTACTTCTCTATTTTTTTTAATTCTGTTCTTTCTCATCTCATCCGTATAGTCATTACAAAAGACTTTTTTTATTAGCAGAGTAACTCTCACTCGAAGATAAAAATATCGCTACGTAATTCTCCTCTCTTACTTTATTACCCGTCTAATGAATTAAATAAAAATTAAAATAAATTTGAAAAACTAAAAAAACACAACTCTCCTCTCATTCAATCTGCACCACCATCACGAAATGGATCATACTGTGCCTTCGTTCTATCATATATTCGTATCTGAATTCTGAAGGCTTAGATCATGATGCTAAAAACAATGGTTTTAAATTAAGAATCAGGGGCTGCAAGACTGCAAGTTGTTGGTGGTAGGCTGAGGAATGGATTCATTTGTTGTGGGTAAGTGAGAAAACGACATTTGTTCATTTTGACTTTTTTTTTTTATCATAAATTGGAAAAGCTTCAATAGGCAACTTGAAATGAAAATCACTACTAGTGAAAATGAGAAATATGTAATATACTTTTTATTTTAAAGAAATATGTAATTAGTGGTGTTACTATTGGGTTTTGTCTCAATGGTACCCTTATGACTTTTGAAATGAAAGATCTAGAGTTCGAGTTTTGTTTGAGGCTATTTCCTTCGGATTGAGCCAAAAGTTTTTTCAGTTGTGGGTATTCTTCTATGTGGAGTTGAGTGGTCATTACGCTTTGATATTCAGACGGAAGTGTGATCTATTTTCCAGGGCGATCACAGACAGTGTTTGGGTCTTTGCTATACAAAAAATTTAATTAGTGGTCTCAATATGCAAGTGTTCCATACATTTGAAATGTTATGAGTTATGACATTTGTTTAATCTATCAATCTACCACCTAATAACTTTGTTGAGCAACAAGCCTATCCCACACATACTCTATGCTAGACACAAATTTTTACACTTGTCCTGATTTGAACATGGGATCTCCAAAATGATGTATTTGGAGGCAATGTCTTTTCCATTGAGCCACCAACAATAAAAATAATTACAAAATTAGGCATTTGTCATCAACATATTTCATCTTGCAAAAATATTCCCACCCACAGTCTCCCGACCCTCCCACCTCAAATCATTTACTTACTAATTATTATTTCAACATTTTATATTTTTTAAAACCAAAATTTCACAGATTTATCTTTCACTCCCCTCATTTGTATATTATTTATTCAGTAATCAAAAAGTAAAAACAAAATTTATTATTTAATGTAATACGCAATTCCACATAGCGGTAATAAAATAGTATAAAATGAATTATTAGTTGTATTTCTTTTATATTCAACCCGTATAACACACGTGTTTCTATCATAATTCTTAATATATATAATTTTTAAATCGGATGGTTTTAGAATCAAATTAATACGCAAACCTGCTCAAAGCGGCTTGAACCGATTACGATTTTTGATAGGGGTGTGCATGGATTGGTTTGGATCGGATTTTGGCTAAAACCGAATCCAAAACCGAACTTCGGTTTTTTACAATTTTCAAATCTATCCGGATTCGTTTTTTACGGTTTCATGGATTTTGGATTTCGGTTTTTTACGGTTTGGATTCGGTTTTTTTGATTCAAATCCATATGAACTTTCGTGCTGAAAAGAAAACTAATAATATTAAATTTTGGTCTACTTATTTTTTAATTATAGATTAATTGACTACTAATAGCATTCAAAATAAAACTTTAAAATTCATAACGTTGCAAAATGACCCAATCTCAAATAAATACATTCAAAGAAATCCTTAACGATTTAATATCAAAGACTCAGGGATCCATAATGTTGCATAACAATCCAAGTCAAACAAATCGTTAAATATCTAATCTCAAACACTCAAATGACATTCAAACAAAAATTAAAGTTGCATAATGATCTAATCACAAAGACTCAAACATCCTAATGATTATAAATAAAATTTTAATTTGAAACCCTTCAATAATTAAATGGATCGTTCGGTTTTTTCGGATTTTCTTTTTAGTTAAAACGGAAACCGATCCGAAATTTCGAATTTTAAAAAAGTTCAATCCATATCCGACAGTTTCTATTTGGATTCGATTTTTCGGTTATTTTGGTTTCGAGTCGGTTTTTTTCAAATTCTTACACACCCGACACCCCTAATTTTTTATTAGCACAAATTGCCCAAGGATCTGGTGTTTATTGACTATGTTCACTAGAAACTGGTCTGGTTTAAACCGACCCGGTATTTAGACCCAAACCGTAAGAGAACAAGAAAAGCCCTACAAAGTGGGCCACGGTTTCTAAGGCCCAATCTATATTGCACACAGAATAAACCCCACCCGGTGTGTAGTTTATAGTTAGAAACCCTAGCCTCCATTGGATTCGTTATTGGGGTGGCCTCCGAAGAACACACCATTTTCACCGGCGATTCCGTCAGCATCAGCCGCAGAAGCAGCCATGGTGAGTATTCACCGCCTATTTTACACAAATCCTCCGAAACATTCACCTATCGCCGTAGAGTTTCTTCGATTAATCTGCTAATTTATAGCTGTTTTTTCATGATCTCAGGTGAAGTACTCCAAGGAACCAGAAAACCCTACCAAATGTAAGTTTTGAGTCTTCGTTATTGGAAAATAATACACAGAGCTATCAGATTCGAAGTGCGCATAGATTATAGATCATGGATTTCAGTTTTTAGGTTAATTGACGTAATTATCACATCCCAGATTTGAAGTTAGGTGTTGAATGAGCACTAATTAGTTTTTTTTATGTTCATCTGTATTTTATCAGCTTGCAAAGCCAGGGGATCTGATCTCAGGTGCCATTTCAAGGTATTTTGATGCTTATTTTGGACAATTTTTTGTTTTCTTCATATAATGCCAAATCAATTGAATATGCAGTACTTGTATGATTATCAATGCAATTAACAACTTTATTAAATTTATGCTAAAAGTCACAGCTTCGAAAGCATTATTTGACACCTTAGCCTTAAGTTTGTAGTTTTCCATGTGATATCTTGATGAATGTAGTAGGAATAGCTCATGTGACAAGTTTTCGCTTGATGTTTTGATTGTTTATTTATCTGTGCACCTACTGTATTTATGTAGAACACTCGTGAAACTGCCCATGCTATCCGTAAGTTGCCTTTGATCAAGGCTAAGAGATACTTAGAGGATGTTTTGGTCCATAAGCAAGCCATTCCGTTTACCCGTTTTTGCCGTGGAGTTGGGCGTACTGCCCAAGCTAAAAACCGTCATTCCAACGGTCAAGGTCGTTGGCCTGCCAAGTCTGCAAAGTTTATCCTTGATCTGCTAAAAAATGCTGAGAGTAACGCAGAAGTAAGTAGTAGTACTTAAACATATGTAGTTATTCTCTCTCAATTCATTAGCCTATTAAGTTTATAATTGTTTTTTATTGTTGTGTAGGTTAAAGGGTTGGATGTGGATGCTCTTCACATCTCCCACATCCAGGTGAACCAAGCACAGAAACAGAGACGTCGTACATACCGTGCTCATGGAAGAATCAACCGTGAGTAAAATGGGCGGGTTGGGTGATTTGGATAACGATTCCAACTTGTCAAAGTTAATTTGTTTTTTTGGATGAGTAATGGAATCCTTTTTTTTTGTTTTTGTGCAGCATACATGTCATCTCCTTGTCACATTGAGCTCACTTTGTCCGAGAAAGAAGAACCTGTTAAGAAGGAGGTTAGCAATTTGTCTTTTTGAGCATCTGTCATGTTTCTACTAAACTGGAAACATGCCTTTTTTAGTTCTTTTTGTTAATTATGAACCATTTGTGGATATTGCAGCCTGAGACTCAGTTGGCTCCCAGAACCAAGAAGAACCAGGCTTAAGTCAGGGATGCATCCTCGAGTCATAGCGTGGTGGTTTTTGTTTTCATTTGTTACATTTCTATTCTCAAAGATTCTTATCAATCAGTTCTCCGATCGTGCTTTACGTATCTAAAATATTTATGGAACTTGTTTTAGTTATGGTTGAATGTCCATTTTTGTTTCGGCTCTCATTCTGGTTGATTCATTTCATGTCTGATTTTGCCATTTATGCCATAATGTATGTTGGTTGCACAAAGTACTCCATTAAGTTGGATGAATTTGGTCCTTAGATAGCTTTCCAGATTGCGGTAAAGCATTACCTAACTAGTTTAATTTAGTTCAAATCCACAAGAAATATCTTTTATTTTGAATGCAACTAGGAGCTTAAAATATTTAGCAAGTAGGGAGTAGGGACAGGGTGTAGTAAGTCTGAGCTTGCTAAAGCTATTTTTCTCCAACTTTACTGAGCTTGTTTAAACTCTGTTTTTTAAGCTTCTACCTGGCGATCTTTAATAGCTTGATCTTGAGCTTGGTTCAAAGTTCTAGCCAGTCTCATTGAGCCCATATGTTGTTTTTTGAACTTAACTTGCTCCATTACATTTGATTTGATTATAAATTGTTATATTTTTATGTATAACAATATACTATGTACTTTGTATTTACCGTATTAAATTAAAATTATTACATTAATGAAATTAATAGGTTTACTAAAAGTTAAGTTCAGGTTTAGATTCGTGGCAAATTTGATTTAAATAATCCGAAGCTTTAACAGTTGACTGATATTAATCTCACATAACGAAATGTTTGTTAACATCCCCAACTTTCAAATTATTTTTCCTTATTATTCCTAAACTAACATAACACTAATGGTGTTAATTTTTTTACCGATGTGACAACATGAGGGTATTTGTAAAAATAAAGAACAGATTTGTTTATTAATTACAGCCTAAGTTCAAGGTCATTTAAATTTTTCTTGATATGAGCTTTTGATAAGACAATCTCATATAGCTAATGACTTTTTAGCAATAATAAAATCTTGCGTTGCTCACGAGTACAAAAGTGAACCGAGTTTAAGTATATAAGAATTAACCTAGCTGTCTATTCATTGGGGATAATTATATTCCTAACCGCACCATAATAGGGGATAATTTCAGGCTCCTCACCATAACAAGATTACAAGAAACTTCTTGTATAACAAGTTTGACAAAAAAAGGAAGGCCAAAATACAGGATCAATACAAACACTTTAACAAGCAAGGACTTATCGGTGACAATTATGTGTCCTGAACCTGATGAAAACAAAATCTAACTTGATCGCTCAGTTAAGATTCTAGTAGTCGGAATAAGTTTATGTCCGACGACAAGTGAAGTAAATTGTTCACACTGATAGTACAGAATTGAGATTCAAGAAGAAAAAAAAAGTGATGTAAGATGAAGGTTCAGAGCCAATCAAAGATCACGGACTATCCAGTGATTGAATTCAAGGCTGCACAGCTTCAAGCAGTTTCTCGTATACCTGTCTGGCTGTCAAATCTTCCACCTGCTCCAAGATGTACGAGTAAAAACCGAGTATTGACAGAATATATATAATTATGTTTCTTATTAATATCTTGGACTGATTGGTATCGGTGGTTATTGCATCGAGTTATACGCACCAAATGCAAACCTTGGTTTTAGAAAGCGCTCTGCGCTCTGAGACGTGTTGGTCCCAAAGCACACAAGGCGACAAGGCGTTGCTCTATTTACAACAAGAAGCTACAACACTCTCATATATTTTACTCATCAGCCTTTTTATCAAGTAAATTATTCATAATTTCTTCATCACTATAGTTGTTTTAACACATGTGATTTTTTTTTTGACCCAAAGATGCGTGAGACGGCGCCTCAAGGCCCTAAAGCATTTCCCATATCGCTCAGGTGTGCTTTTTAAACCCAAGATTATTTAACGGGCATTAGTGCGCGTGATGATTTCATAAAAAGGAGAGGAAAGAAAAGGTTGTGGCTGTGATAACAGTAACTCTATTTCAACTCACCACAAGGAGCTTAGACTTGCTATTCCACCCTCTTTGGAGAGTCATCTGGCTTAGTTTCAAACTTAAAACCTAGAATAAGCACAAAATCAAGTAAGTTAAACCCCACAAAAGAATAAAAGATTACAAACAAATAACAAAAAAGGGACATACCTTGCCCATAAACTCTAAAAGTTCATTGTTAGCTTCTCCACGTGCTGCAGGTGCAGCCACTGTGACTCTAACATCATCGGCATTTACTCCTGAAAAGTTTGGATGCAAACTTAAGTTAAGAGAATTTTATAGGATATTTGTTATTTGGATACTTGTGATTGGTATTTTGAAAGAATCTAAACACATGGACGAAAAAGGATTTACTCGTAACTGCTGACCGCTGGGCACGGTCTTCCACTTCAATTGCCACCTGCACAAGTCCTCCTTCTAACTGGGAAATGCACGGTGGGACAGGAGCATCCTGTAGCATTAAACCAAACAAATGTTTATACGACACTAGTTTTGATGCATTCATAATTTCATACTGATTTCAATAAGATTTCCAGTAGCTCCCACTTTCCTAAACCTTATTATTAGAGATGGGAAACCATGCCAGAATGGGTTTAGTCAAAACGAGTCATTTTTATGTGTGCCAAACAAGCTGGTCGTAGGGTTGTGCAGACCCACCAACAGTCTGATTTCTTTTTTTTATATGTAAATGATGAACGTGTTAAACTACAAAAATAACTACTACTAATAAAACGATTGAATACATTTTAAGCATCTGAAAGCACATAATAAAACTTTGGCCGAGTTTAATCCGTTTGATTCATATGAAATGTTTAAAAATTTAGCTAATCTTATGTATTTAACCTGTTTGAGATATGAGACCCAGAAAGAAAAAGAAAGAAAAAAATTGTGTACATAGAAAGCAAGGATCAGAAGCTTACTAGTTTTGATTGCTATAAACAGTAAAATGATTATTAGGATTTTCTAATTTCCACAATTATTTCACATCACCACAATCAGTAGAAGTCTCAAGAGCTTAATTGGCCAATTGCAAAACCCGTGTATAATCAGAAGATTATGACAGTTGGTAGTTACCTGTGGGTTAGTTTCTGCAGCAATTGTACTGACTGCACCATCAACAACATATATGAAAGAAGCAGATTCCAAGTCTTCTTCAGAGCGGTAGCAAACAAGGAGTCCACACCCCATGCAATTCATGCGAAACTGTTTTTCTAATTTCCCTTCACCCCTACAATGGAAAACATGTATTAGTTGTTCAAATAAAACTTACACATTCTCCACAAACTACTCATGGGACGGTAAACCAAAACCTTATTTTTTTCAAGTACCAAAGGTGTGTAAAAGACTTACCGTTTTAGGAGAACTTTTCCTGCCTCGTTTATGTTCAACCTTGTAAGATGCTTTTTCTTATCCAACACATATGCTTTGTCGGTTTTTCTTTTAGGCATTCTCTGCAATTGAGTATCTACAATCATACTTTAGTATGAAGAAATAATACAGAGAAATGACAAAGCTCAATACTAGGAGTCAAAGCGCTAGACGATCAAAATTGGGCAGGAGAGACCGATATCCTGTGCAAAGCCAATGACAATCAAAGGAAAATATACATTTCTACAGTAATTCCATCTTATGTTACTGGTTTTAAGACTGTCCAATCCAGAGTTAGGCATCTTAGCAATCTTCTAATCTACTATTTGCTATCAAACACTTGGTCAAATCATCTGTAACATAACTGTATACAATCAAAACATGGATTTTCCATCTAACACATTTGAAATATCAAGGAGGCGTATGAGATTGTGTTTTAAAGTGCTCTGTAGCTTAGCTTATTGTGTTTTTCAAATCAATAAGCCATTTTAAACCTACTGATGAAAAATATGAAATATCTAAGATAAATTAGGGTTTATTCTTTGCCGCTCGATGTTAATTCGTCGGGATTGACAATCTAGACAAGTGAATTGGGGAAATTCAGACAGAATATTATGCAATTACTACATATTAAGATACAACAAAAGTGAGAAACATGAGAGAGGTTTTCACCGGTAATGAGTACGTGAGAGCTGCAATGCTTGCAGTAATAGACGAAGAGATCGGAATCTGGACCATCTGGTAATGCGTCCTCGCTCGAGTACGTGTGAGTCGTTCTCTTCGGCATACCTTTGATCTTCCTTCGATTCTCGCAGATCGGCAACTTCCAAGTTGTTCAGAGATGTAGCCGGCGAAAGTAGCGAACTCGAAACACAACTTCGATTATTATTCCTGTTTTGTGAGTGAAGTTTAGGATTCCACTTTGACCCCATTGGCTATACTCGTTCTACATCTTTGCTCCCTCTAAAGCTTTATACTTGCATTTGGTGGTGAAAGTTTATTGATTTTTTTTTAACGGCATATTTGGATCACTAACGAGGGTATTATCCACCTCCGGTCTAACATGAAGCCTTCGTTTATTTATTTTTTTGTCACAAAATGAGATTTAAATTCAAGACCTCTCATTTATAATGTCTTTGGGTGTTTTCACCTAACCAATTGGGCTAGAGATCATTGGTTGGAAAAATATGGCTGATTCGATTGGAACCACCCTTCCACGCTTAAAATTGTTATTGACCTAGTATAACAAGTGTTTAATATAAATTAATACAAAACGATAAAAAGCTTTTGAAACACTAAGAGCCCAAAATTTAAAGTTCAAACTTTTTTTCATTTCGATTTGGAAATCAACCTGGTCGTTCTAGGATTCACTCGTCAAACTAATTCTTGCATAGATATTATGTATAAAATTATTTTGCATAGAAATAGGAAATATCTAAGATACCATGGAAGAACTATCTAAAATTCTTGCATAGATATTATGTATAAAATTATTTTGATCATTAACAATCTAGAACTAGAAACTGAGTAGTTTAAATGGGAGCAAATCCCTTATTTGTTATCACCCAAAACCACATAAGTCTTAATGAAAGTAGCTATCTTTGTAATTTTCATTTTATAGCAATATAAACTTGTTTTTATGTACCAAGCTTGAAACTTCCACTATAATCACTTTGAATCGTTATTAGTTAAGTCAATGACTTAATTTAGATCGAGTCTAAGTTCGCACGTGAGACAAGAAGATTAACTCCATGACAAAGTACATTATAACCTAATTCTCATGTAGAAAAAAATCTATAATTAATTTGAACTTATATTTTAATAATAAAAGAAGAGGTATAATGTCACCTTCAGGATCATCAACATGGCACAATATACTTGAACGAAAGTGAACCCATCACCCCCCACCCGCATCTGCCTCCCTTTGCTCCTATGTTTGTGCCTCCTTTTTCCTCTCAGTTTCCTTCATTGTTTGATCATCCTCCACCACCTCTGCCTGATGAAATCATATGTCGATGAATATACTTCATCAATGCTTGCTCAAGCTTCTTGATTTTTCATAGAACAGCTTAGATAATCGATGTTTAAATCTTAGGATTATGTAGTAAGTATGATTTCTTGATATTATATTTTCATTGATCGTGTTTAAAAGGATGATGATTCAACTTCACAAGAGTGTAATCTTTTAAGATTGATATAACCTATCTAGGTTAATTTCTTTGGTACCGGATCCTAACCTTTTAATGGGTTGCATACTTTTTTATTATTTTTGTTCATTCATTAAGCAAATGGACACATTATGTTTGTTTGTGTTCGTATTCATTCATTAAGACAATAAAATATCAGGTTTGTTATGTTTGTTCGTTAATACTAAATGAACCAAACTTAAAAAAAAAACATAAACGAAGACAAACGCACACCATTTGAATTTGAAAGTAAATAACACTTTATAAACTAAAGTCTAAATTCAATCATCACCACATTGTCCATTCTACATAAACAAATGTAGAAGATAAGTGAATATTCATGAACAAAACATGTGTTCATGTTTGTTTGATTATTGGATAATGAACATAAATGGACGTTCTGCTAATATTTCACTAAAATGTTTAATTCGCTTACATACCTAAGAAAATACATGAAAATGTAGTATTCAAAATCTAACCACCCCCACGTTGTCAAGAGGAATAATAACTTAATCTAGAAATACAAATTATTACACCATAAATCCACTTATTATGAACTGTAACCTGTGATATCACATAAGGCATTCAATCCTACACAAAAACCTCCGCTAGCAAATCCCTATTTTTTGTTGTATTTTGAGTCCTCGTGTCTATAGAAACCATAATCTTGAAACACATAAGAACATAAATACGAGTTCATATTACCATAACCTAACCCGACACTTATGCAATTTTCTTGTTCATGTTTGTAAAAAGTTGACGCATCTGAAATCTCCAGATCAAGAAGTAGATCAAACCAAACCCGATCAATACATACATCCAAACCGCCTCACCCGCACTCTCATCCTCTGATCTTACTTCCAATATACTGAACTGATCCCTTTGTGAATTCCGCAAAATACCCTCTTTCACATGACCATATAACACATATGCCCTGTCCTCTGCTCCCACAGTCACTGAGGTTGGGAAACTCTCCGAGTCAAGGGTAGTTTCGTCATAAACCACACCTTCACTCCAGTTATCATAACTCTTGATGAAATAAAGCTTATATTGTGACACCACTAAAAGAACACCATCCTTTCTAAGGGCAATCCCATCTGGGGCAGTTAACTTCCGGTTTAATTTTATATTTCTAGCACTTCCATCTTCATAATCAACTCTATACAAATTACCCGTGTTTGATTGCACAACAAGAATGTACCCTTTACTACAATAAGCAATACCATTGAGCCCGCATGAGCTGTAGGGCGTGTCTGGGTCCACAGGTGTTTTTGTAAATGCTTTTGATTTAGATAAAACGGAAGCTTTGCCTTCAAGATCAACCTTCCAAATCAAGTTACTTGCCGAGTTGGTAACAAAGGCATTGCCTGAGAAATCAACAGTGACATCATTGGCCCCTGCTGATGCGGTGGAGGATGCAGGGTCGTAAAGGGTGGCAAGAAAAAGGCGGGAGTAAGGGGCACGTGAGTCATAAGCGGCAAGGGCACAGTTGGAAGGGTCTGAATGACTATAAACCACAGCGAGCAAACGATGGTGGACTACATCTACGGTGACACCAAGGAAGGATGAGTTGTCGGGGAGGGATTGGTCAGAGAGCAGGGTGTTGACTACACCAGCATCGGATACCGCCAGGAGGGTTGGATGGTGGAGGGAACCGACTATGAAATGTTGGGCAGACGAGTCCCATGAGATTGACTCAGGGTAAAGGTTGGGTGATCGGAAATTTATCAGATGGGGTGAGCTTGCGAAAACGGGACTGGATACGAAGCTGAAAATGGTGGTCAAAATAACTATCGACTTTGTTATAGCTATAGACATGATTCTTGAAAAACAAATAAATCCTTCTGAAAGTTCAAATTGTAGATAACTCTCACCTGCATACAAAGATAAAAGATAAGACTTTTTATATATACTTTGGTGACTAGGGTGAGTTTTCTTGTAAAAGAAGTTGGCATTTAGTCATAACCAACCACAAAATAAAATAGTTAATTTTGTTATTTAAGATTAGTCAAGGTCAATGGATAGAATCAAATGTTAAATTCAAGTTTACATCTATCTTAAGTATAGATGATGTAATGCCCAAAAATAATAGTAATATTAAAAAAGTAAATTTCGTTCTTTAAGATTAGTCAAGGTTTATAATGCCCAAAAATAATATTTAATATTAAAAAAAATGAATTAATATATTGCATCTAAGGGAACAAATGGGTCGTGACACCGAAAGCAACGATGAAGATAATAAAAGTGAAAGGGGTCGGAATCCATATCTTTCCAATTAAGCAAATCAACGAGCATGAGTACTCGTCAAGTATGAGAACCTAAATTAGAATATACTCCAAGTCAAATTTACCGAGGTTCACTTTCGCTTTTCGACTTGGTGGTTAGTCGAGTTCCGGTGATGAAGCCTTACAAAAATCATTATAATGATGTAATAATTTGGAGTTGGTTTATTAGAATGCTTATAACTCTTTATGCATTTATCTTTTAACATTATCAAGATTGTTTGACTAAAAATAAGAATCCATCTTACTATATATGTCTGTGCATAGACAAGTATAGTAGCAATTATATAAATCCTTCAATTGGGTTTGGTTTAATTCCACAACAACATAAAACTATTTATGTCTTGTTTAAAATTATGTTTGTGATTCATAAATTTAGTCGACGGAACAGGTTGGTACCATGAATAGAATTTATCAACCATGATTACATAACCTACGCTATTAACAAAAAGGCATAGTTGTTACCTTAAATAGTCCAAACGGAGGAATCAATGATTTGGAGCTTGCAATTAAATCAACCGAAAGAATCCTGATATTCCAAACAGAAACAGATTAATTTCATAACACGTTTGTAAGGCAATTTCAACAACCAACCGGGCGGAATGTTACCTGAATGTAGAATCAAAACCTAACGAACCGCCCGAAACGGATCGGGTTGGGTTGGATGCTACTAATTTAGGGGTGACGATGGTCGAAACTGGTGGTGCAGCGGCGGGTTGCGCAGGTGGGAGCCGCTCAAAACGAAATCAAACCGATTGGATCGAGAAGATGAGTAATTGCCGGATTTGTACTTTTGACTTTGCCGTCCAAACTTTGGGATATTTCTCAATTTAAAGTCCGTAGTTTCAGTTATTTCATTTTTGCCCCTTTAAAGAAGGGAAATTGCATAACGATACAAAACTAGGTGGATTCTCCTGGTGTTGCGCTTGGGAAATCGTTTACGAGTGTAAATGAAAGTTTTGGCAAACTTTTTTTCATGTATTATAACTTATAAGCCTGCCCCAATGCATTTACGTTGTGTATTATACAACTTTATATTATTTTGGTAGATGGTAAGTGTTGTTTTGCGGTTAGTTTTACAAAAGAGAGGGGATGCTTATTATAAATATTTGTATTTGTATGCAACAACAAAAAGTGGTTCATGTCGCCCTGTTGTGTCAACTAGTGCTATTCTTCATACCTAAAGTTTTTTGTCTCACTCCAATTTCAGAATTCTACATTCCGAACCTGTCACGCATTTAATGTTGATCATTAAGCAACATTAATTACCCAATATAGGCACATATGTCATCCGGCTCACGTGCCTACATCTTACCAAATCGGGTAAGTTATTAATGTCACTTCAAGACAAAAGGTTAAGCATCATAAATACCTCCAACTAGCTAACTAGGATCCATTAAGTTCGTTCATATTATTACCCCGTTCATCCACAATTACTTATTCTCATGTCCGAACTTAGTCACAGGACACCCTTTTTCCTGTGGCGAGGCTAACGATGTTGGTTTTTCAAGTTCCAAGTTCTCCAGCAAAGAACCAACTAAGTACCTCATTCAGACAAGGTGTAGTCAACTGTGTACCGTTCAATCTGTTCTTTACCAATCCGGTCGTATCCAGTGGCGAAGCTTGACTTTGAATTTTACGGTGACGATAATTCAAGGGAACGATTCTCTCTATTATATAATTTTTTTAGAGAAAAAAACATAAAAATTACTACTACTAGACGAAAAAACCGGATGGGTAGTCGCTCCACCGCCCCTCCACTAAGCTTCGCCAATGGTCATACCCCAATTCTTGTCTGTCCTTGGTCTCACCAATCCAACCGGCTGGGATACCCCAGTTGGCCAGTTCTACAAGACTGATGTTTTGCGTTTGGATGCTCAAATTCAGATACTGTTTTGGTTTATGTGTTTAAAGGGGCAGAAAGAGCTTGTCTTGATGGAGCTGGAGTGGCTACTACTGCGGCTTCCAAGCGGGAACAAAAACATACATTTTTTCACAACTCTTGTAACTAATTCCAAGCGGAACATAAACATACATTTTTCACAACTCTTTTCAAGTAATATTTTGATTTCTTATTGTCCTATCCTACTTGATTTTACAACAATCAAGATTTTAAAAAAGAAACTAGACTGGTTGATCAGAAGGATCAATCCAAGTTATTGACCACAAAGTAAAGAAACCTCCAAACATTTAATGATCTCAAAAAGTACGAGACAAGTTGACTCAATTCCATATTTAACAGCATATATTGTTTCCAAACATACCCGGACATAAATACGTGCACTAAATTGACATTAATCAAAACATAACATAAACCTGATAAACCACATTCATCTTCGTACCAAAAGATTTCTGCAATCACAAAAGTAGTTATCAGTGAATATCACAAGGCACCAAATCAGTAAAGACATTATAAAGAAATGTAGATTATCAAAAGAACTTACATATCTTGTTGAAGGCGACAATATCACAACTCTGGACATACTCATTGATTGGTTCCTCGGTAAGACGTTCTTCAATAAGTGAGTCAACAGATACCAAGTCATCAACAATGGTCAACATGATCTGTAACTTCTTGATACCATACCCTACTGGTACCAACTTTGCTGTAATCATTAAACAAAATTTCAAAATAAATCCCAAACTGTGACTGTTAACAGCATAATATTAAATAAAATTATAAACGTACATGCACCCCAAAACAAGCCCTCCATTTGCACACTCCTAACGGCCTCCTCAAGCTTTTGCATATCGGTCTCATCGTCCCACGGCTTTATATCCATCAAAACTGAAGACTTGCCAGCTGATAACATAGCCACAGGCAAAAAAACAAATTAAATAAAATTAAAACGAAGTGGGTAAAGGTAAAAATTAAGAATGTAGAATAAAACAAGCATAAACCCACATTCTTTTTTCTTTCCAGATGCCTTCACTGCAGCTGCGCGATCTTCAGCCGCCTTCTTTTCCTCTTCAGTCTCTTCACCAAAAAGATCCACATCACTATCATCATCTTCATCAGCTGCAGCCTGAACAATATATAAGAAATCACATTTTGGTAAGTTACAAAAAAGATGAATCAAATAGCAACCCAAATCAGTTATGTACGAAAATAAGCAGATTCTGATTTTACCTTTGTATCAGCAACAGGTGGAGTTGCAATAGCCTCTTCAGGGCAAGAAGCAGATCCTTCTACGGTAACACCGCTTCCTTCAGCAGAGACACCACTGCAAGAAACTTAATAATGAGAATGATCTAACTTGCACTAGCTATAGCCTTATAGGCTAAAAGAATCTTAAGAAAATGTAACCACAACTAATGGCAGAGATTTAAAAAACATACGAGATTCTTAAAAGTGCTTCAATATGGTTAAACCAACGAGATACATTCACATATTGGGATGATGGAGGTTTCGAGAAAGCAGCATGAACAGTGAGGTCATCCTTTGAAGCTTGATACCTGAAAAAATAAGATCCATAAGCACTCTACATCATAAAGAATTAGTATCTTTCAAAAGGCAATGTGAACTCACCCGGTGATGTAACTACGAGACAAAAGGTACTCATCGAGCTTCTTTAGACCGGCTTCAGAACCAACATAGAATGTAGGCGCCATTTCAAGAAGATAAATTACTCTCTACAGCAAGAATTTGTACAAGTAAATACACATACAATTTAACCAAAAATCGAGATAAATTGTACTCAGTAAATTTTGTACAAGTAAATACATATACAATTTAACCAAAAACCGAGATAAATTGTACTCTCTAATCAATATATTCATTGTTTAAGGTTAATCGCAGCTCATAATTTCAATTCTCTACATCATTAGCATTCTGTCTACTGATATGATTCACATAAGACAAACTTAAATTTATATAGCCTGATATTTATCCACCATAATCCAGTTAATTTCAACATGAATAAACTCGGATCGGATCTTAACGGTACTCTGATCATCCAATATGTCGAAATCAGAATACAAACGATACAGAATTGCAGCTTAATATCGATTATCGAGAAGCTAATCAACATCAAAGCGGAATAAAGCTATTTACACTAACTGAACTAGAAATCAATATGAGCATACAGATCTGTCAAGTCTAACTATCAAAAAGTAACGAAGAAACAATTGCGATCGATTTGACTAACATGTTTCATCCGACTTGATATTCAATCGACCGGATAGAAATTAAGAACCATAATTCGTGGATCGTACCTGATTCGGAGATATCCGATTGCTCTCCTAAGTTCGATCGGTTAAGTTCGCTAGTCGGCTGAGTCGAAGACTGGAAGTGAAACCCTAGTCCAAACTTATAACGGGATGAACAGGGGAAGGTGGAAAGATAACGTTGATACTTGACGGAAACTAGAAATAACTATTTGCCATTAAGCCCCTGCGGTTTGAGATGGGTGCTAAAAACTAACGGCTTTACGAAAAAATATGAGAAGAGCCGCTTAAGATAAATATCACTCCAAATAGCCTTCAGATGAGGGATAGCTTGGTTACCAAGGACCAACTCTCTCTCTTGAGATTGCTTATGAAAAATTACTTATTTCACTTATTAAATTTTAACTTTTTAAAAAGGGAAAATTGGTCTGTAATAATATAAGTTTTCACTCTTTGGCCAATAATAATATGAGTTTTTTAGTTGGTCTGTAATAATACCAGTTTTTGAACTATTGGACTGTAATAGTATGCCGTTAGTTTTTACTTAACGGGGTTAAATCCCTGCCTACGTGGCTGTCCACGTGGCTTCATTAATCATACGTGACATTTTTAAGTGGGGGTTTTAAAAAGGAAAATTGACCTGTAATAATACAAGTTTTCACTCTTTAGCCAATAATAATATGAGTTTTTGAGTTGGTCTGTAATAATACCAGTTTTCGAACTATTGGACTGTAATAGTATGCCATTAGTTCTTACTTAACGGGGTTAAATCCCTGCCTATGTGGCTGCCCACGTGGCTTCAATGTATTTCTTTTAACAAAAGACTATAGTGGGGGCTGTTACATTAGCTCTGCCTATGTGGATTCCGATTTCTTCTTCAAACCTAGATCTGAACTTTTCCCCTTTTCTCCCTCTTTGCGGGGGCTGTTACATTAGCTCCGCCGATGGCGGCCGGTGGCGATGGCGGCGGAGGGGTCGATTGCGGCCGGTGGCGATGGCGGCGGACGGGTGGGTGGCGGCAGGTGCGATGGCGACGGAGGGTGGTTGCGGCTGTTTGTTCTTCCTGTTTTCCTTTTCCTTTTTTTTCTTTATATCTTAATAAAAAGCAAAAATGAAGTTTAGAAATATTACAAAACTAGTCCTTATACTATAGTCTTTTGTTAAAAGAAATACATTGAAGCCACGTGGGCAGCCACATAGGCAGGGATTTAACCCCGTTAAGTAAGAACTAACGGCATACTATTACAGTCCAATAGTTCGAAAACCGGTATTATTACAGACCAACTCAAAAACTCATATTATTATTGGCCAAAGAGTGAAAACTTGTATTATTACAGGCCAATTTTCCTTTTTAAAACCCCACTTAAAAATGCCACGTATGATTAATGAAGCCACGTGGACAGCCACGTAGGCAGGGATTTAACCCCGTTAAGTAAAAACTAACGGCATACTATTACAGTCCAATAGTTCGAAAACTGGTATTATTACAGACCAACTCAAAAACTCATATTATTATTGGCCAAAGAGTGAAAACTTGTATTATTACAGACCAGTTTTCCTTTAAAAAGCTATCGGAGTGATTTATATTTCTGTTATGAAAATTTGTATATCATATTAATTTATTAATATAATAAAAAACTAATAGGCACTTTTGAATGGTTGGATAAACATTTTAAAATAACTTATTAACTTATTGGTTTTTTAAAAAGCCAATAAACTAAATATATTATTTGGATAATATAAAAACACTTTTCAATTTGGCTTTTGAAGAAAAAATAAAAGCTATATTTTAAAAGACATCATAACATGGCTTTTCAAAACTCTTTTTAGATTTTAATGCTACCCCATACATGAATAAGCTAAGCAAAACATTTTTTTTTAAAGAATGCCCTTTTTGATCATTTTATATAATAAGCTAAGGCAAATATTTTTTAAAAACAACTATATTGACTTTTTCTACCATAAAAATTAATTCAAACAAATTTATATATAATACAATCAAATTTCATAGTTGAATAGTACATTTTTAGTTTTTCAAACTTTAGCCACACAAGTTTTATGTTTTAACATTTTCTACCCTTGAACTATTACAATTTGTTTTTTTTAAGAAATAGTAAACTTTAGGTTTTCATAGTTTGGCCACATATGTTTCATACTTTTACGTTTTCTACCCTCTAATTTTTAAAGTTTTTTTTTAAAGTTTTGTTGTTTTCTACTTTGGCTACGAAACTTTTAACTTTCCTACTTTCGTTTTTAGTATACTTTTATATTTGAGTAAATTACATATTTTGTCCTTTAACTTTACCAATTTCGCAACTTTTGTCCTTTATCTTTTTTTGTTACACTCTCTGTCCTTTAACTTTTTTATTCTTTCACCTTTTGTCCTTTTTAACGGATTCCGTTAAAATCCACCGTTAAGTCAAGGGTATTTTTGTCTTTTTACTTTTTAGGGTAGAAAACATTACATATTTTGTCCTTCAACTTTGTCTGTTTTGCAATTCTTATCCTTTATCTTTTTTTTTGTTACATTTTCTATCCTTTAACTTTTTTATTCTTTCATCTTGTGTCTTTTTTAACAGATTCTATTAAAATTTATCGTTAAGTCGAGGGTATTATTGTCTTTTTACTTTTAAAGGGTATTTATTATACTTAAATAAAGAAGAATGGTGTGTTATGTAAATCTGTAAATTTGTTTCCTTTATCACCCCACCCCCACTCTAACCTTAAACCATCACCGGTGAAAACCTCACCCCCACTGTCGGTCGGCCGGCGACCTCCCATCGAACACTGTCGACGACCCTCCGGCGACCTCCCATCGACTTGACATCGAGTTTGTTAAGGGTGGTCGTCGGTGAAGCAGGTAAACTGGTGACCGCCGACGTTTGGCGAGGAGACGGTGGAGGGTCGTCGGAGGTTTGGTCGGAGCAGCGAGGGCTCGGAGATGCGCCGAAAATTCGACAGGGAAAGAGGAGAGGGGGAGGGGGATCGAGGTTGCCTTCTCTTAGAAACGAAAGTGGGGGTGGGTTGGGGTGGGGTGATAAAGGGAAAAAAATACAGATTTACATAACACACCCTCCCTCTTTATTTAAGTACAATAAATACCCCTAAAAAGTAAAAAGAAAAAAAATACTCTTGACTTAACGATGGATTTTAATGAAATCTGTTAAAAAGGACAAAATGTGAAAGAATAAAAAAGTTAAAGGATAGAGAATGTAACAAAAAAAGATAAAGGATAAAAATTGCAAAACATGCAAAGTTAAAGGACAAAATATGTAATTTTTTCTACCCTAAAAAGTAAAAAGACAAAAATACCCTTGACTTAACGGTGGATTTTAACGGAATCTGTTAAAAAGGACAAAAGATGAAAGAAAAAAAAAGTTAAAGGACAGAGAGTGTAACAAAAAAAGATAAAGGACAAAAGTTGTAAAACGGGTAAAGTTAAAGGACAAAATATGTAATTTACTCTTTATATTTTATACTTTCACTACGAGAATTTTAGACTATTACGTGTTATATGCGTTAACTTTTTAACTTATTTTTATTAGACTAATATCATTTTTAATATACTTTTAGAGTTTTTGACTTTGACGATGACTTTTTTCATAGTTTTATACTTCGACGACACAACTTTTAGACTTTGACATTTTATTCCCCTAAATTTTCATATTTTCATTGTTTTAGTATATTTTTTGTATAGTTTTATACTTCAACGACACACTAACTTTTAATTTTTTTTTAAACTTTTGTTGTCTTCTACTTTGGCCACGAAACTTTTAACTTTCTTACTTTCGCTTTTAGTATACTTTTATATTTTATACTTTCACCACGAGACCTTTAGACTATTACGTTTTATATGCCTTAACTTTTCAACTTTCTCCTTTTATTAGACTAATTTCATTTTTGGTATATTTTTAGAGTTTTTGACGTTGAGGATTACTTTTTTCATAGTTTTGTACTCTGACGACATAATTTTTAAACTTTAACGTTTTATTCCCCAAAATTTTCATATTTTCATTGTTTTAGTATATATTTTTTTGTATAGTTATATACCTTAACGACACACTAACTTTTAAATTTTTTTTAAGGTTTTGGCAGCTTCCACCTCTTAAACTTTTAAACACTTTTTTTTTTTACGAAATAGTAAACTTTGGTTTTATAATTTAGTCACATATGTTTCATACTCTTACGTTTTGTATCCTTTAACTTTTAAAGTTTTTTTTTTGTTTTAAGTTTTGTTGTCTTCTACTTTGTCGACGAAACTTTTAGCTTTTTTACTTTCGTTTTTAGTATATTTTTATAGTTTTATACTTTCACTACAAGACTTTTAGACTTTTACGTTTTATACCCCTTAACTTTTTAACCCTCTAACTTTTAAAGTTTTTTTTTGTTTTAAGTTTTGTTGTCTTCTACTTTGACCACGAAACTTTTAACTTTTCTACTTTCGTTTTTAGTATATTTTTATAGTTTTATATTTTCACCACGAGACTTTTAGACTTTTACATTTTATACCCCTTAACTTAGTATATTTTTATAGTTTTATACTTTCACAACGAGACTTTTAGACTTTTACGTTTTATACTCCTTTACTTTCTAACCCTCTAACTTTTAAAGTTTTTATTATTGTTTTAAGTTTTTTTGTCTTCTAATTTTGCCACGAAACTTTTAACTTTTCTACTTTCGCTTATAGTATACTTCTATAGTTTTATACTTTTACCACGAGACTTTTAAACTTTTACGTTTTATACCATTTAACTTTTTGACTTTCGTTTAGTATACAAATCCAACCCCGCAACAACGCGTGGGGGTGGTAAACATCTCGTTTTTAAAAACTCTTTTTGAAAAATTTATAAGTAAATATACAGATTTTCAATATATTTTCATTCATATCCATTACAACCAAACCTTAAAAATTTTAAAGAATACATCTACATAGATAAATAATCCACTTAAATAAGCAATCTTTGAATCACATATATGGATTTTCTTGTAGCAAATTTGAAAACCTACGCGGGAAACTCAACACACAGATTGACTGATTGATTGCTAGAGAGAGAGAGAGTTTGAATCAGCTTCATAATCGTTTCCTCACCCCTTCTCATTCCAAAGCGACTGCTTTATGTTCCCTTCAGTATTCTCTATGACATTCGTGTTTGCAGCATTACGACGGTCATATTCACATCACCAATTTCGATTCTCCTTCCGGTAAGCTTTATATCCATCTGGAACTATCCGATGATCTGCACATGTCAGTGTTTTCGCTTGGGAATCCGAAATTTCTAAACCCTAATTTGGATTTTGAACTCGAAATGCAGCACCAAAAACCCTAGAAAATAGCACGCACGAAGACATTTTAATTGTCCATGGAACGATTTGAAACATTGGAAAGTATAGAGCAGGATGATATATTCCATGATGTTGAAGATGACTTCGATTTTCAGCATGGTAATACATTTTCTTTTTATACCACTTAATGTATGATAATTTTGTTTTCGGTTTGTTAGTGTTTGTATATTCTTTTTGTACCATAAATGTATGATAATTTTGTTTTCGGTTTGTTAGGGGTTGATGATGAAGAAGAGGAAGATGATGTGTTTCATGATGTTGAATATGAGATTGATTCTCAGGATGGTAATCCATTTTCTTGTTATACAACTTAATGTATGATAATTTTGTTTTTGTTTTGTTAGTGTATGTATATTCTTTTTATACCAAAAATGTATGATAATTTTGTTTTTGGTTTGTTAGTGATTGAAGATGATGAAGAGGAAGCTGATGTATTTCATGATGTTGAAGAAGACATTGATTCTCAGCATGGTAATCCATTTTTTTTTCGAGTAAACTTCGTTTTTATCTCCAACGTTTGCACAATTTAACAATTTTAGTATCAACTTTCAAAAATCCCAATTTAGTGTCTCACATTTCATATATTTTTTTCAATTTTGGTCTCAACGTTAACAATTGTTTAAAGAGCCGTTAGACTGGCCTTATGTGGTCCCCACATGAGGTGTACTTTTGTCATTTCCGTTTGTTTTAACTCATACTTTAAAACAAACGAAAATAACAAAAATACCCTTTGCGTGGGAACCATGTGAGAGCAGTCTAACGGCTCTTTAGACGTTTGTTAACGTTGTAACCAAAATTGAAAAGAAAACGAAATGTGAGACACTAAATTGGGATTTTTGAAAAGTTGGGACTTAAATTATTAAAATGTGCAAACGTTGGGACTAAAAACGAAGTTTAGTCTTTTTTTTCTTATACCAAGAACTGAATGATATTTTTGTTTTCCATTTGTTAGTGTATCAGTGTATGTATATTTTTTTTATACAAAAATGTATGATAATTTTGATTTTGGTTTGTTAGTGGCTGAACATGAGGAAGATGATGTATTCCACGATGTTGAAGTTGACATTGATTCTCAACATGGTAATCCCTGTTCTTCTTATACCAAGAAATGTATGATAATTTTGTTTTCGGTTTGTTAGAGTATGCATTTTCTTTCTATATCAAAAATGTATGATTATTTTGTCTTTGGTTTGTTAACGGTTGAAGATGATGAAGAGGAAGATGATATATTCCATGACTTTGAAGATGACATTGATTCTCAGCAGGATAATCCATTTTCTTTTTATACAACTAAATGTATGATAATTTTGTTTCCGATTTCTTAGAGTATGTATTTTCTTTTTATACCAAAATATACAATAGTGATGTTTTCTGTTTGCTAGTGGTTGAAGATTATGTAGAGGAAGATTATGTATTCCATGATGTTGAATCTGATTTCTCGGCTGATTTTGCTGATTTTGATTCGCCCAGTCCTGCAAAGAACACTGGGAACAAATGTGATGGTGGTGATGAAGTTAGCGATATTCTCAACAATTTAAGCTCAAAGCTCGAGTTTTTATCAACCGAGAAGGGAAAAAGCCCCATCAAGCAACCTTCAAGCTCTTTTGATTCATTTATAAAAGAAAATATCAATGAACACACGCTGGAAGAAATCTCTGAATGCATAAATGTTGAAAAGTCATTTTCTTTTGCATCTAATCTGTCTAATTCATCACCAAAGGCACATGCCAGTAGAAAAGACTATATTAGTGATGGTTATGTGATGACCGAAACAAGAAAATCTGTATCTATGGAAAGCTTCATTCGTATTCAGAAAAACCAAAATGTCAAACATGAGTGTGAAGATGACGATTGTGTTGTTACAAGTGGACAAAACTTTGTTCCAAAGGTGAAGGATAGACTTGGAAAGTTAGGTCAGGAGTCTGATGATTCCAGTGTGGTTTACACATTGATTGATGAATCATGTGATTCTACTTCAGAAGATGGTGTGCCATTTTCTTTTAGTAACTCTAAATTAAGTTTTTCTTTACCTAGTGAAATTGCAAACAAACTATATCCTCATCATCTTGAAGGTTTGAAATGGCTTTGGTCCCTTCATTGTAAAGGCAAGGGTGGTATTTTGGGTGATGACACGGGCCTTGGGAAGACCATGCAGGTATGCACTTTGATCGTCTTCACTAGCTCACTGTATGTTAAAAAGTACAATGACTTTTATATTGTCATCTTTCAGATTTGTGGATTTTTGGCGGGATTATTTCACTCAAATTTGATAAAAAGAGTATTAGTTGTTGCTCCCAAGAGACTGATACCCCATTGGATGAAAGAGCTAGGTGTGGTTAATCTTTCGGGGAAGACAAGAGAGTGAGTTTGACTGGGATAATCAGTGTCTTTTTTTAACAATTAACAACATGAACCTATAGTAGTTGTGCAAATTTTAGACCATTAGCTTTCTTCTTTCATTTTTCAGATACTTTGGGAGGTGTACAAAAGCTCGACAGTATGGGCTCCGGTATATACTCCAGGTAGTCTTTGACATGATATTTTTACTCAAAGCCGATCTCATAAACAAACTTTATACTAGTAATCAGTTAATGCATACATGTGCTTTAGTTATGGTTTTTCTTGATTTGTTTTGTAGGATAAGGGTGTTATTCTTACTACTTATGATATTGTTCGCAAGAATGTCAAAGCTTTATCAGGCGACTATGATGAGACAAAGGAGGATGCCTTGACCTGGGATTACCTGATTCTTGATCAGGTATATTTTGGGCTGTTTATGTTCAGTTTTTAACATGACTTTAACTTTAAACTTTCAAGTATATTTTGCCTGCAATTTCATTTATGGTCTTCCTTCCATCCTTCAAGGCTTATAATTATAGGTGACCCTTTTGACCCATTTACTCTTTAATGGGTCATTATGGATCATGTTGATCTTACATCTGGTCAAATGGGACAAAGTCAAATTATAGCTACTGCGGCTATGGGTCAAATGTTGAAGGTCACCCAAAGTCTATCTTTAATTACACAACTTCCTAAATTCTGTTTTCTTAATCATATTAAAAGATGGAAAAAGCTTTTTTTTTTGGTGAATTTAACCAGTCCTATTTTAGCCCAAACAAAAAAACTACATGTTTTGACCAAAATCCCTTTTTGACTACTTACCCAATTTACCTATTCACCACCATCTCTACTCTTAACCAATGGTGGTTACATGATGTTTGTTGTCTACAGATTTTGCTTCAAGTTAGTAAGATTTTCACCTGCACATAATTTTCTTGGTTTCTTCTGATGTGCAAAGTATATTATCTTGACCATCTAAACGCAGGGGCATCTCATAAAGAATCCTAGTACACAAAGGGCTAAAAGTTTGTGTGCGATACCTTGTGCTCATCGTATTATAATTAGTGGCATTCCACTGCAAAATAATTTGAAGGTATGCTATGTTTATCAAGTATCAACACATTCATATTAATTGATTTTACAGTACACAATAGTCTGTATCTAACATCCCTTTATTGATCTTTTTATTATGTAATCTAGGAACTGTGGGCTTTGTTTAACTTCTGTTGTCCAGAGCTTTTGGGTGACAAGAAGTGGTAAGATTTTATCTACTTTTTATGTTGAGATAAAGTTTCTTATACTATAACTACTTTTTCGTCTTTTCTTAGTTTCGTGTTGTAATGTTTGTATTTTTTCCTTCAAAGTTTTAAAGACAAATATGAATCAGCAATCCTTCGTGGAAATCACAAAAAAGCATCTGATAGAGATAAGCGCATTGCTTCAGATGTTGCACAGGTTACAGTTCTTTTGATTTTATGGAGTATATTTAGCCTAAAAGACTAAAAGGTTCATAGATATTATGCAATAATTCTTTGGTATGACTAGATCTATGAAAAATGACATGTTCAATAGTTCACCAATTATTGTTTGAAGCTACCTGAGTCCTGACAGTTAGTTACCTTTCTTTCCTTCAATGTTTTAACCATCATAAAATAAATATGTACTCATGGCATAAAATTTTAGTTGGACCTTATTAATTACTATCCTATAACTCAAAACAGGATTTAGATAATTGCATTCAGCCGTATTTTCTTTGCCGCCTAAAAAATGAGGTGTTTCGTGAAGATGGTGGTACCAATACAGCCAAGCTTTCTAAAAAGATACCTGGTATTAGTCACCACAATTTGCTCGTCTCCAGAACCGCTTCTGTGCCAGCTGTAGAAACCGGAGAAGTGACAAGGTGAGGCTCTATCATACTTCAGTGGGATTTTTGATTTTTTGCATAAGTTATTGTAACATGGTTCTATGAATGGTTTGCAGGATTAGTCAATCAACAAATGATATTTACCCAGCTACCAAGGTCTATTCTTGCCGTAAGAAGGGTCATAACACAGGCCCCGAAACGCCACTGGAGCAATTTGACCCGTTTGGAACTAGTCAAGAGCTGGAAGGAAGTAGTGGAGTAGTGGAAGCAGAATACACGGGGAAATAACCTCTTACAAACTGCTGTTTTTTGTACAGGAAAAAACTGATCTTGCAATGAAAAAAATTAGCTAGTTGTCTTGTTAATATCAGTCCCTGTTTTTTGTTGTACTGGATAACTAGTTGTTCTCGAATTGGACTATACTATCAATACAAGCAATTGACTATTTTGCCTCAATTGTTAGTCTTTATCATTGACCTTCGCATCAAACGGGTTAGGCGTGTCCTGTTTACAGTCTGAACCTGTTGAGAGTTGAGACCCAACCCTAACCCGTTTATATCATGCCGGATTTTTAATTATTGTGCTCTGGTGTACATGAAATACTATACAAAATACAAGTTCCATTACTAATATAATATTATAATCATGATCCAAAAATCCTCAGTGGTTCCCTCAAATTATCATCTGAGGAATTCTACTCTTTTTCCATCATCATTCCTTCAAAAATCAATACATTTCTTTTTTTTGAAAGATTTAGTAAAAAAATCAGACCAGAAGTACTAACTCTTAAACATTTTATTACAAACAAAAGGTTGATAGTATATATAAATATTTACATTAAAATTAAGAACATAAGTGATAGACATTTATTATCTGCTTATTCTTCATCATGGTAACTGTCATGTTGAAGATATTATCTAATATACAATTACCACAACATCAACACTTCATGAGTAGAACCGCTTCAGCAGGGCGTTGTGCATTAGCCTGAACTTGAGCAGCATACTGAAGGTGCCAAAGCACGTCTTCAAAAGATGGACGGGCCCATGAATCAGCAACAAAACATTTCTTAGTTATGGAGATTATAACCGATAATGATTCAGTTGAAGATGAAGCAAGTACAATGGGGTCCACTACTTTCTTTCTTTCGGCTTCGGTGTCAAATGTAGCCTGAAACATCCAAAGAAAGGAATTAAGTTCTTTAAACTACACCAAAAGGTAATAACTACTTTTTGTGATCATATATATTTTCTACAGTTTAACTTAAAGCAAATACCATCTCATTCATTAGAAATTCATCTTTTCTAGATGCTGCAGAAGGCCCAACAAGGGATTCGAGTAGAATAAATCCGAAGCTGTAGACATCATCCTCTAAGTTCTTCATTTGCCTGCAAAAAGATTTATGAAGAACTCTGTTTTAACTCTATTTCATCTCAAACGGGTCAAAGAAAGAAATTACTAGAATGGGTTGAAAATCACCAAAAGTTCCTAAATCATTTTAATTCAAATATATAGTTTATTGTTACTATAATTTTATTTTTTGTAACTATAATTAACACGTTACTTGTTTATTAAAAAAATAAAATAGTCAAAAGGTGTTTGCAGGTCAACCAAACCCGACAAAGCCCATTTCAGCCTGTAATAAAAGGTAACGCGCCTGACCCGCTCATCTCACCACCTCTATATTCACCAAGATAAATTCCTTACCATGATTCAACACCTTCCTGGTTTGCCTGCATAATGAAAACAAGAACAAAAAAGCTCAGATCTTATTGTTTGCATGGTTGCATGAGTAAACATTTTTTTCAGTTGCATATTATTTTACATACATCTTGTTTAATATCTTCTGATATAATAGAAAGCCCATAGTCACTCAGCTTTGCCATCCCATTTTCATTCAACAGAATATTATTTGCTTTTAACCGATTGTTGAAGAAGCCAGGAATGAGTCCCGTGTGAAGAAAATGCACAGCCTTCGCGACACCTGTCAGAACTCTCAATCTATCGTCCCATTTAAGAATCTTTTCAGGGTCCTTTCCTGCATTCAAACAAATAAATTTCAATAAATTAAAAAAGATCTCAAACCTATGGCCATGTTACTGTACCAGAATACTTACCAGCAAGAAGAGAATGGTAATTCCCATTATCCACATACTCATACACAAGATATACTTTGTTTGAATCACTGTCATTTGGCCCTTCATCACTAATGCAGTGTCCCAAAAGGCAAACCAAATGAGGGTGTCGAAGCCTCGCAAGCAAATCCAACCTTAATTTGAGGTTTCTAAATGTGTATTTCTTGGAGACGGTTAGATGCCTTATTGCAATTTCTGTTCCATTTTCTAGCTTTCCTTTGTAGATCTACATAGAAGGAAAGTTAATATATGATCATGGATCTTTTACATAGTAATAATAGAGGTGGTAATTCGACCCATTTACTTGTATATATGGGTTGATTCAGATTATGTTTTATCACTGACGGGTCAAGTAGGTAAAAGAATATGTTGAAAGTCGGCCAAACTGTATTTTTGATGCATAATATCTCATCAAATCATCAATCATATTGTTCAAAGTTAAAAGTTATATACAAATTGTTTTGGGTCAACCCACCCAGCCCGTTCCATTTTTGGCCTTACTAGCAGAACCAAGACTTTTAGCAAGAGGTTCATCATAAGGTTCTTTTTCCTGACTGCTACAACTAATGAGGTCTAACTCACGCTTTTCTTAAAAATACACCCGACTTTTATAAATATAAAACGGACAATTCTAATGACCAGGGGGGTCAATGGACCGTCCCTTTGTTCCGCATCTGTTTGGCGGTCTCAACAAGTTACCCGTTTTGACATATTATCTGACCCGTCCATTTCGACACTTGCTTGCAGTTGACAATGTTTACATTGTGCGATGAAAATTTGGTACCTTGCCAGTTGAACCTTCGCCTATTAATGTAGACCTATCAAAGTTTCTTGTAGCTTCCTTCAACTCTTCAAAAGAAAACAATCTGTGCACTGGGATTCCTCCTGTATCCAACTTTGCAGCCTCAGAAACAAGCCCTAGTTCAGAAAAATAAACGTCAAGATTATATCATAACTCCATCATAGTTTTAGCCTCATGGGAATTAAAGAAAGATCAAGTTTGGTACTATGTTAAGTGCTTATTCAATATCATGTTTCTGAAAAGACTTACTGGCACTGGTTAAGAGCCCAGACGGATAGCCCGAAACAGAGTAATCCTGCACCTGTTTTGGCAGCAATTTCGGTTCTAATAAGCCTCGAACACGGACTCTTCTACAGATAACCATAGACCCGAATACTAAGAGTACTAGAACTAAAATACTCCCTAAAATCACTCCCACAAGTATTACTGGATTCTTTCTTTTTCCTGAATCTTTGATGTCTTTGGGATCCACTTCGACTCCTCGAGCTTCTTCGACACAAGAACTAGACGGATTTTGATGCTTCACATCAACACCAATCATTAAGCAATTCCCATCAAATTTAACATTTCTATTATTGCTCAAACAAGAAGGTAAGGCACCCGTAAACCGATTTAGTGAAATATCGACAGCTGCGAGTTTGTTTCCGCATTGTAATTGACTTGGTAGTTGACCAGTCAACTTATTTGATGTCAGATTCAAGTAAGTAATGTATGGCAATGAGAAGAGTAAAGGTGGGGGGACACCAGAAAGGGAGTTGAATGAAAGATCAAGTTCTTGAAGGTGATTGAGTTGACCATATTTCACTGGAATTTGACCAGAGAATGAATTCTGGCTGAGATATAGAATGGTCAAAGTGTTTGGCAAATTGGGCAGATCTGGTAATTGACCTGTAAACCCATTTTCTTTGAGGCTCAAAATGGTCAAATTTGATAGCAAGTCAACCCCATCAGGAAAACTACTATTCAAGAAATTCCCATCAAGATTCACACTTTGAAGACTTGCTAATCTTGTGAAAGTTGGAGGAATTGACCCATACAAGTAATTATAACTCAAATCAATATACTCAAGTGTATATAATCTTTGAACTTTATTAGGAATTTGACCCCATATTCCTAAAGAAACCAACTTAAGAACCTTCAAGCTTGTTAATCTTGATAAAGTGGCAATCAAAGAGTCCATGGAGAAATTGTGAGAAAGGGTTTGTGAAGGAATTGAAAAGCCATCAAAGCTTGAAATTACCTTCTTCGGTTGTTGACCAACAGAAAACCCCATAATTTTGAGCTCTGTAACATAATTGTTCTCACAAGTGATGTTGACTTGTGGTGATGACAAGTAGCATAAATCATCATTTGTGTTGACCCAAAAATCCAATTGCTTTGGGTACTCAAGTTGCTTTCTTATTTGAAGCAAAACTTGTTTCTGTGAAGGCTGGATTGCATTTGTAAAGAAGAAACTCCATGAAAGAGTCAAGAACATGAGATAAAACCTTGAAAACGCCATTAAAATGCTCTGTTTTCTTGTTTCTTCAAGAACAAGAGTGTGTGACAGTGTGGACTGTGAAGTTTACATAAATTGAGTTTTTTGAGAGTAACCCAACAAAATAAACATAAAAAGGAACATAAAAACAGAAGCTTTAGGAGCTAAAAGTCAAGATTCAAGCCCTAAAACATCGAAAACAGACAAATGCCAAGCTCTGTTCTTCCCTGTTTCATGTGAAATCAAGATTTGAATTCTCCTTTTCAGGTAAATCAGATAATCAAACGAATAAAGTAGAAAACAAAGATGAAATCTGACGTTGGTAGTTGAAAATTAATGTCAGTATGTAAGAAAGTTTCAGAATTTCCAATGCATTCAATGCTGTCCACACGTGGTTTTGCTGCCGTTCAACAGGACAGAGATCATCAAGGAAATAAAGAGGTGGGTTTTTTTTGGGATTCCTATCTTGCTCAGAAATCAGCAAATCTTGTACATAATGCATAAAATTTAGTACCCATTGACATCATAGTGGTCAATGTGCAGTAGACAGTCAGCTATAAATCCACGTGCCCAACTTGTGGACCTGTAGTCGGTGCTTATTTTAGTAACAAGTTGGAGAATTAATGTTTTCAAAGCAGGCTTTATCACAAGTTCACAACTTCAACAATTAAATAAAGAACTTTGTTAATAATCAAACATAACACTTTAAACACAACTCACGGATTCATCATCTGCTTTTAATTTATTCGACATATAAATAATAAAACGACTCGATGTTGAAAATCACTAAATGTAGAACACATCAACATATCATTTGATAATAAACATAACTCTTTTTAATACTTAAACATGAATGATTAAAGTATTAAACCACCCATGTATTTAAGATTTGCATGACTAGCATTCAATGAAAAATAATACGATTTTACATTAATACAAAAGTCAACTTTTAAGAATGATTTTATGAGATGGAAGTCAAACGAGCAACAAGCTACGTAATTAAACCTTTTTGTATAGTAAAACCAAATCTTTTAAAAACTAAATTCATAAAATAGTTATATCGGTAAAGCATAACGTAGTCGCGTGTTGTGACGGGGAAATCACGGATACACAAAATATTTGTAAAAAATACTTAACGTTTATCTACCAAATGAACACTTAAACGTGGTTACGTTTAAAAAAAAAACTAAAGTGTCATGTGACATCCAACTACTGGAGCCACGTGACGCCATATGGCCCAATAATGCTCAAGAACTAATTCACAATTGTATAATATATACAGTGACTTGAGATCAAACTTATAAACTTATGTTACTCGAGCTTGATTCAACCTGTTTATAGATTAAATTACTGGACTAAGTATTTAATTTGTTTTAAATATTCCAATAATAGAAAAAGTAAATAACTAACTAAACAAACAAATGAAAAAAAAATATAATAAATAAAGAATCACATTGAAAATTATATTTTTATAAAAAGTAAATTGATTAATTAATTAATTAATTTTTAAAATAATTTATAGAACTAATCATATGAAAAGAAGTATAGAAAAGAAATGAAAAAGAAAAGGAAAAGGAAAACAATAAAAAAGGTTGTAGATTCGGATAGAATTGTCATTTTTTAAAAGGTAACTAAAGTTCTTTAAGAGAAGTTAGTGTAAATAATGTAATATTATTAAAAAAAATTAAGCATAACAGAAGATTATGACGTTTTTTTAGAATAAATGATGAAACCCGAAAGTTTATATAAATGTAAATGATCATTTTCAGTAATTTAATCTTATAATTATACATGTAATTATAGATAAATTTATGGATGTATGTAAGGTAAAGGACTAGATTTTTTTTTTTTTTTGGGAACAACAAATTTTTTAGTAATTTGTTTATTATGGGACTTGAACCTCAATTTATAAATTTATAGGGAAGATACACCTTATTAATCACCAAGATACCATTAGGCTATAAATCCTTTGGTTGTAAAGAACTAGAAATAAAATCAGAAACCTATCTAACTTTAGGCAATCCGGAATACATCAACTACATTCTTTTAACACCACAATTGTTTTTCTATCTCAATGTCATGTCACCACCTTTCACTTTCAGATTTTTCTTCCATAATACCCACCCTACATTATCCTTTACTTTTTTAATAATATTTAAATTGAAAAGTAGTAAGAGAGGAATATGAGATAGAAAAATAAAAGACAAATAAAAAGAAATAAGAAATGGTTTGATGCGGTGGTTGACCACCGCGTGGGACTCGAAACCACGGCCTCACCTACACCATAATAGTGTCGTCACACAGTCCTTTCCAACCACGTAAGCCAGCCGCACTATGCTCTTTCTGTATATGTGTGTATATATATATTACGTTTAACCTTATCACCATACTGTACTGATAAAATTTACAATTTGCAATAAAAAATATATGAAAAAGTCAAGAAACGTTTATCACTTTATTCACGAATGGCGTGTCTGCCGCCCTCCATACCGTAGCTAGAGACGAACAAGCTAGATTCCAATGGGACAAAAAAATGGCATTGTTTATTCTAGGTGAGCTAATAAAGACATAAACTGTACTGTTTTCTAGCAATATGAAAATGGCATTATTTCCAAGTTGTCTAGACTCTAGATCCATAAAATCATTATTTTCAGAAGGACATTACATGTAGTGGGGGGTTTACAGTAGAACTAGGGTCCTGCTATTCGTACCGGGTCATTTATTGATTTGTACCGGTCCTATACGGGGCATTGAGGCCTACACGTCCCATTTAAGTCTTAAAATAAAATTCATGTTAAATTAACTAGTTTTATTATTTAAAAAAGACAAACGAGCAAAGAGTACGACTAACGAGTAACATATAACGAGTATTATTTTTTTTAAATGTCAAACGAGCAACGAGCAAAGAGTAACGAGTAACGAGTATTATTTAAAAAAGTCTAACGAGTAACATACTCGTTACTCGTTACTTTTTGCTCGTTGCTCATTTGACCTTTTAAAAAAAATAATACTCGTTATATGTTACTCGTTAGTCGTACTCTTTGCTCGTTTGCCTTTTTTAAATAATAAAACTAGTTATTTGTTACTCGTTACTCGTTACTCGTTTGACTTTTTTAAATAATACTCGTTACTCGTTACTCTTTGCTCGTTGCTCGTTTGACATTTAAAAAATAATAATACTCGTTATATGTTACTCGTTAGTCGTACTCTTTGCTCTTTGCCTTTTTTAAATAGTAAAACTAGTTAATTTAACATGAATTTAATTTTAAGACTTAAATGGGGCGTGAAGGCCTCAATGCTCCGTTTAGGACCTAAATGAGGCGTGGAGGCCTCAATGCCCCGTTTAGGACCGGTGCAAGGAAAAAAAATTCCGGTGCGAATAGAACAAATTAAGATTTGCTTGCTACCAGCTTAATTTAAGGCGAGCAAAAACAAATTTGATTTAGGCTCGTTTGATCAGAGTCGTGAAGATAGCTTCAAATTTTGGTCGGTCGACAATTTGTCAAGATTTTTTTTTTTTTTTAATAGATTTAAACATTTTTTAAATATTTTTTCACCGTAGCTCCAAATATTAATAAACAAATAAAATTAACATAAGCAAAACAACATAACAAAAAACAGAAAAAAGCTTAAATGATTTTCACTTAGGAACTAAAGGAAAAGCTTACAAATTACAAGGAAGGTGGAAAAGACCATTGAAATATTGGCAGATAGAATAAATCAATATTTATAGCTATAAAAGAAATTTGTTCTTTAATAGTGAGCCCCTAAATGTTCTGATAGTGCCCCATTGCCCCTGTGAGTTAAATTTACACATAAAGCAGACCGAAAATAAATAAATAAATCTCTTAGATGCGAAATCTATTAAAACTATGCAATTTTGATTTCTCTGATCACATCTAGCTTACTTAGAAAGATAAAACTATTACTACCAAATACCAATTTAATTTCAATCGTAAATGACAGAGGTGATTTTTTTTTTGAACGGCCAACGAATGCCCCGAAAAACCCGGGGACTATTTACACCAATGACAGAGGTGATATCATGAAGAATTCCATATACATCACCGAAATTGCGCATTAACATGAAATTGATATTAATTAAATTATATATCAGGAAGAAAAATAAAAATTGACAGGATATTGATTTTTGGAGAGTGATTTGCACATGGATGCTTGCAACAATTTGGAGAGTGTCTTGCACATGAATTCAAATGAATGTCTACATCAGTTTGGAGAGCGACTTATAAATGGATTTGAGGAACAATTAGGGCTTTCAAAAAGCCAATGCCTAATGAATCGCTTGAAACTAGCTCATAAAAAACTTGATATATACTCGTTTAAGAATGGCTTGATTTTAAATGAGTCGAGCACTTGCCGATATCAGCTTGACTTGTAACACACTCGTTAGAATAAATGCCAAATTTTAATTTAATTACATATATAAATAAATTAATGCTCTATGATATTCTTAATAGAAAATAACATAAATTATTAAATTAAAATAAGACATGCAGTCTATATGATAGTGTCTTAAATAAAACCATTTATTTTTGTTACAAAAAATAAAGATTTAAATTATAAATTTATCATTTATTTTTAGTTACAAATAAATAAGTATTTAAATTATAAATTTATTTATTTTCTTATATATTAAAGTCTATATGATAGTGTCTTAAATAAAACCATTTATTTTAGTTACAAAAAAATAAAGATTTAAATTATAAATTTATCATTTATTTTTAGCTACAAATAAATAAGTATTTAAATTATAAATTTACCATTATGAGTATGTTAAAATATTATTTTTTATTTTCTTATATATTAATGTTTGTAAAATTATATAATTAAAATTTATAAAAAAAAAACTATCTAGTTCAACGAGCCGACTTGGTTTTTAACGAGCCGAGCACGAGCCCAACGTGGCTTGACTAGACTCGGTTCGTTTACATCCCTAGAAACAATAACAATAGGTAGCGATCTATATGTAGATCCCAAGAAGAATAGATGGATATATACAACAACCATACTGAGTTAAAGTCCCACTAAAAAGTAGAAGAGTTCTATCAGTAGGGGTCGGGATGTAGGCAACCATATCTCCACCGCAAAGGATGAAGATGTTGATTTCATGAAGACCCCCAACTCCGTACTACATGAGGACACAACACTGGGAAGAAAGAAACGAGAAGAATAATCCAAGAAAACAGAGAAAAAAAACCCCTACCTAAAGCAACCTTAATTAGCCCTAAACAGCTATGGAATCAACAACTTTGACCAGTGCCGTCAACTACCACCTCTTCATGTGTCCAAACCATCTCAACCTTTCCTCTCGTATCTTCTCTAAAGTATATGCAACCACAAACTTTTCCCAAAAGACTCCATTTCTTGTTCTGTCCAATCGTGTGTGCTCATACATTCATCTCAACATCCTCATCTCATCTCAACTATTTCTAGCTTGGGCATCCGTTTCTTTTTGATGGCCAACACTCGTAACAGTAAAGCATTGTTGGTCTAACAATAACCTTAAAGAATTTTTCTTTTAGTTTAATAGGGAATCTCTTGTCACACAAAACACTTGTGGATGCTCGCCATCTATACCAAACCGCATGTATAGATGGATATAAAATTTAAAAGTAAAGAAATTTAATTCTTTTAATTGAAACTTACGTAATTTTAATAATTTTTCATATAACGGTACATGTTTTACGACACCATATAATTTATTAGTTTTAATTAAGTTATCGGATGATAGAACTTTAGAAGGAGAAAAAGCGTTTGATGTCCATATATATTTCTAGTACACAGTACAAAACTATAAATCACAAAATGTCAAAGAGGTAGAGCCCACAATAATGAAACGGCCCAAACATACTTTTCAAATCATTCAGGATCAGGACAATTTGTCATTATCAAATAATTGGATCAATCTATTATGTTAAATCATCAAAACAATGTAATCTTTTAGTTATGTTTATCCGTGGTATGTAACAATACTAGTAGATGCGTAGTCATGTGTTGCACTAGGGGTGTTTATAATGTTGAAACTTAATATATAAGAAAAGAAACTTAAAAAAAATTAACGTTAAACGTTTATAAAAATAAACATGTTACAACATATAATTCAGGATTTTGTTATACAGTGTTTTATAGTCTGTTTATAAAAATTAAAAACTATATTTTTATAATCTCAGATATTAAAAAAAAAATAACTTTTAGGCCAAACTTCAATATACAAAACTTTTGTAATCAATTTTAAAAGTAAAAAATACACTAGTTTTAGTATTAAATCAATGGTGAAGCCGTCAGAGACAGGGATGAAATTAGTCAATTACATAGGGCCCAGTCAAATTCATATGTGAAGTGGAAAAAAAATTCTAGAATTCATACGGATATGTATAAGCACATCATACATGCACATGGTTTCAAGAAAAGCTCTACGACTAGCCAATCATGTCCCAAACCGTGATTGATGCACAAATGTTATATTTCTACAATCATTTATGTTTTCAAGTAGTAATATTATAACCAATCATGATAATACTTTATGAAGATATTGTATTGAAATTGTTGGATTATTTTTGCATACAAATCCTTGTGTTGGTTTAATTTTGTGTTAAACTTGAAAAAAGATCATAGCTTAACTTTGTTTAAACAATTAACAAATCTAAGAGTTCAAGTTATAGAACTATAAATTTTTATGTTCCAATAAGGACCATTTAAACAATTAGAAAACAAGATTCCGGTCATCTGTAATACCTAAGGTAATTAGTTATCTTCCACTTAATTAAGAGCATGTCAGCAGGGTCACATCATTGAGTATAATTGGTTGTACTAAAGAATGGTGCGTTTTCGTTTCTTTTTCTTTTTTCTTTTTGCTCTTTCCACGTGTCACATCAGAGAATGCTGTCACAACTCATTTTTTCCTTCTATGTTTCTGACTTTGAGAGACGCCACAACTTCAAGTTAGGATACCATAGCAATGTCACATAGTGTGGAATTATGTTCCTTGGAATGGCGTGAAAGAATTTCACGTCTACCACAATAGTATAGCGGAAAAGATATAACTCATAGTCACATGGACTAATCACGACTTTTTATCATGGGACGACTTGTCTATCATGTATACCTTTCCATGATAAAACAAGTATTGTTTAATAATTAAATTTCAATTGTTTATATATAAATCAATAATATATGTAAAAAGTGATAAAACAAAAGGTCTATTTATAATAAAGTTTCCTCATCTTTCAAAAGGGAATTCGATATCAAAATGCATGACATGATTTATTATAAACTTTCCCAAATTAATGCGCTTATAATGATTGTAACACGGCCCACGGGGAATCCTATATTCCTAAATCGTATGCGGCTATGTGCCTATGACCCTATGTTCAATGTTCTTTGGTAATAATAAGTATATGTCTTAGAAATGTAACAAAAGCGCCCGTGGCCTAATGGATAAGGCGTCTGACTTCTAATCAGGCGATTGTGGGTTCGAGTCCCACCGGGCGTGTATTTTTGTTTTTTTACCGGTTCTTGTAACACATGTCATGCCGTTGTCATCCCAAAGTTCTTTAATGCTGTAATAAAAATTACATACGAGACCCCTTAACTTATTTCAATAACATTTTAGCCCACAAAACCTTTTAAAGCTTGCACATCTTGTTGAGTGAAATCTATTGAACATCAAGCCCCAACAATTCTTAGCCTCTATTCCAATGTTTTCAGAACCGGTTCGGTTATACGACCGGTCTTCTTCGGAATAAAGGTCGGACCGGAACCGATTGGTCGACCGGAAGGTTTAACCGGTGCACGTCATATATAATATAAAAAATATATACCATACAAAAAATGCAAAATATATCAATATTACCAATTGCATATCATATGAAACAACCAACAGACCAAATAACTAGAAAATATCAAGTTAAGTTTAACAAAACAAGTCAACATGTTCAAACAAAAGACCGCAAGCTATGTTTAAAAATCAACATAAATATAATAGGAATAGAAACATATCATCCAAGATCTTCGGTCCAACCAATATAATAGGAATAGAAACATATCCAAAGGATCCCTGGCCCATATCAATTACTATACAACGATAAATGAAAAAAAAAATTTGTCAACCGATCGATCCACCGGTCCAACCAGTATGATTTCGGCCGATCCAACCGGTCTGAATACGAACCCGCCGAACTTTTAAGGCTCCGGTTCAATGTAGGCATTCGGTGCGGAAAGAGACCGAATCCCGGTCGGACCCGGTTTGACCGGGCGGTCCGATCCGGTTCAGAAACCATTGCTCTATTCTTTAGTACATAACCTTTGATCCATGTCCAAGCACTAGAACAGGGGCGGATTCAGGAGAAAAAGTCAGGGGTAGCGTTAAAAAAAAAATGTCGGGACTAACGGGGGTTCGGGGGCAGCGCCCCCGATTTTTTTTTTAGGTAATTAACGGACTTCTGATCATATTTTCAAGGGGTTTTTGATCATATTTTTAGGTAAAAACCATAAAACTTCTTTCAGGGGTCGCGAAAAATTCGTTTCAGGGGTCGCGAAAAACCGAAAGCTTAAAAAAATATAAAAATTGCACCGGGGGGGGGGGGGGTAAAAGTTCAGGGGCAGCGAACGCTACCCCTGGGGCCTTCTTAGATCCGCCCCTGCACTAGAATGAGCAACGATAAGCTCATTAGTTTGTCGTTCACATGCATCAGTCGTACTTATTTTTCGAGGGTTACTAGAAAAAAAAAGAACATTTAAAACAAATTAAATCAGAAATATTGTTTGTATTCTTAATGTTGTAATTAGGTTTACACATGAGGGACCTTTATATAGAGAACCATATGATTTAAGATCACTAATGTTATGGTCTAATGAAACTTTTTTAAATACATCGATTAGTTATCGTTGCTCGTTATGTGACCACTGATGTTCATATATCATTAGCAACATTGGCATATTTTTTTAGATACACTGATTAGTTATTTTGGAGTTTGAGAAAACAAAGAGCTAAAATGATAAAGTTTAATTGAAAAAAAATGAGCCTGAATCTATAAGATTAATTCTTGGAATTTGCAACTTCCATTGTGGTGTAATGGTAGGAAGCCTATGTTCTTTATTGGAGACACAGGTTCGATTCTTACGGGCAACACATTGAAAGGGGCATTGACGATGAGGGGAAACTTGGGACTGAAAAGTCATAAGTTCGATCTCTGCGCTCCTAGGTTTTACCACCCGGCCGCTCGTGAAGGTGGATTTTCCCTGGAATGAGTTCAACTGGTGTAAATAGTCATCGGGTTTTTCGGGACACTCGTTGACCGTTCAAAAAAAAAATCTTGGAATTTAAGAGAGCTAATTTAACTGAGTTGACTGTTGAGTTGAGGTTAGGTTCACTGAAAAGAGATCCATCGGGTTATGGGCCAGAGTTTATCCTGCTAATTGGGCCAAGTAATTAATTGATTAGCTGGATTCAAATTAAGAGTTTGGGCAGAGGTGTACAAAACTACAAATTGGTTAATTTTAATAACGGGTGTCTATAAAGAATTGTTTGTTCATTTGGGTAAATATTTTTGATTTGATCCATGCGGCTGCATGAGTGACTATTAATGATTTTCATACTTTCTTACAATCTTACAAATATTAAGATTTTGTATACTTAAAAATTGTTATTTATTGCCATCTAACAAATCATGATTTTATACTTAAATTATTTTAGTTGTTTTATTATTATATACTGTTATTGATTTGTTATTGATTGGAGTCCTTTTTTGAAAAAGGAACTCTCTAATAATTATCAATTATCGTATGTCAATTTATATAACGAACACACGATATTCTTTTCTATCATGTTTCTTGGTTGTTGGTTCACTCATACTTTATTATCATGTTTCTTGGTTGTTGGTTCTCCCTTGTATTTGGTTGTTTTAATTATTGTTGTGGGTTCGTTCCAATGGTAGTAATGGAAGGTCACTAGTTCGAGATATGACGTTTGCGCTGGAGGATGTTTTACCTAGTTGCTTGGGGTTTTTTCTAATGGTCTTGGTGTGGATTTGAGCCGTAATAAGCGGAAATGCACGATGATACGATACAATCTCTAGATAGTATCTCGACCCAAATTTGGCCTCTAAATAAAATTGATTGTTTGAATTTGTTATTAAGCTTCAAAATCAGTCCAATATATTGTTATATACCCAAGTGGATTTGAAACTCTCGGTTTGAATCACTTAGGAACACCATCAAAGAAGAAACTTACTTGAGAGAAACCCCCTAGTGACCTCAATGCCCCATTATTATTCCCATACCATTGGGTCATTTCCCTTTGATTTGGAAGATTAGTGATCTTAAAGAACATAACTTAAATTGGTTTCGCAAAGTGTGAGTCTAGTGGTCCAGTTGGTTTAGTCAAAGCCATACATTTTATCAAAATATCATGTTTAGTGAAAATCATTTAATTAAACAAACTAAAAACTCTTATTGGTTGGAGTCCTTTTTTAAAAAAAAGAACTCTCCAAAAATTAGCGTATGCCATTTTATGTAACGAACACACGGTATTCTTTAGTAAAAGGCGAAAGAATAGTTCGCTTTGTGTTTGTTACATGGCTGCGCTGAATTCCTTGAAACGAGCTCGGTTGGTTATATACAAACATCCTCACTTCCTAATTCTACTAACCTGCCCAATGTGGGACAAACCCTGCTCGTTTCCAATAAGTGTCATGTTTCTTGGTATCTTCAAATCATGTGTCATGTATCCTATGTATGATGACACAAGTTTAGAAGATTAGTGATCTCGATCTCAAAGAACATATCAAAAATCTTTTTCGCAAACAGGCGTATCGTCAATGTCAAACATCCAGGATGGCTTATGTTGTGATGGCAAGGCACGATGAGTCTAGTGGTCAGTCAGTTGGTCCAAGTATTTTTCATCGAAACCGTTTCTTATTCCCTAAATCTGAACTAACATTAGTTAGATTTTATATTTGCTTTCATAGATGATGAACTTTAGTAATAGCAAGCACAGTGATTTTATGATATGTTGATAATTATAAAATTCTAAAATAATATTAGAAAAAAAATAGAAAAACACTATATTATTATTGTTAGAGTCCCTTCTATTGAAGAAACTCTCCAAAAATTATCGTATGCCATTTTATACAACGAACACACGGTATTCTTTAGTAAAAGGCGAAAGAATAGATCGCTTCGTGTTTGTTGCATGGCTGCGTGAATTCCTTGAAACGAGCTCGGTTGGTTATATACAAACATCCTCACTTCCTAATTCTACTAACCTGCCCAATGTGGGACAAACCCTGCTCGTTTCCAATAAGTGTCATGTTTCTTGGTATCTTCAAATCATGTGTCATGTATCCTATGTATGATGACACAAGTTTAGAAGATTAGTGATAAGAACATATCAAAGATCTTTTTCGCAAAGAGGTGTATCGTCAATGTCAAACATCCAGGATGGCTTATGTTGTGATGGCAAGGGACGATGTGTCTAGTGGTCAGTCAGTTGGTCCAAGTATTTTTCATCAAAACGGTTTCTTATTCACTAAATCTGAACTAAAATTAGTTAGATTTCATGGATTATGAACTTTTGTATAGCAAGAACAGTGATTTAATGATTTGTTTATAATTATAAAATTCAAAAATAAATTGGAAAAAAAAAAGAAAAAAACTAAACTGTTATTGTTAGAGTCACTTCTATAGAAGAAACTCTCTAAAAATTATCGTATGCCATTTTATACAACGAACACACGGTATTCTTTAGTAAAAGGCGAAAGAATAGATCGCTTTGTGTTTGTTGCATGGCTGCGTGAATTCCTTGAAACGAGCTCGGTTGGTTATATACAAACATCCTCACTTCCTAATTCTACTAACCTGCCCAATGTGGGACAAACCCTGCTCGTTTCCAATAAGTGTCATGTTTCTTGGTATCTTCAAATCATATGTCATGTATCCTATGTATGATGACACAAGTTTAGAAGATTAGTGATAAGAACATATCAAAGATCTTTTTCGCAAACAGGTGTATCGTCAATGTCAAACATCCAGGATGGCTTATGTTGTGATGGCAAGGGACGATGAGTCTAGTGGTCAGTCAGTTGGTCCAAGTATTTTTCATCAAAACGGTTTCTTATTCACTAAATCTGAACTAAAATTAGTTAGATTTCATGGATTATGAACTTTTGTATAGCAAGAACAGTGATTTAATGATCTGTTTATAATTATAAAATTCAAAAATAAATTGGAAAAAAAAAAGAAAAAAACTAAACTGTTATTGTTAGAGTCACTTCTATAGAAGAAACTCTCTAAAAATTATCGTATGCCATTTTATACAACGAACACACGGTATTCTTTAGTAAAAGGCGAAAGAATAGTTCGCTTTGTGTTTGTTACATGGCTGCGTGAATTCCTTGAAACGAGCTCGGTTGGTTATATACAAACATCCTCACTTCCTAATTCTACTAACCTGCCCAATGTGGGACAAACCCTGCTCGTTTCCAATAAGTGTCATGTTTCTTGGTATCTTCAAATCATGTGTCATGTATCCTATGTATGATGACACAAGTTTAGAAGATTAGTGATAAGAACATATCAAAGATCTTTTTCGCAAACAGGTGTATCGTCAATGTCAAACATCCAGGATGGCTTATGTTGTGATGGCAAGGGACGATGAGTCTAGTGGTCAATCAGTTGGTCCAAGTATTTTTCATCAAAACGGTTTCTTATTCACTAAATCTGAACTAAAATTAGTTAGATTTCATGGATTATGAACTTTTGTATAGCAAGAACAGTGATTTAATGATCTGTTTATAATTATAAAATTCAAAAATAAATTGGAAAAAAAAAAGAAAAACACTAAACTGTTATTGTTAGAGTCACTTCTATAGAAGAAACTCTCTAAAAATTATCGTATGCCATTTTATACAACGAACACACGGTATTCTTTAGTAAAAGGCGAAAGAATAGTTCGCTTTGTGTTTGTTACATGGCTGCGTGAATTCCTTGAAACGAGCTCGGTTGGTTATATACAAACATCCTCACTTCCTAATTCTACTAACATGCCCAATGTGGGACAAACCCTGCTCGTTTCCAATAAGTGTCATGTTTCTTGGTATCTTCAAATCATGTGTCATGTATCCTATGTAAGATGACACAAGTTTAGAAGATTAGTGATAAGAACATATCAAAGATCTTTTTCGCAAACAGGTGTATCGTCAATGTCAAACATCCAGGATGGCTTATGTTGTGATGGCAAGGGACGATGAGTCTAGTGGTCAGTCAGTTGGTCCAAGTATTTTTCATCAAAACGGTTTCTTATTCACTAAATCTGAACTAAAATTAGTTAGATTTCATGGATTATGAACTTTTGTATAGCAAGAACAGTGATTTAATGATCTGTTTATAATTATAAAATTCAAAAATAAATTGGAAAAAGAAAAAGAAAAACACTAAACTGTTATTGTTAGAGTCACTTCTATAGAAGAAACTCTCTAAAAATTATCGTATGCCATTTTATGTAACGAACACACGGTATTCTTTAGTAAAAGGCGAAAGAATAGTTCGCTTTGTGTTTATTACATGGCTGCGTGAATTCCTTGAAACGAGCTCGGTTGGTTATATACAAACATCCTCACTTCCTAATTCTACTAACCTGCCCAATGTGGGACAAACCCTGCTCGTTTCCAATAAGTGTCATGTTTCTTGGTATCTTCAAATCATGTGTCATGTATCCTATGTATGATGACACAAGTTTAGAAGATTAGTGATCTCGATCTCAAAGAACATATCAAAAATCTTTTTCGCAAACAGGTGTATCGTCAATGTCAAACATCCAGGATGGCTTATGTTGTGATGGCAAGGGACGATGAGTCTAGTGGTCAGTCAGTTGGTCCAAGTATTTTTCATCGAAACGGTTTCTTATTCCCTAAATCTGAACTAACATTAGTTAGATTTCATGTTTGCTTTCATAGATGATGAACTTTTGTAATAGCAAGAACAGTGATTTAATGATATGTTTATAATTATAAAATTCTAAAAATAAATTGGAAAAAAAATAGAAAAACACTAAACTGTTATTGTTAGAGTCCCTTCTATTGAAGAAACTCTCCAAAAATTATCGTATGCCATTTTATACAACGAACACACGGTATTTTTTAGTAAAAGGCGAAAGAATAGTTCGCTTTGTGTTCATTGCATGGCTGCATGATTTCTTTCAATAGCAGCTGGGTGTATTATATACAGCATCATCACTTTCTAACTTTACCAAGCAGCCAATGTGGGAACTCCTCCCCTCATTTCCTAATTTCCTATACTTACTTGTTTTCCCAAATCTCTGACCTAACACTAGATCATATGCTGCTTTGGTGGCCATTGTTATGATCATTACGTTCGAGTCGGAACTCGATATCTCATCTACCCGAAATCAGGTGCAAGAGACGACACGCTTCTTTCAACAGAGCGTACCTCATATACAGACATTGAAACTACGCCTACCGGATCTCATTTCTTTCGGTAACCCAATTTGACTGACTTGAAAAGTATAATGTTTCTTCGGTAACATCTATACACACTTACTTTTCCAGAACCGGTTTCACGGGTCGGGTTTCACGAGTCACACAGGTTTCACAGTCGTTCTTCCAGTCAAACCTGTCTAGATCACATCAACCGACACCACGTTACAAAACTTTTTTATAATTTTATATGCAGCCGTTAAAAAAAAAGATATTGCAGTTGCAGAAAACAATCTGATCAGTTTTTTTTTCCCGCCAAAACCAACATACAGTTAGATAAGTAGTTGAAAATCTTCATATAAAAAACTCCATTACGCAGCTCTTTTATCTCTCAATCAGCTCCAATGGCGAAAATCAAATCCACCAAGAACTCCATCTTAACCATTAATCCACATCTCTACCCTCAATTCCTCCTTTTCTTTTCCCCCAAGAATCATCCCAGAAACCCTCCGCCATCCTCCTCCCCTTCATCATGCATACTCTTGTCACTCACTCTCTTCCTCGCTTCGATTCTGTGTTTCACAGCGATCAATCCGTTTCTCGACACAAATTCGGTGTCTATAATCACTCGTACGGCCACCTACTCTCCTCTTTTTCTTGCCTCACTGTCGTCGGTTTATCAAGATCCAAACGCAGAAGATAACGATTCGCCGGTGAGCCTCTCCGTCACTTCAATGGTGCCATTGCCGCCTCGTTCGGTGGCAGGAAATTCGTCGGAGTTCTGGAAGCAGCCGGATGGAGAAGGTTTCGAGCCGTGTTTGAGTTTCGGTTTGAAGTATCGGAGGAGATCTGTTAAAATTGCGCGTGAGAAAAAGAGGTTCTTAGTGGTTGTCGTTTCGGGAGATTTGTTGCAGATTCGGAATCAGATTGTTGATGCGGTTGTTATTGCGAGAATTCTGGAAGCTGCGTTGGTTTTGCCGGTGATAAAAGGAGACGAAAGGTAACTGTAAATTTATCCCCAATTCAATTAGGGATTTCTGTTCCTGATTGTTGATTTAGGGCTTGAATTATGCATGATTATGTTCCTTATTTTTCAATTTAGGGTTATTGCTTGAATGATTATTCCCCTATTTGATATAGGGTTCATAATTTGTCCATATGATTGGTTTGAGATTCTGATCTAGGGTTCATAATATGTTCCTATTGTGCAGTGAATTTTCTGAAATTTTCGATGTAGAGCACTTTAGGAAGACTTTAAAAGCAGACATTCGAGTAGTATCATCACTTCCGTCTACACATTTAGTTTCATGGCAGTCATTAGAGAATCAAATTCCATACAACGTCCCTCCGTTTTGGATTCGTGCAAGATTCTTCAAGAAAGTGAGAAACATCAGCTACTATATCTGTCTGCTAAGTTTTGGGTCTAGAAACAACCACAGTTAACAATCTTTGAAATCTTAATGTTTTTGCAGCTTAATGAAGAAGGGTCTCTTGTATTAACAGGGTTAGATTCAAAACTTTCAAAGAATCTCTCACCAGACCTTCAAAAACTCAAATGCAAGGTGCTAAAATTGATCAACTCTTTCGGACTTTCTTCAATTTGTGATAAGTCGATTTTTATGATCACATTTGCTCGTTACAGGTGGCGTTTCATGCACTGAAGTTCGCTAAACCAGTAAGAGAACTTGGTAACCGAATCGCCAGAAGAATGTGGATCGAAGGCCCGTATGTAGCCATTCATCTCAGTCTTGAAAAAGATTTGTGGGTAAGAACAGGTTGCCCAACAGGATTAGGCTCAGAGTATGACAGCATCATAAACAAAGAACGGGAATCTAATCCCGAGTTTCTTGCTAAAAGTTCAAACACTAACTGCCCTCTTAATGCTCTAGAAGCAGCAAGGTACAACTTTCGCAAATTTCTCCTGCTTGAGAAATAGACCATATGGACCGAAACTGGTTATAAATTTAGGAAAACATTGCAGACTTCTTAAAGAATCGGGGGCACCAGCAAATGCTCGAGTGTACATTGCAGGTGGTGAGCCGTTTGGGGGTGATCGAGCCATTATGCCATTGAAAACAGAATTTGTTAATCTGGTGACAAGGGATACGTTGGCTCGAGATGTTGAGCTCAATCCCTACAGAAACAGAAGCGCTATTTTGACAGCAATCGACTATATTGTTTCGTTAAGTAGTGATGTTTTTCTTCCTTCTTACAATGGTCAAATGGCCCAAGCTTTGCAGGTATGTATTCTAACAAGTTTATTATGACTTATGGGTTAGGTTGGTTCGATCATGATTGTTTGTTTGTGGTTTTTCAAGGGTCATCGTGCATATGTTGGACACAGAAAATATGTAACAACATCTATGAATTTCAAGGGGCAACCGCAGCCGAGGGGCAAGAGGAGAGATCGAGATGTAGGGGCAAGAGGAGAGATCGAGATGTAATAGTATTTCCGGTGCCAGAATGTATGTGTAAACACTAGCCGAAGTTGGCTGTTACTTAACCGGACCATTTGTATAGATTCTTGACTTGGAATTTGCTGGTTCTACGATATGAATCACTTGTCAATTGGAATTTCTGTCAAAAGCTTTGTTAAAAGTCTCTTTTATACTACTACCACTTAAACAACATATCTTCTTTACCTGTTTATGATGATCAATATAGTAAAGACTCATTTATCATCATTTACTGTCTAAAAAGAATAAAGATTTTCATGTCACCTGTTTATAATCGTAAAATTCTGATGAAATTTAAAAGAACTTTAAACTGGTCTTGTTAGAGGCCCTTCTATAGAAGGAACTCTCCAAAAATTAGCGTATGCCATTTTATACAACGAACACACGGTATTCTTTAGTAAAAGGCGAAAGAATAGTTCGCTTTGTGTTCATTGCATGGCTGCGTGCTTTACTCAAATGCAGCTGGGTTTGTTATATACGGACATCCTCACTTCTAGTTTTACCAACCAGCCAATGTGGGAATCCTTCCTCAGATTTCCTAATTTCCTATACCAACTGTTTTCCCAAATCTGACCTAGCACTAGATCATTTGTTAGACCATTGTTTTGATCATTAGTTCTAGTCTGAACTAGATATCTGTCTGATCACCGAAATTGGGTTGTCGGTTGGCTATGAGTCAAGTGAATGTGACGACACGCTTCTTTCAGTGGTGCGTAATTGTCATCAAGAGACTTACTCGTATTATAATTCGTATATAATCTTTCTTTACAAATGTTTAACTAGGGATTACGTCTACTGTATGTCGTTTCTTTCTACCCGTTACGCAAAACCCTACTACCAGGCCTTCTACATGATTTTCGTTTTTTTTTCCTGTTATGAAAGTCAATAATCCTCGCCCAGACCTTGATGCCCAAACAACACAGACAGGGGTGACTTTCGCATTGTACCTAGACCAAACCGGAACAGGTTGATAGCAAATATAGGAATTGAGGACCGAACCTATATTAATATACAGGTTAGAACCGACTGATTTAGCGGGTCGATCCCACGGGTTTCACAAATGCACACTCCTACACACATTAACAAATAGTCAAATACTATACACACTACTTTTATGAAATGGGTTTCACGGGTCTGTTTCACAAATAACTCAGGTTTCAAAATTTTCTTCCTATCTAGATCGAGCATCAATGACGCCATGTCATGAACTTCAAAGGTTTATAATTTTACCGCAGTTGCAGAAAACAATCTTGATCATTTCTCCCGCCAAAACTAACATACAGTAGTTACATGAGTAATTGAAGATCGTCATATAAGAAACCCCATATGCACCTCTTCATCTCTCAATCATCGATTTGTATGTTGGAAGCGTATGAGGTACGGGTGTTGAACCCACAAACTATACTATAACTCTTAATCGTGTATTCACTGTTTTCATAGTTAAGTTTTTTATCTCTTCAAACAAAGAACAGGTAAAATTGAAACAAAACCGAACTATCACTATTCACTAGTATGAAATGTTATCTCGCAACATAAATGGGGGCCAGTAGTTTAAATTGAAATACTTCTAGATTTGTAGTGAGTGAGATTACCGATATAGTTTATTACTGTTGGATGTGTAGTTGTGTACGCTCGACCTCATCAGTTTTCATGAAGGTCAGCAAAAATTAAGTTACTATTGGATGTGTGTTATCATGCTACATTAACAGTCTTCAATTTTCAAAATGCACAGATCGTTTAGTTACTTTTGCCTTCTCCTCTAATAGGTAGTACTTGCATTTTGAAAATTGAAGACTGTGCATTTATATATTATGTTTCTAATGTGTATGTTTTATGGCATTGATCATAGTTAGTTTATCAAAACCAACTATTTTCAATCTCTAGTAATCAATACTTGTGTACGGAGAGAAAATGAGAGACTACAGAGAGAGAGGTGCAATAATAACTCATACAACAAAGTAATCGCATCAAGTGTGGTACGAAGATTCGAATACACAAAGCATTGCTTCGAAGATCATTAAAGATGTTACACACTAAGATCAGAGACTTGAAATCTATTTACAAATCCTAACATGTTCAGCAGGGAGAGGAGACTCGCTGGAACCATCCATGATTAAGGGCTTCTTGAGCTGTTATCCTCTTCTCAGGGTCATATGTCAGAAACTTGTTCAACAGATCAAATCCCAGCTCTGTAAGTGCAGGTGAACCTGTAAAAGTAGCTACAGGGAATCTCTTCCTCAAACAATTGTAAGGCTGCTTGACAAAGTTGGACTTGACTCCCGGCAGCTTGGAATAGCCAGGCCAGATCGAGTCATTCGGTGTGCCAAGAGTTCTAAAAATCTTGTCAATCTGTTCAAGTTCCCGGCTGCCATCAAACAGTGGTTTCTTGGACAACAACTCTGCCATTATACAACCAACTGACCACATATCAACAGCAGTCGAATAATTTTTCATCCCCAAAAGAAGCTCAGGAGCCCTGTACCAAAGTGTGACCACCAACGAAGTATAGGGTTTAAGTGGGCTTGCATACTGCCGTGACATCCCAAAATCACAAATCTTCAACTCGCCATCATTGTTCAGCAGCAAGTTTGATGTCTTCAAATCCCTATGCATCACATAGTTATCATGAAGATAGGATAAACCCTCCAATAAATTTATCATAAGGCGTTTGACCTCGCCCTGACTAAACGGCTGCTTCTTGCGCTCCATGTATCCTTTGAGTTCATTATCAACATACTCCATAACCATATAAACACCATTAAAGTCATCCATAACTACTTCCTTCATTTGAACAAGTGAAGGGTGTTGTAACATCCCAAGAATGTTAATCTCTCTTAAAGCAGTCACGGGAAAGCCTTCTGTTTCCTTTCCTGTCTTCACCTTCTTTAACGCCACAATATCACCCGTTTTCAGATCCCTAGCTTTGTGAACAACACCATAGGTGCCTTCACTAATCTTCCCCAATCTTTCAAACTCGAATACATTTCTACAGCTTGGAATCAGGCCCGTTCCAGTGCTCGGCACGTCTTCATCATCACTATAACTTTCTGAACTCAAATAATCAACATTCTCTGGACAATGGCCATCTTCAGTAGATAAGGAAGAGACCTCATCGTTCCTTTCTGAGCTTTCTTGCTTGAACTCCCCACTTTCTAGGCTTGAATTGTTGAGATCAGATTCAATAACCGGCGAATCATTAAAAGCCCACTTTGATCTTGCTAACTTTGGTTCATCAATGTATTCTCCATCTTCACCTTCAATTTCTCGATAATGCTCTTCGGGAGTTCTGGTAGCAAAAGAGTTTGGAATTTCCACATCATCTGAAACATTAGACACAATAGACTCCACAGAAGAAATTTGCAACTCACTGTTAGCAGAAACAGAACATCTTTCAATCTTCCCAAAATCTTTAAACAATTTTGGCGAAGAAGAAGAACGAGTAATATCAGAACTAACCGAAGAAGAGGTAGTGAGAACTCTGTTCTTACAAGAGATCTTCACCTGCTTCTCAACTCTATCCCACACAATAGGTGAAAACTTCCTTTTCTTGTCTGACCCCTTTTCAACTTCCCTGTTTCTGTTCTCTAAACATGAATCAAACGGGTGCCCTAACCGGCCCCGCTCACCGTCACTGGATCTATTCCTTCCAACTGAACTGTTAACAAATTCAGAGTTCGATCGATGATCAAGGCTTCTGTGAGCAAAACGGTGGTTATAAGAACGGGTTTCTTCATCGGAACGATTCGAGTAACTTTTCCTCGAGAAGTTCTGTCGTCCTGCCGCCATAATTAGTAACAACACCAACAACTATTTTTCAGCGACCAACAATCGAATACAACAATGATATGAAAAGATGAAACCCTAGCACAGATCTATAACCCCCAAATTATATCGGAAGGTTATATAATCCGAATTAGTTCTACAGCCTTTCTTTTGGAAAACACTTACAAAATACGTCGTAACAAAAAACCCTAATTCTCAGATCGGAAAGAAACCAACCGGATATTTTCAAATCAAAACGGAAAAAGACGAAATCGAAACCGAATATGAGAAATCAATATGTAAACAGCAAAGATCTGGCAAATTGATTGTGCGATTTATGGTTTTGGACAGTGAATCGGTAACGATCTTCGTTCTTTCGAACCTCAAATTTGGAAATTCTGTTTTGAGGCCGAAAATCAATCAAAGGCGACGATGTGTCTTACCGGAACACGGATCTCCAGATTCGGATGAACGCCGAGGGTAAAATCAAGCAGGATTCGGAGAGATCTGCAACCTTATCGCTTCACGAGAGCCGCCCTAAAATCGATATCTTCCTTCGTCGGCAATCTCAATCAACGATTTAAATATATGGTGTGAAAACGCGTATGATCGGGGACCGACGTATTTTAATGGGCTTTTTTGTGGTTGGGCCTCTTGTAAGAGCCTTTTGAGCTTTTAAGTCAGCAATTTTGGGCCTTTGGGCTTGTTTTTAGCAAAACGGGTTATCCATAATGCGCTAAAGGTGCGTTTACTAGAAAATCTTCGGCACAAAAACTATTTAACATGAAA
>JBCNJP010000025.1:80806893-80838673 GCA_039602395.1 Deinandra increscens subsp. villosa | reverse complement strand
TTGAGTTGACTGTTAGGTTGAGGTTCACTGAAAAGAGATCCATAGGGTTATGGGCCAGAGTTTATCCTGCTAATTGGGCCAAGTAATTAATTGATTAGCTGGATTCAAATTAAGAGTTTGGGCAGAGGTGTACAAACTGGTTAATTTTAATAACGGGTGTCTATAAAGAATTGTTTGTTCATTTTAGTAAATATATTTGATTTGATCCATGCTGCTACATGATTGACTATTAATGATTTTCATACTTTCTTACAAATATTAAGATTTTGTATACTTAATAATTGTTATTTATTGCCTCTAACAAATCATGATTTTATACTTATATTAAATTAGTTGTTTTAATATTATAAACTGTTATTGATTGGAGTCCTTTTTTGAAATAGGAACTCTCTAATAATTATCGTATGCCAATCTATATAACGAACACACGATATTCTTTTCTATCATGTTTCTTGGTTGTTGGTTCACTCATACTTTATTATCATGTTTCTTGGTTGTTGGTTCCCCCTTGTATTTGGTTGTTTTAATTATTGTTGTGGGTTCGTTCCAATGGTAGTAATGGAAGGTCACTAGTTCGAGATATGACGTTTGCGCTGGAGGATGTTTTACCTAGTTGCTTGGGTTTTTTCTAATGGTCTTGGTGTGGATTTGAGCCCTAATAAGCGGAATGCACGATGATATGATACAATCTCTAGATAGTATCTCGACCCAAATTTAGCCTCTAAATAAAAATAATTGTTTTAATTTGTTATTAAGCTTCAAAATCAGTCCAATATATTGTTATATACCCAAGTGGATTTGAAACTCTCGGTTTGAATCACTTAGGAACACCATCAAAGAGGAAACTTACTTTAGAGAAACCTCCTTGTGACCTCAATGCCCCATTATTATTCCCATACCATTGGGTCAATTCCCTTTGATTTGGAAGATTAGTGATCTTAAAGAACATAACTTAAATTGGTTTCGCAAAGTGTGAGTCTAATGGTCCAGTTGGTTTAGTCGAAGCCATACATTTTATCAAAATAACAGACGGGCTTGTAACAAAATGTTATTGTTTCCAACCCTGTGAGTGCAACTCATTACTTTAATGGTATTTCTGTGTTTTACATATCATATTTAGTGAAAACCATTTAATTTAACAAACTAAAAACTCTTATTGGTTGGAGTTCTTTTTTTTGAAAAAAAAACTCTCCAAAAATTAGCGTATGCCATTTTATGTAACGAACACACGGTATTCTTTAGTAAAAGGCGAAAGAATAGTTCGCTTTGTGTTTGTTGCATGGCTGCGTGAATTCCTTGAAACGATTCCTTGAAACGAGCTCGGTTGGTTATATACAAACATCCTCACTTCCTAATTCTACTAACCTGCCCAATGTGGGACAAACCCTGCTCGTTTCCAATAAGTGTCATGTTTCTTGGTATCTTCAAATCATGTGTCATGTATCCTATGTATGATGACACAAGTTTAGAAGATTAGTGATAAGAACATATCAAAGATCTTTTTCGCAAACAGGTGTATCGTCAATGTCAAACATCCAGGATGGCTTATGTTGTGATGGCAAGGGACGATGAGTCTAGTGGTCAGTCAGTTGGTCCAAGTATTTTTCATCAAAACGGTTTCTTATTCACTAAATCTGAACTAAAATTAGTTAGATTTCATGGATTATGAACTTTTGTATAGCAAGAACAGTGATTTAATGATCTGTTTATAATTATAAAATTCAAAAATAAATTGGAAAAAAAAAAAGAAAAACACTAAACTGTTATTGTTAGAGTCACTTCTATAGAAGAAACTCTCTAAAAATTATCGTATGCCATTTTATACAACGAACACACGGTATTCTTTAGTAAAAGGCGAAAGAATAGATCGCTTCGTGTTTGTTGCATGGCTGCGTGAATTCCTTGAAACGAGCTCGGTTGGTTATATACAAACATCCTCACTTCCTAATTCTACTAACCTGCCCAATGTGGGACAAACCCTGCTCGTTTCCAATAAGTGTCATGTTTCTTGGTATCTTCAAATCATGTGTCATGTATCCTATGTATGATGACACAAGTTTAGAAGATTAGTGATAAGAACATATCAAAGATCTTTTTCGCAAAGAGGTGTATCGTCAATGTCAAACATCCAGGATGGCTTATGTTGTGATGGCAAGGGACGATGTGTCTAGTGGTCAGTCAGTTGGTCCAAGTATTTTTCATCAAAACGGTTTCTTATTCACTAAATCTGAACTAAAATTAGTTAGATTTCATGGATTATGAACTTTTGTATAGCAAGAACAGTGATTTAATGATTTGTTTATAATTATAAAATTCAAAAATAAATTGGAAAAAAAAAAGAAAAAAACTAAACTGTTATTGTTAGAGTCACTTCTATAGAAGAAACTCTCTAAAAATTATCGTATGCCATTTTATACAACGAACACACGGTATTCTTTAGTAAAAGGCGAAAGAATAGATCGCTTTGTGTTTGTTGCATGGCTGCGTGAATTCCTTGAAACGAGCTCGGTTGGTTATATACAAACATCCTCACTTCCTAATTCTACTAACCTGCCCAATGTGGGACAAACCCTGCTCGTTTCCAATAAGTGTCATGTTTCTTGGTATCTTCAAATCATATGTCATGTATCCTATGTATGATGACACAAGTTTAGAAGATTAGTGATAAGAACATATCAAAGATCTTTTTCGCAAACAGGTGTATCGTCAATGTCAAACATCCAGGATGGCTTATGTTGTGATGGCAAGGGACGATGAGTCTAGTGGTCAGTCAGTTGGTCCAAGTATTTTTCATCAAAACGGTTTCTTATTCACTAAATCTGAACTAAAATTAGTTAGATTTCATGGATTATGAACTTTTGTATAGCAAGAACAGTGATTTAATGATCTGTTTATAATTATAAAATTCAAAAATAAATTGGAAAAAAAAAAGAAAAAAACTAAACTGTTATTGTTAGAGTCACTTCTATAGAAGAAACTCTCTAAAAATTATCGTATGCCATTTTATACAACGAACACACGGTATTCTTTAGTAAAAGGCGAAAGAATAGTTCGCTTTGTGTTTGTTACATGGCTGCGTGAATTCCTTGAAACGAGCTCGGTTGGTTATATACAAACATCCTCACTTCCTAATTCTACTAACCTGCCCAATGTGGGACAAACCCTGCTCGTTTCCAATAAGTGTCATGTTTCTTGGTATCTTCAAATCATGTGTCATGTATCCTATGTATGATGACACAAGTTTAGAAGATTAGTGATAAGAACATATCAAAGATCTTTTTCGCAAACAGGTGTATCGTCAATGTCAAACATCCAGGATGGCTTATGTTGTGATGGCAAGGGACGATGAGTCTAGTGGTCAATCAGTTGGTCCAAGTATTTTTCATCAAAACGGTTTCTTATTCACTAAATCTGAACTAAAATTAGTTAGATTTCATGGATTATGAACTTTTGTATAGCAAGAACAGTGATTTAATGATCTGTTTATAATTATAAAATTCAAAAATAAATTGGAAAAAAAAAAGAAAAACACTAAACTGTTATTGTTAGAGTCACTTCTATAGAAGAAACTCTCTAAAAATTATCGTATGCCATTTTATACAACGAACACACGGTATTCTTTAGTAAAAGGCGAAAGAATAGTTCGCTTTGTGTTTGTTACATGGCTGCGTGAATTCCTTGAAACGAGCTCGGTTGGTTATATACAAACATCCTCACTTCCTAATTCTACTAACATGCCCAATGTGGGACAAACCCTGCTCGTTTCCAATAAGTGTCATGTTTCTTGGTATCTTCAAATCATGTGTCATGTATCCTATGTAAGATGACACAAGTTTAGAAGATTAGTGATAAGAACATATCAAAGATCTTTTTCGCAAACAGGTGTATCGTCAATGTCAAACATCCAGGATGGCTTATGTTGTGATGGCAAGGGACGATGAGTCTAGTGGTCAGTCAGTTGGTCCAAGTATTTTTCATCAAAACGGTTTCTTATTCACTAAATCTGAACTAAAATTAGTTAGATTTCATGGATTATGAACTTTTGTATAGCAAGAACAGTGATTTAATGATCTGTTTATAATTATAAAATTCAAAAATAAATTGGAAAAAGAAAAAGAAAAACACTAAACTGTTATTGTTAGAGTCACTTCTATAGAAGAAACTCTCTAAAAATTATCGTATGCCATTTTATACAACGAACACACGGTATTCTTTAGTAAAAGGCGAAAGAATAGTTCGCTTTGTGTTTGTTACATGGCTGCGTGAATTCCTTGAAACGAGCTCGGTTGGTTATATACAAACATCCTCACTTCCTAATTCTACTAACCTGCCTAATGTGGGACAAACCCTGCTCGTTTCCAATAAGTGTCATGTTTCTTGGTATCTTCAAATCATGTGTCATGTATCCTATGTATGATGACACAAGTTTAGAAGATTAGTGATAAGAACATATCAAAGATCTTTTTCGCAAACAGGTGTATCGTCAATGTCAAACATCCAGGATGGCTTATGTTGTGATGGCAAGGGACGATGAGTCTAGTGGTCAGTCAGTTGGTCCAAGTATTTTTCATCAAAACGGTTTCTTATTCACTCTGAACTAAAATTAGTTAGATTTCATGGATTATGAACTTTTGTATAGCAAGAACAGTGATTTAATGATATGTTTATAATTATAAAATTCAAAAATAAATTGGAAAAAAAAAAGAAAAACACTAAACTGTTATTGTTAGAGTCACTTCTATAGAAGAAACTCTCTAAAAATTATCGTATGCCATTTTATACAACGAACACACGGTATTTTTTAGTAAAAGACGAAAGAATAGTTCTCTTTGTCTTCATTGCATGGTTGCATGATTTCTTTGATTGCAGCTGGGTGTGTTATATACAGCATCATCACTTTCTAACTTTACCAAGCAGCCAATGTGGGAACTCCTCCCCTCATTTCCTAATTTCCTATACTTAATTGTTTTCCCAAATCTCTGACCTAACACTAGATCATATGCTCCTTTGGCGGCCATTGAAACTACGCCTACCGGATCTCATTTCTTTCTACCCGATACGCAAAACCCTATGTACAGAATTTGAATGAATTGAAAAGTATAATGTTTTCTTCGGTAACATCCCCGCCTAGACCTTGATGCCCATCTATACACACTTACTTTTCCAGAATCGGTTTCACGGGTCGGGTTTCACGAGTCACACAGGTTTCACAGTCGTTCTTCCAGTCAAACCTGTCTAGATCACATCAGCCGACACCACGTTACAAAACTTTTTTATAATTTTATATGCAGCCGTTAAAAAAAAAAATTTGCCGTTGCAGAAAACAATCTGATCAGTTTTTTTTTCCCGCCAAAACCAACATACAGTTAGATAAGTAGTTGAAAATCGTCATATAAAAAACTCCATTACGCAGCTCTTTTATCTCTCAGTCAGCTCCAATGGCGAAAATCAAATCCACCAAGAACTCCATCTTAACCATTAATCCACATCTCTACCCTCAATTTCTCCTTTTCTTTTCCCCCAAGAATCATCCCAGAAACCCTCCGCCATCCTCCTCCCCTTCATCATGCATACTCTTGTCACTCACTCTCTTCCTCGCTTCGATTCTGTGTTTCACAGCGATCAATCCGTTTCTCGACACAAATTCGGTGTCTATAATCACTCATACGGCCACCTACTCTCCTCTTTTTCTTGCCTCACTGTCGTCGGTTTATCAAGATCCAAACGCAGAAGATAACGATTCTCCGGTGAGCCTCTCCGTCACTTCAATGGTGCCATTGCCGCCTCGTTCGGTGGCAGGAAATTCGTCGGAGTTCTGGAAGCAGCCGGATGGAGAAGGTTTCGAGCCGTGTTTGAGTTTTGGTTTGAAGTATCGGAGGAGATCTGTTAAAATTGCTCGTGAGAAAAAGAGGTTCTTAGTGGTTGTCGTTTCGGGAGATTTGTTGCAGATTCGGAATCAGATTGTTGATGCGGTTGTTATTGCGAGAATTCTGGAAGCTGCGTTGGTTTTGCCGGTGATAAAAGGAGACGAAAGGTAACTGTAAATTTATCCCCAATTCAATTAGGGATTTCTGTTCCTGATTGTTGATTTAGGGCTTGAATTATGCATGATTATGTTCCTTATTTTTCAATTTAGGGTTATTGCTTGAATGATTATTCCCCTATTTGATATAGGGTTCATAATTTGTCCATATGATTGGTTTGAGATTCTGATCTAGGGTTCATAATATGTTCCTATTGTGCAGTGAATTTTCTGAAATTTTCGATGTAGAGCACTTTAGGAAGACTTTAAAAGCAGACATTCGAGTAGTATCATCACTTCCGTCTACACATTTAGTTTCATGGCAGTCATTAGAGAATCAAATTCCATACAACGTCCCTCCGTTTTGGATTCGTGCAAGATTCTTCAAGAAAGTGAGAAACATCAGCTACTATATCTGTCTGCTAAGTTTTGGGTCTAGAAACAACCACAGTTAACAATCTTTGAAATCTTAATGTTTTGCAGCTTAATGAAGAAGGGTCTCTTGTATTAACAGGGTTAGATTCAAAACTTTCAAAGAATCTCTCACCAGACCTTCAAAAACTTAAATGCAAGGTGCTAAAATTGATCAACTCTTTCGGACTTTCTTCAATTTGTGATAAGTCGATTTTTATGATCACATTTGCTCGTTACAGGTGGCGTTTCATGCACTGAAGTTCGCTAAACCAGTAAGAGAACTTGGTAACCGAATCGCCAGAAGAATGTGGATCGAGGGCCCGTATGTAGCCATTCATCTCAGTCTTGAAAAAGATTTGTGGGTAAGAACAGGTTGCCCAACAGGATTAGGCTCAGAGTATGACAGCATCATAAACAAAGAACGGGAGTCTAATCCCGAGTTTCTTGCTAAAAGTTCAAACACTAACTGCCCTCTTAATGCTCTAGAAGCAGCAAGGTACAACTTTCGCAAATTCTCCTGCTTGAGAAATAGACCATATGGACCGAAACTGGTTATAAATTTGGAAAACATTGCAGACTTCTAAAAGAATCGGGGGCACCAGCAAATGCTCGAGTGTACATTGCAGGTGGTGAGCCGTTTGGGGGTGATCGAGCCATTATGCCATTGAAAACAGAATTTGTTAATGTGGTGACTAGGGATATGTTGGCTCGAGATGTTGAGCTCAATCCCTACAGAAACAGAAGCGCTATTTTGACAGCAATCGACTATATTGTTTCGTTAAGTAGTGATGTTTTTCTTCCTTCTTACAATGGTCACATGGCCCGAGCTTTACAGGTATGTATTCTAACAAGTTTATGACTTATGGGTTAGCTTGGTTCGATCATGATTGTTTGTTTGTGGTTTTTCAAGGGTCATCGTGCATATGTTGGACACAGAAAATATGTAACAACATCTATGAATTTCAAGGGGCAACCGCAGCCGAGGGGCAAGAGGAGAGATCGAGATGTAATAGTGTTTCCGGTGCCAGAATGTATGTGTAAACATTAGCCAAAGTTGGCTGTTACTTTAACCGAACCATTTGTATAGATTCTTGACTTGGAATTTGATGGTTTTACGATAAGAATCACTTGTCAACTGGAATTTCTGTCCAAATCCATGTTAAAAGGCTCTTTTATACTCTGCATATCTTCTTTACCGGTTTATGTTCAGATCAAATAGAAATAGTAAAGGCTCATTGTTAATCATTTACTGTCTTACAACATCTATGAATTTCAAGGGGCAACCGCAGCCGAGGGGCAAGAGGAGAGATCGAGATGTAATAGTATTTCCGGTGCCAGAATGTATGTGTAAACACTAGCCGAAGTTGGCTGTTACTTAACCGGACCATTTGTATAGATTCTTGACTTGGAATTTGCTGGTTCTACGATATGAATAACTTGTCAATTGGAATTTCTGTCAAAAGCTTTGTAAAAAGTCTCTTTTATACTACTACCACTTAAACAACATATCTTCTTTACCTGTTTATGATGATCAATATAGTAAAGACTCATTTATCATCATTTACAGTCTAATAAGAATAAAGATTTTCATGTCACCTGTTTATAATCGTAAAATTCTGATGAAATTTAAAAGAACTTTAAACTGGTCTTGTTAGAGGCCCTTCTATAGAAGGAACTCTCCAAAAATTAGCGTATGCCATTTTATACAACGAACACACGGTATTTTTTAGTAAAAGGCGAAAGAATAGTTCGCTTTGTGTTCATTGCATGGCTGCGTGCTTTACTCAAATGCAGCTGGGTTTGTTATATACGGACATCCTCACTTCTAGTTTTACCAACCAGCCAATGTGGGAATCCTTCCTCAGATTTCCTAATTTCCTATACCAACTGTTTTCCCAAATCTGACCTAGCACTAGATCATTTGTTAGACCATTGTTTTGATCATTAGTTCTAGTCTGAACTAGATATCTGTCTTATCACCGAAATTGGGTTGTCGGTTGGCTATGAGTCAAGTGAATGTGACGACACGCTTCTTTCAGTGGTGCGTAATCGTCATCAAGAGACTTACTCGTATTATAATTCGTATATAATCTTTCTTTACAAATGTTTAACTAGGGAGTACGTCTACTGTATGTCGTTTCTTTCTACCCGTTACGCAAAACCCTACTACCAGGCCTTCTACATGATTTTCTTTTTTTTTCCTGTTATGAAAGTCAATAATCCTCGCCCAGACCTTGATGCCCAAACAACACAGACAGGGGTGACTTTCGCATTGTACCTAGACCAAACCGGAACAGGTTGATAGCAAATATAGGAATTGAGGACCGAACCTATATTAATATACAGGTTAGAACCGACTGATTTAGCAGGTCGATCCCACGGGTTTCACAAATGCACACTCCTACACACATTAACAAATAGTCAAATACTATACACACTACTTTTATGAAATGGGTTTCACGGGTCTGTCTCACAAATAACTCGGGTTTCAAAATTTTCTTCCTATCTAGATCGAGCATCAATGACGCCATGTCATGAACTTCAAAGGTTTATAATTTTACCGCAGTTGCAGAAAACAATCTTGATCATTTCTCCCGCTAAAACTAACATACAGTAGTTACATGAGTAATTGAAGATCGTCATATAAGAAACCCCATATGCACCTCTTCATCTCTCAATCATCGATTTGTTTGTTGGAAGCGTATGAGGTACGGGTGTTGAACCCACAAACTATACTACAACTCTTAATCGTGTATTCACTGTTTTCATAGTTAAGTTTTTTATCTCTTCAAACAAAGAACAGGTAAAATTGAAACAAAACCGAACTATCACTATTCACTAGTATGGAATGTTATCTCGCAACATAAATGGGGGCCAGTAGTTTAAATTGAAATACTTCTAGATTTGTAGTGAGTGAGATTACCGATATAGTTTATTACTGTTGGATGTGTAGTTGTGTACGCTCGACCTCATCAGTTTTCATGAAGGTCAGCAAAAATTAAGTTACTATTGGATGTGTGTTATCATGCTACATTAACGGTCTTCAATTTTCAAAATGCACAGATCGTTTAGTCACTTTTGCCTTCTCCTCTAATAGGTAGTACTTGCAGATGAGAACAAATATACACCTTCAACTTCACTTGTAAAGTGTTATCTTCCAACGTCAGTTATATATTATGTTTCTAATGTGTATGTTTTATGGCATTGATCAAAGTTAGTTTATCAAAACCAACTATTTTCAATCTCTAGTAATCAATACTTGTGTACGGAGAGAAAATGAGAGACTACAGAGAGAGAGGTGCAATAATAACTCATACAACAAAGTAATCGCATCAAGTGTGGTACGCTTTGAAGATCATTTAAGATGTTACACACTAAGATCAGAGACTTCGAAATCAAGATCATTTAAGATGTTACACAATAAGATCAGAGACTTAAAATCTATTTACAAATCCTAACATGTTCAGCAGGGAGGGGAGACTCGCTGGAACCATCCATGATTTAGGGCCTCTTGAGCTGTTATCCTCTTCTCAGGATCATACGTCAGAAACTTGTTCAACAGATCAAATCCCAGCTCTGTAAGTGCAGGTGAACCAGTAAAAGTAGCTACAGGGAATCTTTTCCTCAAACAATTGTAAGGCTGCTTAACAAAGTTGGACTTGACTCCCGGCAGCTTGGAATAGCCAGGCCAAATCGAGTCATTGGGTGTGCCAAGAGTTCTTAAAATCTTGTCAATCTGTTCAAGTTCCCGGCTGCCATCAAAGAGTGGTTTCTTCGACAACAACTCTGCCATTATACAACCAACTGACCACATATCAACAGCAGTCGAATAATTTTTCATCCCCAAAAGAAGCTCAGGAGCCCTGTACCAAAGTGTGACCACCAACGAAGTATAGGGTTTAAGTGGGCTTGCATACTGCCGTGACATACCAAAATCACAAATCTTCAACTCGCCATCATTGTTCAGCAGCAAGTTTGAGGTCTTCAAATCCCTATGCATCACATAGTTATCATGAAGGTAGGATAAACCCTCCAATAAATTTATCATAAGGCGTTTGACCTCGCCCTGACTAAACGGCTGCTTCTTACGCTCCATGTATCCTTTGAGTTCATTATCAACATACTCCATAACCATATAAACACCATTAAAGTCATCCATAACTACTTCCTTCATTTGAACAAGTGAAGGGTGTTGTAACATCCCAAGAATGTTAATCTCTCTTAAAGCAGTCACGGGAAAGCCTTCTGTTTCCTTTCCTGTCTTCACCTTCTTTAACGCCACAATATCACCCGTTTTCAGATCCCTAGCTTTGTGAACAACACCATAGGTGCCTTCACTAATCTTCCCCAATCTTTCAAACTCGAATACATTTCTACAGCTTGGAATCAGGCCCGTTCCAGTGCTCGGCACGTCTTCATCATCACTATAACTTTCTGAACTCAAATAATCAACATTCTCTGGACAATGGCCATCTTCAGTAGATAAGGAAGAGACCTCATCGTTCCTTTCTGAGCTTTCTTGCTTGAACTCCCCACTTTCCAGGCTTGAATTGTTGAAATCAGATTCAATTACAGGTGAGTCGTTAAAAGCCCACTTTGATCTTGCTAACTTTGGTTCATCAATATATTCTCCATCTTCACCTTCAATTTCTCGATAATGCTCTTCGGGAGTTCTGGTAGCAAAAGAGTTTGGAATTTCCACATCATCTGAAACATTAGACACAACAGACTCCACAGAAGAAATTTGCAACTCACTGTTAGCAGAAACAGAACATCTTTCAATCTTCCCAAAATCTTTAAACAATTTTGGCGAAGAAGAAGAACGAGTAATATCAGAACTAACCGAAGAAGAGGTAGTGAGAACTCTGTTCTTACAAGAGATCTTCACCTGCTTCTCAACTCTATCCCACACAATAGGTGAAAACTTCCTTTTCTTGTCTGACCCCTTTTCAACTTCCCTGTTTCTGTTCTCTAAACATGAATCAAACGGGTGCCCTAACCGGCCCCGCTCACCATCACTGGATCTATTCCTTCCAACTGAACTGTTAACAAATTCAGTGTTCGATCGATGATCAAGGCTTCTGTGAGCAAAACGGTGGTTATAAGAACGGGTTTCTTCATCGGAACGATTCGAGTAACTTTTCCTCGAGAAGTTCTGTCGTCCTGCCGCCATAATTAGTAACAACACCAACAACTATTTTTCAGCGACCAACAATCAAATACAACAATGATATGAAAAGATGAAACCCTAGCACAGATCTATAACCCCCAAATTATATCGGAAGGTTATATAATCCGAATTAGTTCTACAGCCTTTCTTTTGGAAAACAATTACAAAATACGTCGTAACAAAAAACCCTAATTCTCAGATCGGAAAGAAACCAACCGGATATTTTCAAATCAAAACGGAAAAAGACGAAATCGAAACCGAATATGAGAAATCAATATGTAAACAGCAAAGATCTGGCAAATTGATTGTGCGATTTATGGTTTTGGACAGTGAATCGGTAACGATCTTCGTTCTTTCGAACCTCAAATTTGGAAATTCTGTTTTGAGGCCGAAAATCAATCAAAGGCGACGATGTGTCTTACCGGAACACGGATCTCCAGATTCAGATGAACGCCGAGGGAAAATCAAGCAGGATTCGGAGAGATCTGCAACCTTATCGCTTCACGAGAGCCGCCCTAAATCGATATCTTCCTTCGTCGGCAATCTCAATCAACGATTTAAATATATGGTGTGAAAACGCGTATGATCGGGGACCGACGTATTTTAATGGGCTTTTTTGTGGTTGGGCCTCTTGTAAGAGCCTTTTGAGCTTTTAAGTCAGCAATTTTGGGCCTTTGGGCTTGTTTTTAGCAAAACGGGTTATCCATAATGCGCTAAAGGTGCGTTTACTAGAAAATCTTCGGCACAAAAACTATTTAACATGAAAGGAAATTAAGTTGCTACCACTATTTCTAATGTAGTATATAACTAATAGAGTTTTTCAACCTCGCATACCGAAGAAAATCTGACTCGATTTGAAAGAAAATCTGACTCGATGAAGATAGCCACGAATACAATTTAGGTCGTCATAGAAATAGACGTTACAAAAACTGGAAAATATTTTACTAAAAACAACATCACGACTATATATAAAACCATAAAAACGTCAAAAAAGAGCTAAAAACATACCACATTTTACCTATTTGTTTAAATAAAATCAATCTCCAGCGTAGATTGGTTTGTTTATAAATAAAAACTATACATGAACATTAAAAAGGAATGTCGTAACAATCTATCCGGAGTGTAAAAGAACATTAAAAAGAAAAAAGTTAAGAGGTGTAAAAGAAAATATTGATACTAAAATAATAAGAGCATAAAAGAGAAAAAAAACATGCAATTGTAGATTTGATTGTTTCTATGGGCCGATAAGAAAAGAAAAAATAGGATAGGAACGGACGAATGAAATCAGAAAAGGGAGTGGACAAAATAAACTGCAAGAAAGAAAGAGCACCTTACCAATAAGGGCCTGTTTAAAACCCAGCTCTTGCCTTGACTTGGTTAGGTATTTTTTTTGGGCTTACTTGGTAAGCAATTTGTGGGTCAGAGCTAATGACTTGGTTAGTTAACAACGGAATATTTCTAAGATAAATAGACTTATAATCTTGTGAGTTTTATTATGAATGCTAACTAACATCAAAAAATGATATTTTTGCCATACAAATATATTATACGGTTTTTGTCTTAAACTGAACATTGATGAGTATTCCATGGTGAACACATTTAAAATCATGTGTACAACTCCTTTCTCCTCATGGATTCATCAAATCAATAAAAATAATGTTTAAGTTTTTTTAGATTGTCAAACGCATAGTCATCTGATTAGGCCATTAGTAATGGGTGTTTTCCCCATGTCGTTGTCCCTTAACGCCCATCAACACCGCCCCCTAGGCGTTTTGTGGGGGGGGGGGGGGTCCCATTCCGTGAAGATAACAACGAGCGTTGATGTTTTGTTGTTTTTTCTACCATTTAAATAATTACACCTCATTCACCGTAAATATTTACACTATTACTACCCACTACACCATTTTTTTACTTTTACATCATATCTTACGTGATAGCCTGTATGATAAACGTTTAAACTTTGAACAACCACACCACTACACATGATGTTATACTCTTAAATCTACATCAACGTTCATTATCAACGTTCATTATGACACTTGAACTCTCAAATTAAAAGCTGAAAACACCTCCATATACACATCTTTAATCCGCAGTATATAAGTATATTATATAGTATCGGTTTAAGTACCTTAAAAATAGTTTTGTATAGAAGTGCTCATGATTTTATTCGGCTAACACATGTGATTTTTTCCTACTTTTTACCTACATTTGTCCCATGCTTATGGATATCCTTTTTAGGAAACCATGGTCTATGAGTCTATCTGATTACATGCATGAATCTTCTCAACTTTAAAACCTTTTTTTACGTTCTCTCTCTGTATATATATAAAAACCGCAATCTAATCTATTTTTAATAGTTAAATTGATCAAATTTGCATATTAAAAGTCTTAAAACCCTTGTCACTTAGTAAGTAAAAAAATTGACCGCCGGTCATTCGGCCGAGTAGTATTGATGATGGGGACTAAGAGGTCACGAGTTCAATACACGAGTCAGACAGGTTTTCCATCCGACCGTTCGCGGATGTGATTTTCCCTGTGAACTGAATTAACGGTGTAAATAATGTTTACTTGATAATTCAAAAAAAAAGTAAGTAAAACAAATCATTTATCATTAGGCTATCCGTAATGGGGCTTGAAAACCCCTTTCGCGTCCCTTTAGTGCCCGGGTCACGCCCCCACCCACTATGGTGGGGTGCGAAACTCGAAAAAAAGGTAGAGTGTTGGATCTTTCACGCTGCAAAATGGGGAGATTGTGAGAGGTTGGGGGCTTTAAAGCGGCTTGAAAACCACTACACCATTTTTATTTTCAAGCCCCTTGCCACATAGGATGCCACATGTCGCCAAATACCCACATAAAAAGCTTGATAACTAATCACCATTAGGCTATGTGTAGTAGGGTGTTGATCGGGTTTTTTATTCGGGTTTCGGGTTAAACGGGTTGAGTTTTTTGGGTTTTTTGTAGGTGGAATCCAACCCACAACCCAACCCTAATTGCCCTCGGGTTGTTCGGGTTTCGGATTACGGGTTGATTCGGGTTGGGTTATTCGGGTTTCGGGTTAAATACAAAAGATATTAAACACATTGTCTTAACCAGGGGCGGAACTAAAAAGTTTTTTAAGGGGGTCCATAATTTTTTTTACGGAGTCACTAGTTTTAGATGTTTAAGTTTCATATAATAAAGAAATTTGGTCTATTACTTACTAAATACTAAATAGTTTTAATGCAGGCGCGCGTTGCGACACGACATTGCGAGTAAAGAAAAAAAAATAACTGATTAAAAAAAACTCTACATGATTTGATAAAAAAATCTATACCGTAACATTGACAACGATATAATAGTAAAAAATAATAGTAAATGGCTAGAAATGAAGATAAGAGAAAAAATAACGCGTGAAGAAAAATAATATGACAAAATGTTTGTCTATTAAAAAAAATAATAGTTTTATATCTTTCTACTCTAATAAATAATTACAATTGTGGACACATGTCAACACTAGATTTATTCTCATAAAAATTTTCCCTCCCAAATCTACTACCTAATTAATTATTTTCTATTGAAAATTATATTCTATTTTATAATTAATCATGATATATTTGTATTTATTTATATTATAAAATTATGATACCCATATATTAATTTTCATCTTAATTTTATTTAAAATTATTTTTTATAAACTATTATTATTTTTAGTTTAATAAATATATAAAAAAACTTATAAAATACCAATAAAAAATTATTTAGTGTGGTTTTCAAATATAATTAAGCAAATCTATTTTAATTAATGAATACCTAATATTATTTTACGGATTCAATCAACATGTGTATGATAATCTTTATAAAGAAATTCATAAACGACAAAAACCATGTTCATAAGATCCAATATTAAATATTTTTCTACAATATCAAATAATTCATGTTCATCCAATTTTAAGTTTCCTAATATTAAATATGATGACTAATTCAATTCTAAGTTTCCTAATGTATACGAAGATAACATTTTTTTTATTGATATAACATTATAATATTGATTATAATTTAGATTTTGTACTCATCAATCAGACTGTGTTTATTACAATTTTGATGAAACTTTATACTTATTTAACTTTCTATAAAGATTTAAAGTCTCAAGTATGTCAGAACATAAATAAATGTTAGTTGCTATTCAGGGTCAGATTGTTTTTCTAACAATCAAACTGTATGTTGCATTTTCAAATATACAAGTAGAGACATGGGCTTTAAATATTGTTTTTTATAAAGATGGTAAAGTCACTAATACCATATTATGAATTATAACTTTAGCTTTTTATTTAATGTAATGTAATACGTTATTCCGATAATAAGAAGAGTATGAATAAATTATCAACTATATATATATTTAATTATTCAACTCGTATAACATACGAGTTTTATCCTAGTATTGTAATATTTCATTATAAAATGGGTCTAGATTTAATTTATTTAAAAAGAATGAGTTTATAATGAAAGTAAATAAAAAAGAGGTGGAAAATGAAGTACCATCATTTACTCCCCTCATTTATAGCACTAAAATTAATAAAGAAAGCTGGGGAAAAAATTGTTGAGGACAAGATTTGAACTTGCAGCCCTTGAAAATCAAACAAAGGTTCTTACCACTAGGCTAGTTGCTTGTTTTATTTTATTTTCAAAAACTAAGTATTTATTAACTTCTCTTCACAAATTTTTTTTATAAAAAACGGTTCACATAATTTTTCACTTTACTTACGAGGTTGAGGGGGTCCACGGGAACCCCCTGGGCCTAATAAAGGTCCGCCCCTGGTCTTAACCTAACTTACGAGTGAAAAGAGCGGAATCAATCAAAGAAGTTGATGAAAATGAGTTCGCAGTACAATGGAGGAATGAATGAAACCTTGTATAACTTTGAATGACTTAAGAAACTAAACTTCTAATAACCTAGAATATAACGTATAATATATATCGTGTGATTTTCTTTAGAATACATTATTTTGAAAAGATAAACAAAATTTGAATTGAATAAGGATGTCCATATTCGAAATATATATGGTATTAACTACGAATTGAATAAGAATACGAAGTCATGGATGGTTGGATATATGTGCAATTCTCATATTTAAAATATACTCAATGGAATGAAAATGTTTATTCGGGTTGATCGGGTTGACCCAAACAACACAAAATCAACCCTATTACCGACCCATATAACTAATTCGGGTTTGGGTTGAAGTGTAATTCGGGTTGAAAATAATTCGTGACGGATGGGTTCGGGTCGGGTTTCTGGTAAAAACGACACCCCTAATGTGTAGTGGTGAAAGGTTTTCAAACCCTTCCCATGGGCATTCACACGTCTCTCCACCCTCCCCCCCCCCCCCCCCTTTTCAGGCATGAGAATTTTAAAAGCCTGGATCAATTTTTTGTTTTTAGCGTCGTGCGTAGTGGAAGAGGACGTGAAAGATACGCTAAAAACCTTTTTAAACCCTTTTAAAACGCCATTACGAATAGCCTTACATATAGCCTTACGACTTCCGACTTCATTTGACTAAGGGCATGTTTGGGATTCCATTTGAAAATGACTTTTGGCTTTTGGAGGAGGCAAAAAGTCAAAAATGTCCCTCCAAAAGCAACAAAAAGCCACAATGTTGTGACTTATTAGCTTTTGGAGGGGTATTTTCGACTTTTTGCCTCCTCCAAAAGCCAAAAGTCATTTTCAAATGAAATCCCAAACATACCCTAAAACCAAAATAAAGCCAAACGTGCCGTTCAAAGAACAAGAAAGAAAATAAAGCCAAACGTAGATATTGAATTGCAAGCAATCATGAGTTTTGAAATAAAATAAAATAATTCATTATTTTATTGTGGTGTTAGATATTTTGAGACCAGAACCCTAATCAAGATCTCAATGCGTCCATAACACCATAACAAATGCTACACTTGTCAACTTCTGCTGTTTAATGATTTTGACAATAGATGCAACTGAACGGCCTTGATAATCCCACGATAAATATAGAAACTAATCTTTTTTTTATCATTTGTATTAATATTTTACTAGTTTAGAGCTACCCGCGCTTTGGCGCGGGCATAGCTGTGAACGTTAAATCGAAATAAGGAATATCAGTCTTTAATCATTTTGTCATCATCAAATTATTTTTGAATAGGGCTATTCAACGAACGTAAAATCATCCAATTGTTCTCGAATAATAATAATTTTATTATATATTTGATTTTGTTAACGTATGCTTTTATGTGGACTGACGTTTGAATAAGCTCTCCTTTGTAAAGAAATAAGTCTCATCCAAAACAATGGTTTACTTGAAAAAGTGTTATAGAAAATAGGGTATTAAAAAAAGAAAAAAAAAGGAAAACGGAAATACAGAAAAAACAGATAAAACCAAAAAAAAAAGAAAAAAAATGGCCAAAAAAGGGGTTGCTCGGTTTCGAAGCCGGGTCCCCTGTATGCAGAATCATAACGCAAACCACTAGGGTAGTTCAACCTTTACAAAGTTATCCATCAAACATATTATCTATATTAAACAGAAAATCAACAAGGTAGCACGCACACAGACGTGTTCCCTGTTTGACCATCAAAATGTTTTTATGATAATCTTTAACGACAATATGATAGTATGATCTATGATGCAAATTCCAGCTTAAAAAGTTATATATTTAAATCTCTACATGTAGAATATAGATGTGATGATTTATAAAAACAAAGTAGATATATGGTTTCTCGTCAAAAGATAAAAATCACGAATATTTACATATTAATATTATGTATATTATGATTAATTCAATTATCATGAGATATTATTATTATACGCAAAAAGTAAAATAAAATATAAAGTTAGGTGTAAACAAAAAAGACTTTTAAATCCAAAAAGTAGAAAAAAGAATTTAGACATGTTCGGTATGAGGTAATAGAATGAATGAGAGAATGGAATGATCGAGTAAATGAAATAGATCATTACCATTCCATCGTCCTGTTTGGTTACCATGTGGGAGTTAAATAAATCATTGCTTCGTATTTTTCGATGATTAGTAAAAACGAAGTAATCGAATATAATTACTAATATTTCTATTAAAAATTAATATATTTATTTTATATTTATACTTGTTAATGTTTAATTCTAATTTTTTTATTAAATAATTTAATTTGTTTTTTTATTTTTTTCTAATTTAATTTTATATTTATTATTTTTATTTATTGTTTCATTTTTATTTGTTATTTGTTTTATTATTATTTTTCATTTTTTAATATTTTTTTATTTTTTGTTCGTTTTTTACTATTTATTTTTTCCATCAAATTTTAAGAAAAATATAATTGAAAAAAAAAATCATTTAATTCCTTGAAGAAATCGAAAAAAACACCCTCTCCTATTGAATGAAATTCTTTAAAATAAAAAAAATCATATTACTTATGTAATGGTCCATTCCATTCCAATGTGCTACCAAAATGTCATTTTTCATTCCTATGTAATGACTCATTCATTTCCACCCTCCATTTTTGCATACCAAACGTTACCTTAGGCTTCACGTGTCTTTTAATTACTTTTAAAAAATTTATATTTTAGTCATTTTATTTTATGTTACATTTGTTTAGGTGATATATATTTATCATTGTGTCTTTCTAATATTTTCACAATGAATTATCCATCTTCATTTTCATCTATAGTTTTTATAGTTTTGCTGTTATTTTTCATATCTACGGTAGCATTTTCACCTTTATAATTCAATTAAATATAATAATTCTATAAATAATATACGATCTTTATTTAACTTATCACATCTTATTCTTCATCTTTGTCTCTATCATATTAACAAACACTTATTTTAGAGTAAATTATAAATTATGTATTTTACTTTTACCCATATTTGTATCCTTTTACTTCACTATTTACATTGGACATCCTTATTTTGATAATTTTGTAACAGATATATACTTTTAACGACTAATAAGAGTTATCATTTTCTGTTAGTTTAATTAAAAATGATCAAAATACTCTTCTCAAATAAAATGATACAACCACTAGAAATGGATAAACATAAAGGAGATAAGTTGTAATTTGATCTATATATTATGCTAAAATTAAATTAGTATTGCATTTCTCTTATAAAAAATACGCTTGGGCATTTGCCATGGGTTTTGAGGGTTCGGTTGGTTTGGATTGTTCGAGTATTGGTTTTTTGATTGTGAATTGCTTGAGCTTTGGTGTGGATTCACGATGTATTTTTTTTTTAAAAAAATATGTGAGACTAGAAGAAAAGAGTAGAAGAAAGAAAAAAAAATGGTGTAAAAGTATAGTATTTATATGGAAAAAATGGGGTAAAAATATATAAGTTTTGTTTTATTGAATGACATTTAATTCCAACTTAAAATAAAGGTCGTTGAATCTCTATCATGTGCGTGGTTGTTCTGGCCGCTGGACCACCGCTCCATTGATCACGTTGGGGGGGGGGGGGGGGGGTGTCCGCGTCTGATGACACCGTTATCTAGGGGTGTTGATCGGGTTTTATATTCGGGTTTCGGGTTAAGCGAGTCGGGTTTTTCGGGTTTTCTATAGATGGAATCCAACCCATAACTCGACACTAATTGGTCCTGGGTTGCTTGGGTGTCGGGTTTCGGGGTTCGGGTTAGTTCGGGTTGGGTTAATCGGGTTTCAGGTTAAATATAAGAAATCATTAAACACAACACCATTGTAGCAACATAACTCCTTAATAGTGATAATTAAACATATTATTGTAAGACATAATGTCACTTCGGTTTACTTTAATGTTTAGATATTCATTGAAATAAAACCAAATTCACATAAAAGAATAAATTCACACATGAAGCATTCTATAAATATAATATACTAAAATCTATGAAACATAATTTAGTCATTCAATCAAAAAAAATATACCAAATTCGCACAGGGTATACGAAGAAACGATCAGACCACTTTCAAGATAGTTAACCTTTAAAAACAAACAATAACCAAAAGAGTAAAAGAACCCTCATTAAGAATATAAATTTCATAAAACTATAAATTTCCGAGTTCGTAGTAGTACAACGGATCGAGGACGGAAGAACGAAGGAAACCTTAATTGACTTTGAAGTTTGAGAGTAAAGTTTGTTCCAGTAACTTAGAATATATATCGTGATTTTTTTCCCCGAAATAGATAGAATTATGAAAATATTAAGGGCATATCTAATATTTAAAATATACACATGGAGTTGGAATGGATTATGGAAGGCTATATTTACGAGGGAATAAACACAATAGAATTGGAATGCAATATATAACACCATATTTAAAACATATACGAACTTATTGACGAAAAAAAACATGCATGCATGTAGTCGGGTTAATCGGGTTGACCCGAATAACTCAAAACCAACCCTAATACCGACCCGTACAATTATCTCGGGTTCGGGTTCGGGTTCATAGCTAAAACGGGTTCGGGTTCGGGTTAATCGGGTTACGCGAATTCGGGTTCAAATGGTTTTGGGTCGGGTTCGGTAATCGGGTTTCGGGTAAAAACGACACCCCTACCGTTATCCTTCCCTTTGCACGTAGCCAGGGGCGAAGCTTCAAGAAAAATTACACGCGGCCCGAAAGTTAAGGGTCGGGCCGACTTAGTATATATATATTTTTAATTAAAAATTGGACCGTACCGAGCTAAGTATGCATATATATATATTTTAACCGAATAGGTACAAATTGTTACTTCTGAGCGAAAAAACGGAACGGGCCTCAAGAAACTTCACCCCTGCGCGTAGCATATATGTCAGATGCACTAACAAGAAACAAACATTTTACCAACATTAAATGTAAGAAGTTAAACTACTAGGACATGTCCTAGTGGTTACCCTCTTGGCTTTTAGGGCTTTAGCCACTATGTGACCCGAGTTCTAATCTAAAGGGAGATAGTTTTACCAATGTGGTCTCAGGAGGGGGTTTCTGCCAGGAGAAAGCTTCAGGAGGGGGTATCTTGGTTCTCACGGAGGTCCGAGTAATCGACCTTAGACATAGCCCCGCAAGAGTAGGATTACACGTGAGACCTAGGTCGCCTAATCGATGCCGTTTCAAAGAAAAAACGTAAGAAATTAACCAACTCGTCAAACACGTGCAGGTTTTTTGTTTTGTTTTTTTTTTTTTTGCTTGGCATGACTTTATCTTTTAATTATATACATATTTTTTAAATTAAAAAACAAATACCACTATAAATAAACTCCTTTTAATTTACAATATTGGGATAAAATTAGTATATTCTATATAAAAAAAGGAATTTATGATAACATGCTATATTTTTTTGTCACGCTTTTTTTCCCTTTAAAGTGTTAATGAAGAAATTATGTAAGAATAAGACATACATCGGTCGACATCTTTAGATGTTACCTTCCACATGTTATTCTTCCCATGATCACAAATGTCCCAAGAATTAGCATCTTACTTTTTGCAGAAATGAAAATGCTTGGTGAAATGTGTGGACTTAAACAATCGACTAGATATGGGAATCATGATAACAATCGACAAAAGATTTTAAGCTAATGGGTTTGATATTTGAGCCCTTCAGATTTTATCATCTAGTCGTTTTTAATATGATTTTTCTTTCTTTTTTGAAATAGGCTTAACTGTTGGGTTCGGCTATTATAACTCTGTCTAAATCGGGACATGCTAAGTCATTTGGTTCCTTAGATGGTTATAGCGTTTGTTCTTTGCTCATTAAAAAAAAATAGAAATCATGATATTTTGACTTATATAATTCTTTTAACTAATTTTTCTTTTATATGATAAAATAAAGGTGTAGGCGATTCGGCATCTCCTCCCTCCTAGACATATATTACCTTTAGAATATAAATAAACACGTATTTTTAGAATAAAAATTTTAAATAATTTTTTTAAAAATAAACAATGTTTTTGGACGTAAATAAATTAATCACATAAATTTTTGCTGGTTAATCATTTCTCTCTCATAATTATGTTTTGATGGAATTATAATAAGGATACAAAATCATTTTAAACACGTTGTCTAGTGGAATATAAAATTATTTGTTACTCGTAAATTACAAAATATACATGGAAAAAAATGTAATGATTTAAGTTGCTCGTATTCCATCAAAATTAATATTGATTTAAGTTGCTCGCAATTGTGTTTTAATGGAATCAAAATACGGATAAATATCATTTAGATTTTTTTTAACTACACAAAATCGTTTTGATTGAAATAAAAAATTAAAATCTAATCTGAAATTAGTATACTACCTCAATTGGAATACGAAATACGGATAGGAATGATGTTTTTGTTACAAAAATAAATATATTTTGTTTAAAAAGTAAAAAGATATATAAAAGGGTTAAATTGTATTTACGCATATATTTGTAAGGGTTGGGGGTGGTGAGTGGAGGAGAGAGGGGAGATAGTAATTGAAGCACCTTAATCTGTTTGGTATGAGGTAATGGAGTGAACGGAGAAAATGAAATAAACAAGGTAATGGAATGGTTAAAAAAATGAAATGGATCATTACCATTCCATCATCCTATTTGGTTACCATATGAGAATGAAATAAATCTTTGCTTCTTGTTGTTCGATAGTTAGTAAAAACGAATAATCGAATATAGTTTTACCAAGATTTTCATTTAAAATAATATATTTGATTTATATTTATATTTCTTTAGTTTATTTACTTTAACTTTTATTTAATTTATTTTATTATGAATTTTAATTTTTATTTTTTATTTTATTTTTTATTTTTTATTTTTATTTGCAAATTTAATTATATTTGTATTTTTTTAGTTTTATTTTTTATATATTTTAATTTTTATGTTTTATATTTATTTAATTTTTTTTCATTTTTATTTTATAATTTTTTTTTCAAATTATTTCTTTCATATTTTTTATTTTTTTATTCTTAATTTTTTTCTCCATAAAATTCTACGATAAAAATCAAATTGAATAAACTTTTCATTCCATTACTGGAGAGAATGAAAGAAAAACACATCACCCCTAAGGAATAAAAATCTTTATAAATGGAATGAACCACATTCCTTATGTAATGGTCCATTCCATTCCTATGTGCTACCAAATGTTATTTTTTATTTCAACGTAATGACCCATTTCATTTCACCATCAATTCCTCCATACCAAAGGCTACCTAAAATAAATTAGAACTCCTTATTATGTTATTTTGTGGTTCTGTTTTTATTTTTCTTCTTCCTAATATTATTTTTGTTTTTGTTTTTTTCTTTATTATTCTTAAACAAGTAACTGATGTTCGGTGTTTTAAAATCGTAACAATTTATTTATCGAAAGTTTATTATTTCACAAATCATTTAGTACCTAACCAAATATATCTATTGTGTTTAAAATTAAACATGTTGTGACGTAAAAACTAGACATTTTCCAATATGATACCACTGATATATAAAAAAACTTATATACACCTCTATTAATAATTAAAAATTAAAAAAACCGTTGCGGGATTTACTACTATTTTGCAAGAAATAACGAGATTTATTAGAGAACCATTTTTAAAAGAAAGGGTAAAATTGGAACTTTTTGTAAAATGATCTGAAAAAGTTAATTTTGAAGAGAGTGAGGGAGAATCTAAGACGATAAACATATTAAGATATTATTATCATTATCTAAGACTTACTACTTTAGGCCAACAAATTCCGGTTCAAATAACACGTCATGGACTCGTTTGTAGAATAGCCAAAGTCTGAGGTTAAATTTGTAATTTCCAACCCCTAAATTGTATTCTGTCGTTTTCATTTCCTTTGACTCAAGACAAACCAAACTTTGAAATTGTTACCATTTAATATATTATTTTAAAAATATTTGATTTGATCTTGTTAGTCTTATAAAAATAAAGTTAATTTGTTTATTAAACATCATATCATGTTCATTCTAATAAATTCTAATAAATTCTAATATAAAATATATATTTTTCAATGTAACAAGTAATTAGCTAGTGATTTTGTTTAGATAGGAACCATGTTTAATTTGCAATGAAAATTACATATAAATGATTGCTAACTAGCTATCATACATCTTCGGTCATGTTTCGCGTAAAATTATTTTTTGAGGGTCCCAAAATCTGACTAATTGATCGAATACCCAAGTTTTTATGGTCCGAAGAAGAGGCGACCGTGATTGTGTCAAACGGTAACGGGTGGTGTTAGAGGGAAAAGGGACGATGGTGGTTCCTCTATGATATCGATAATGTCACTATCGAAAGAGATCGAGGGAGCAAGCTTTGTTTGTATCAATCGGGTATGTTTAGGATCCAGATCGAGAGGGATTGGATGATGAAGAAGAAAAATGAAAATTGCATTTTTTTATCGGTTAAATAGTTTTTAACTTTTATATGTTTCTATCATGAAAATAAATAAACGCGTTACAATTTGGAGACAATATATAAATCGTCTTTGGCTCTAAATATTAAAAACAGTAAAAATATGAATTATATCCGCTTATAAGTTGTAAAAAAAATACGAAACAATATATGTATTTTATTATGATAATATGAGTGTCGTTTTGTTATGTTCATTTATTTAATGTATGTTAAAAGAGAAATAAGAATAAAGATTGAATGAGTTTGGGTCCAACACTCAAGCGGGATCCAAAGAACAAAGCATTTGATGAAAAAGAAGTTGATATATATAGATAATGAAACGCTACGGAAAGTTTAGTTTGGAGTTGCACAATTGATGAAATTTGCTTGAAATCTGATCATTAGTATAAATTGATTATTATCACTAATAAACATAGATATCAACATGATACTTCGATAGCAACTTCGTTTGACGGTAGCCACTTTGTTCATCGATAAGAATGTGTAACTTTAGTAACAATATTAGGTATAAGTAGTAAGTGATATTAGTAACATATGACTATCATTAGCAATAACTAGTTAGCAGCAAAAATTGATGAACAACTACGTCTGTGGTAACTTTTTTGACCAGTGATAACTATGAACTTTCCTATTAAAGTAAGTGTTATGTATTTAACCTTTTTAACACCAAAAGTCAGATTTAACCGTCAACTAATATTAACCACAAATTGTAGCGTTTTGATAGCCTCATTTATCTAGACACCCTAAAAATTCACCAAACACACATGCTATACGACCACGATATCTTGATACGTAACGTATAGGTCCAAAACAATTATTAATGTCCCAAAAAAAACTCTTATACGTCACGGACCGGTCTATTCGGGTCGTATAGGAGCGGTATCTAAAACATATGGAATTTCTTGGAATCAGTGTCAAAGTCAGAATATGTTTGGCGTCTGCTAGACGACCTGTATAGCCCTATACAAGACGTATAGCCCTCCCCCCCCCCCCCCCCCCCCTCAAATTTTCATCCCTTATGGCCTATACGACACATATCTGGTTCTCTACATCACATATATTACATTTATATGCATATACACACATACACTCATAAATACATAAACTTATTATACATACATATATACAAACATATACTCATATAGATACTAACACATGTACAAATATTGGGATATACATGGAGTGAAAATAATTTAAACATCAATCAAAGTTCTGTATTAGCTAGTGATAGATGATCGCCATTTGTACAAATCAAAACTGGAAAACAAAGTAATAATGGTATTTAGCTAATGATAGATGATCATTATATGGGGATATATATGGGTCTGAGACGGGGTTCTTGACAAAATAACTCAGTTTCTGGTCTCTAGCCTCAAAAGTGTGTATCATATGAATTCAAAGAAGTTTCCTTATATAGTCTAACCTATATGACAACTTGATACTCATAAATCTGTCCTGGACGTTCTTTCAATGGGAACTAAGTTTGGTTGCCCGAAGTGGATAGAAGAATCACAATGCACTGAAATGTTTGAGCAATCACGAGTCCATGTGTAGGAAAGTTCAGCCAGCAATCGTATGGTACGGGTCGAACCGTATCAAACCAATATAAGTTGTTATGAACTTGAACATAACAGTACGAGGGGTTAAAACTAACAACTATAAAATAAATAAATAGATGTTTTTGTCTGTTAGAAATCTGGTTCCTCATTTAAATCTACAAAATCTTTGGCAAACCTGAAGAACTTGACATCGCTGATGAATTAGAGAGGCCTTAAACGAATAAATGAACTTGCGGTATCTGAACTGAAAATGGAATTGATCGAGGTGTTCGGACGTATCAAATGAATGAAACGAATTGAACTTGCGGTATTTGAACTGGAAAAGTAATTGATCGAGGTCTTCGAGCGTATCAAATGAATGAAATGAATTGAAAAACTTATGATTCACATATAGCCACACCATACGACAATGATACACCTATCCGTGTCGTATTGTCCACCCGTACAAAAGATTTCCTTCTTCCTTTTTCTTTCTTTCCTTTCTCTTGTCACGATCGGTGTACGACATCGAATCATCACGAGAGTATCCGTGTCGGTACGAGTTATAAGTAATACGTTGGAACTGGTCCTTACGTGTCATATATGACTTTTTGGCATGAAATACTGATTCAGTCGTATATGCCACGTAGAGATCTATATCTAACATATAAGATGATGAGAGGAAAAAAAATAAGTATCCCTAACAAGACCCATATTATATTTGACAATTGACCTTTCTATATAAAATAGTTGATATACAATTATTATAGTCTATTATTAGTAGTATAAAAAGCACACTTAGTATCAAATGAATTTGTTTAATTCGATCAAAGGTTCTAAAATAATGTCAAAATGCCTTAACTAATTATGGGTAATTCCACACCATTCAAATAATTAACTATTTAGGAAACTTCAAAAACATACATAAAACCCATCACTTACTGAAAAGGTAGTTAAACGAGAGCCGTCGATTGGTATAGATCAAAACCGAACAAAAACGGGGAGGAACCCCAGATTCGCCATCATGACCGTTTATTTATGGCACCACCTGTCTCCTTTTCTAGAAAGTTTTAAACAAAATTAAATCCTCCAACTTGCTTTTTCAGGAAACCCCAAATATCACGTCCACGAACCACGAGGTTCATCACCCTACGTGCCCTTCACCCCATCGCCACTATCCTACACTTATCCTCACCTGATTGGCTCCCCCTGGTCCCACACCAATGGTCTTCCCTACTCGTACAACGACGGGATCCGTCACGTGGGCCCACACTGCCACGTTTTCCTCTCCGCCAATCACATCCCTTCCCTGTTCCACCGTTTGTCTTCACACGTGGCCCGTCTTGTTCTTTATATACCCATCTTACCCTCCTATATTCGTAACAAGAAAAATATCCAAAAGCACTATATAGCTTGCCGGATTAAGGGGCGGAGACACGGTGGTGGAGTTAAAATTAATTCCGACGTTGAAATGAACGGAAAAAGTGGTTATTGTGTGGCGAGGTATGCGGGTGGTGGTGGGATTTATGGCATGTCTAAGGTGGATAGTATAATGCTCAAGTTTCGGCCTATCGCCCCGAAACCGATTCCGGCCGGGTCGGGTTGGGGAGGCGGGTCCATGACGGGTAAGAGCGGAGGGTATGTTAGCTGTGGGAGAAGTAAGCGAAAGTACGTTAGGGTTAACAAAAACAGAAAGAGAAAAGAAAGTTCCAAAAGAACGGAAAAGACGAAGGTGGAAGTGGAAGCACATCCACCTTCGTCTTCTCCGCCGGTGGTGACGCTCTCTTTGTTACCGGAGACGCCAGATCCGAAGAAAAACGAACCAACCGGTTCTTTTTCGGATCTGTTATTGTCGTCGTCTCCGGTACAAACGACCACTACAAAGTGGTTGAGCTTTGACGGTCGGAACCCGGCACCCGTGCGACGACCGCCGCACGTGGTGTCGAACGTGACGGTGGAATGCGTGACGGACACGTGGGTGGATTTGGAACAGTTAGGGTGTACGGACGAGGAGAGGTTGATGAACATGGAGAAGGACACGTGTCCAGGGTTTATATCGGACGGTCAGGATAGGGTGGTGTGGACAAACAAAGCATATCGAGAGATGTCCGGACTGGGTGTTGACGGCGTTAACGGAGATGACGACATGGCGGTGGTGCTTGTTCGGAAAGATAAATGGACGGCGCCGTCACCGCCGGTTGCTTACCCGGCGTTCACTTGCAAAGTTAAGGTGACCTCCGCCGCCGCTCAGAGTGACCGGCAAAGTCCTAATTCGCCGTCGTCTCCGACGCTAACGCTGCCGTGTGACGTTTGGAGGATGGAGCGTGGTGCGTGCGCATGGCGGTTGGATGTCAAAGCTGCGCTCAGTTTGGGTCGGTAAAACACTAAAACCCGAACAACAAGTAACGTAGATATTTTTTTTACTTTAATGTGGTGATGATATATAATATATATTGTTGCTGAATGAAATCTATTTGCTAGTTAATTTAATTTCGTGTATAGTTATTTGTAGTTTTTGAGCTAAAAGTTGTGTGAATTAGAAATATGGTGTACGTTCAGATCACCACCAACTTATATAAAAGAAGAAGATATGATCGTTCAAAACCCATTAAAGTATATTACCTTGTTAATTAGTATTAGCAAAAAGTGTAATATATTGAAAGAGTGTTAAACGAAGCAACATGCTGCGGGCACAAAATCTTCAACTCTTGTTGTTCTGATGTGAAGTATATTTTTGTAACTATAAATCTAATATTTAACAAATAGTTAATCAATTGTGAACAACGTATTTTTTCCTTCAAATTATTAGAGTACTATATAAGAATTTTCAAATTAGTGTTTAATTAGAATACATAACTTGAACTAGTTTAAAGGTATTAAAAACATAAAGTTCGTATAAGACTTAACGATTTGAAAGACATTGTTAAAAAAAACTATTTATTAAAAATATTTTTGTGATTATAGTAACCATTTAATATTTGAAGAAAGGTCGAGTCGGCATCATGTTGAGTTGGGACAGTATTATATAAGCCTGTTCTTAATTAGGGGAGAGGAGTGTAAACCTAACTTTTTTTTCACTCCTCACACACTTTCTCTCTTCTACATCATCTTCCTCTAAAAACTTAATTAATTTACACATTAATTATAAAATCAATTTCACCGAATCAGTGGTGGGAAGCTTAACATCTCCAAGCCACATGAAAGGCCGGTGATCTGTATGGAGACATCCTATCATATCAACTCCCTGTCTCTCTCGTGCTCGTTTTCTCTGTTACCTGTAGTGGTGTGCAAGTTAAAAGTTAAAAATTATATCACACAAAATGTGATGTGAAAGTGATGAAGATGTGTAGTGGGTTAGTGATGTGTGAATGATGGTTATTTGATTTGTAATTAATTGATTAGGTGGGAAAAAAAAACTTACCTCAACACCTAGGATTAGAACGACAGAGAAAAAAAAGCGCTCAAAAAGAAGGGGGGGGGGGGGGGGTAGGCATATTCCGGCGTGAAGAGACTAAAACGCGCCATCACATGTTAAGATGATGAATTTTTTTGTGTCTTTAAAACGTGTGATTTGTGTGTGATTAACCGTGTCACAGTGACTTTATTGTCTTGTCTAACATGTTAGGCTATAAATCTCGAGGTCAAAAAATGGGGTGAGTTTTATTTCGGTAAATACATCTGTCCAAATATTGTGGTGATTTTCTCCTTTTTATATAGATTTATTATCTTTTTATGGAAATATAATGTGATGTGATGTTTAATATGTTAACAAATAAAGAAATATTTCCGTGAACCAATTATATCTTTTCATGGCATGAAATGTTCGCATGTGTTTTTATCTTTTTATCTATTCTGGGACAGGTGTACGGGTGTTGTTGGGACAGATTTTGTAGCTTATGTAGGACAGGTGCACGGGTGTTGTTCGCATGTGTCTTACTTATTTTTTTTTTTGGAACGGCAAATGCATTAAGAAACAAGACGGGCCCCAAGCAAGACACTAGGGAAACCCCATACAAGCAAAAGGAAAACTTACAACAAGAATTTCGACCACATGTTCCAATCTATACTAGACCTTTTATACCTAGCCGACATCCATAAGTAACTCCAACTCTTAATTTCTTTTAGCACAAACTGAATTGAAGGAGCCTTGTTCATGAAAATCGAGTTGTTCCTCTCCTTCCAAATGCATGTGTCTTACTTATAATATAATCTTCAACTCTAACCTAAATCCTTCTCATAGATAATTCTAGCCGGTATATCATACTACCTTTTACTTATATTTTATAATTTTTTTCACAAACATATTTCAGCTCTAAGAGTGTCATTCCTAAAAACATCCTATATTTATATATTTGTATTTGTGTTAGTGAGAGGAGGAAAATAAAAAAGGAAAAAATTGCGTTAAATAATCCCAATTTTTCACTTTTTGTAGATGATAATCTCACATTTTATATTTAGCAACTGACACTCCCAATTTGTCAACATTTTGCAAATAACAGTCTCGCCGTTAAAAAATCTAACTCCGTTAACAAATGTTTACGTGGACGCTGATATGTAATTTTTTTTAATATCCAGTCATCATCCCTATCACCCACACCACCACCACTCCACCCACCACCATCACCACCTCCCCACCACCACCATCACCACCTGCTCATAACCACAACCACCCCAAAAGCACTCCAACGCACCAGCACCACCTCACTACCATCGTCACCACCCCCAACACCATCCGACGACGTCACACAAAAATTAACGAAAAATTCGAAACCGATTGTACCATTGGATTCATGAGTTCAAAACGAATCTAAAGGAACAAGATTTGCAGAAAACCGTCTTACAGAATTCACCATTGATGAGCTCTTGAAGAACACCATTCTTTGATTTTACGAATCACTCAAAGATTAACGAAATTTAAAACTGATTGTACCATTAAATTCACGAATTTAAACCAAATCTAATGGAACCATGCAGAAAATCGTTAAGGATTGATGATTTCACCATTGATGAGCTCAAGAACACATTCACCACCCCCATTTCACGATTCTAAACAAAACTCAATGAAAATCGTTTTCGTAACCTATGGTAGATTCGTTTTCATGAACTATAACTACTGGAATCAATCACAAACACAAACAAACTCGAATTCAGGTCCAATTTTTTAGTTAAAAAACATGAAGTTTGACTCAAAAAAGTCAAACAAAATGAATTTTTCCAAAATTGAGCTCGGATTCGACCCAAAAGTGCGTATAATCAGAGCTGGCATCGCACGTGTCACTCGTCTGATCGTTTCACGGATTTT
>JBCNJP010000025.1:80682501-80806393 GCA_039602395.1 Deinandra increscens subsp. villosa | reverse complement strand
TTTCATCCCTTATGGCCTATACATCAAATATATTACATTTATATGCATATACACACATACACTCATAAATACATAAACTTATTATACATACATATATACAAACATATACTCATATAGATACATACACATATACAAATATTGGGATATACATGGAGTGAAAATAATTTAAACATCAGTCAAAGTTCTGTATTAGCTAGTGATAGATAATCGCCATTTATACAAATCAAAACTGGAAAACAAAGTAATAATGGTATTTAGCTAATGATAGATGATCATTATATGGGGATATATATGGGTCTGAGACCAGGGTTCTTGACAAAATAACTCAGTTTCTGGTCTCTAGCCTCAAAAGTGTGTATCATATGAATTCACAGAAGTTTCCTTATATAGTCTAACCTATATGACAACTGGATACTCATAAACCCGTCCTGCACGTTCTTTCATAGGGAACTAAGTTTGGCTGTCCGAAGTGGATAGAAGAATCACAATGCACTGAAATGTTTGAGCAATCACGAGTCCATGTGTGGGAAAGTCCAGCCAGCAATCGTATGGTACGGGTCGAACCGTATCAAACCAATATAAGTTGTTATGAACTTGATCATAACAGTACGAGGGTTAAAACTAACAACTATAAATTAAATAAATAGATGTTTTTGCCTGTTAGAAGTATGGTTCCTCATTTAAATCTGGAAATCTTTGGCAAACCTGAAGAACTTGACATCGCTGATGAATTAGAGAGGCCTTAAACGAATAAATGAACTTGCGGTATCTGAACTGAAAATGGAATTGATCGAGGTGTTCAGAGTATCAAATGAATTAAACGAATTGAACTTGCAGTATTTGAACTGGAAACGGAATTGATCGAGGTCTTCGAGCATATCAAATGAATTAAAACCTTTGAACGTATCAAATGAATAAAATGAATTGAAACTTATGATTCATATATAGCCACACCATACGACAAGGATACACCTATCCATGTCGTATGTTGTCCACCCGTACAAAAGATTTCCTTTCTTTTTCTTTCTTTTCTTTCTCTTGTCACGAGCGGTGTACGACATCGAATTATCACTAGAGTTTCCGTGCCGGTACGAGTTAAAAGTAATACATTAAGGACTGGTCCTTACGTGTCATATAGATTTTTTTGACGTATGAAATACTGATTCGATCATATACGCCATGTAAAGATCTATATCTGACGTATAAGATGATGCAAGGAAAAAAATAGGTATCCCTAACAAGACCCATATTATATTTGACAATTGACCTTTCTATATAAAATAGTTGATATACAATTACTATAGTCTATTATTAGCAGTATAAAAAGCACACTTAGTATCAAATGAATTTGTTTAATTCGATCAAAGGTTCTAAAATAATGTCAAAATGCCTTAACTAATTATGGGTAATTCCACACCATTCAAATAATTAACTATTTAGGAAACTTCAAAAACATACATAAAACCCATCACTTACTGAAAAGGTAGTTAAACGAGAGCCGTCGATTGGTATAGATCAAAACCGAACAAAAACGGGGAGGAACACCAGATTCGCCATCATGACCGTTTATTTATGGCACCACCTGTCTCCTTTTCTAGAAAGTTTTAAACAAAATTAAATCCTCCAACTTGCTTTTTCAGGAAACCCCAAATATCACGTCCACGAACCACGAGGTTCATCACCCTACGTGCCCTTCACCCCATCGCCACTATCCTACACTTATCCTCACCTGATTGGCTCCCCCTGGTCCCACACCAATGGTCTTCCCTACTCGTACAACGACGGGATCCGTCACGTGGGCCCACACTGCCACGTTTTCCTCTCCGCCAATCACATCCCTTCCCTGTTCCACCGTTTGTCTTCACACGTGGCCCGTCTTGTTCTTTATATACCCATCTTACCCTCCTATATTCGTAACAAGAAAAATATCCAAAAGCACTATATAGTTTGCCGGATTAAGGGGCGGAGACACGGTGGTGGAGTTAAAATTAATTCCGACGTTGAAATGAACGGAAAAAGTGGTTATTGTGTGGCGAGGTATGCGGGTGGTGGTGGGATTTATGGCATGTCTAAGGTGGATAGTATAATGCTCAAGTTTCGGCCTATCGCCCCGAAACCGATTCCGGCCGGGTCGGGTTGGGGAGGCGGGTCCATGACGGGTAAGAGCGAAGGGTATGTTAGCTGTGGGAGAAGTAAGCGAAAGTACGTTAGGGTTAACAAAAACAGAAAGAGAAAAGAAAGTTCCAAAAGAACGGAAAAGACGAAGGTGGAAGTGGAAGCACATCCACCTTCGTCTTCTCCGCCGGTGGTGACGCTCTCTTTGTTACCGGAGACGCCAGATCCGAAGAAAAACGAACCAACCGGCTCTTTTTCGGATCTGTTATTATCGTCGTCTCCGGTACAAACGACCACTACAAAGTGGTTGAGCTTTGACGGTCGGAATCCGGCACCCGTGCGACGACCGCCGCACGTGGTGTCAAACGTGACGGTGGAATGCGTGACGGACACGTGGGTGGATTTGGAACAGTTAGGGTGTACGGACGAGGAGAGGTTGATGAACATGGAGAAGGACACGTGTCCAGGGTTTATATCGGACGGTCAGGATAGGGTGGTGTGGACAAACAAAGCATATCGAGAGATGTCCGGACTGGGTGTTGACGGCGTTAACGGAGATGACGACATGGCGGTGGTGCTTGTTCGGAAAGATAAATGGACGGCGCCGTCACCGCCGGTTGCTTACCCGGCGTTCACTTGCAAAGTTAAGGTGACCTCCGCCGCCGCTCAGAGTGACCGGCAAAGTCCTAATTCGCCGTCGTCTCCGACGCTAACGCTGCCGTGTGACGTTTGGAGGATGGAGCGTGGTGCGTGCGCATGGCGGTTGGATGTCAAAGCTGCGCTCAGTTTGGGTCGGTAAAACACTAAAACCCGAACAACAAGTAACGTAGATATTTTTTTTACTTTAATGTGGTGATGATATATAATATATATTGTTGCTGAATGAAATCTATTTGCTAGTTAATTTAATTTCGTGTATAGTTATTTGTAGTTTTTGAGCTAAAAGTTGTGTGAATTAGAAATATGGTGTACGTTCAGATCACCACCAACTTATATAAAAGAAGAAGATATGATCGTTCAAAACCCATTAAAGTATATTACCTTGTTAATTAGTATTAGCAAAAAGTGTAATATATTGAAAGAGTGTTAAACGAAGCAACATGCTGCGGGCACAAAATCTTCAACTCTTGTTGTTCTGATGTGAAGTATATTTTTGTAACTATAAATCTAATATTTAACAAATAGTTAATCAATTGTGAACAACGTATTTTTTCCTTCAAATTATTAGAGTACTATATAAGAATTTTCAAATTAGTGTTTAATTAGAATACATAACTTGAACTAGTTTAAAGGTATTAAAAACATAAAGTTCGTATAAGACTTAACGATTTGAAAGACATTGTTAAAAAAAACTATTTATTAAAAATATTTTTGTGATTATAGTAACCATTTAATATTTGAAGAAAGGTCGAGTCGGCATCATGTTGAGTTGGGACAGTATTATATAAGCCTGTTCTTAATTAGGGGAGAGGAGTGTAAACCTAACTTTTTTTTCACTCCTCACACACTTTCTCTCTTCTACATCATCTTCCTCTAAAAACTTAATTAATTTACACATTAATTATAAAATCAATTTCACCGAATCAGTGGTGGGAAGCTTAACATCTCCAAGCCACATGAAAGGCCGGTGATCTGTATGGAGACATCCTATCATATCAACTCCCTGTCTCTCTCGTGCTCGTTTTCTCTGTTACCTGTAGTGGTGTGCAAGTTAAAAGTTAAAAATTATATCACACAAAATGTGATGTGAAAGTGATGAAGATGTGTAGTGGGTTAGTGATGTGTGAATGATGGTTATTTGATTTGTAATTAATTGATTAGGTGGGAAAAAAAAACTTACCTCAACACCTAGGATTAGAACGACAGAGAAAAAAAAGCGCTCAAAAAGAGGGGGGGGGGGGGGTAGGCATATTCCGGCGTGAAGAGACTAAAACGCGCCATCACATGTTAAGATGATGAATTTTTTTGTGTCTTTAAAACGTGTGATTTGTGTGTGATTAACCGTGTCACAGTGACTTTATTGTCTTGTCTAACATGTTAGGCTATAAATCTCGAGGTCAAAAAATGGGGTGAGTTTTATTTCGGTAAATACATCTGTCCAAATATTGTGGTGATTTTCTCCTTTTTATATAGATTTATTATCTTTTTATGGAAATATAATGTGATGTGATGTTTAATATGTTAACAAATAAAGAAATATTTCCGTGAACCAATTATATCTTTTCATGGCATGAAATGTTCGCATGTGTTTTTATCTTTTTATCTATTCTGGGACAGGTGTACGGGTGTTGTTGGGACAGATTTTGTAGCTTATGTAGGACAGGTGCACGGGTGTTGTTCGCATGTGTCTTACTTATTTTTTTTTTTGGAACGGCAAATGCATTAAGAAACAAGACGGGCCCCAAGCAAGACACTAGGGAAACCCCATACAAGCAAAAGGAAAACTTACAACAAGAATTTCGACCACATGTTCCAATCTATACTAGACCTTTTATACCTAGCCGACATCCATAAGTAACTCCAACTCTTAATTTCTTTTAGCACAAACTGAATTGAAGGAGCCTTGTTCATGAAAATCGAGTTGTTCCTCTCCTTCCAAATGCATGTGTCTTACTTATAATATAATCTTCAACTCTAACCTAAATCCTTCTCATAGATAATTCTAGCCGGTATATCATACTACCTTTTACTTATATTTTATAATTTTTTTCACAAACATATTTCAGCTCTAAGAGTGTCATTCCTAAAAACATCCTATATTTATATATTTGTATTTGTGTTAGTGAGAGGAGGAAAATAAAAAAGGAAAAAATTGCGTTAAATAATCCCAATTTTTCACTTTTTGTAGATGATAATCTCACATTTTATATTTAGCAACTGACACTCCCAATTTGTCAACATTTTGCAAATAACAGTCTCGCCGTTAAAAAATCTAACTCCGTTAACAAATGTTTACGTGGACGCTGATATGTAATTTTTTTTATTTTTCTTTTTTTAATATCCAGTCATCATCCTTATCACCCCACCACCACCTCACCACCACCACCACTCCACCACAACCATCACCACCTCCCCACCACCACCATCACCACCTGCTCATAACCACAACCACCCCAAAAGCACTCCGACGCACCAGCACCACCTCACTACCATCATCACCACCCCCAACACCATCCGACGACGTCACACAAAAATTAACGAAATTCGAAACCGATTGTACCATTGGATTCATGAGTTCAAAACGAATCTAAAGGAACAAGATTTGCAGAAAACCGTCTTGGAGAATTCACCATTGATGAGCTCTTGAAGAACACCATTCTTTGATTTTACGAATCACTCAAAGATTAACGAAATTTAAAACTGATTGTACCATTAAATTCACGAGTTTAAACCAAATCTAATGGAACCATGCAGAAAATCGTTAAGGATTGATGATTTCACCATTGATGAGCTCAAGAACACATTCACCACCCCCATTTCGCGATTCTGAACAAAACTCAATGAAAATCGTTTTCGTAACCTATGGTAGATTCGTTTTCATGAACTATAACTACTGGAATCAATCACAAACACAAACAAACTCGAATTCTGGTCCAATTTTTGAGTAAAAAAACATGAAATTTGACTCCAAAAAGTCAAACAAAATGAATTTTTCCAAAATTGAGCTCGGATTCGACCCAAAAGTGCGTATAATCAAAGCTGGCATCGCACGTGTCACTCGTCTGATCGTTTCACGGATTTTGGTTGTCACACCCCCAAAAATTCCACGCGCGATAACGCGCCGCAGGGAGCGTGACAAACCAGGATCGCCGTCCATTAGTTACACCAAAGGACTAGTAATTAATAAAAACGTTTCATATTTCATTAAATATAAAATTAGAGTTTTGCAAATGCGGAAGCGTAAATACAATAAAGGTACTTATGTAAAATCTTTATCACCCAAGGTAACGTGGCTTGTTCAAAGACATTAAAAGTGTTTCAAGACTCATGCATGCGTACTCGTGATACTCGAACATCCGCAACCTGAGGAATAACATGCTAAAAAGTGTCAACACAAAGGTTGGTGAGTTCACAGGTTTAGTATTCTCAAAACAGTACAAGTTGTGAGCATAATCACTAATATATATCAGATAGCTAGCTAGGCTATGTACATGAAACTTTGCACGTGATGGTCACCGAAGCTGACAGTTGTTTATAGTTTGCCTTGTTTCGTTGAGGACGAATATAACACCCGTTCGATATCCAATCGTGCCAGAGCGACTGGCCCGGGTGGGGTTTGTCAAACCCAGTAGTACTACAATATATTTCCCGCTATCATCACCAAATACTAACGGTACCATGAGAAGGACTTTGTTGTCTAGTGTGCCTCAGTAATCAGTAATCGTGTGATATATAAAAGTCTAATTATCTCAGTTGTGTAAATCATGCATGTTAATCTCCCCCAACAGGATTTAAAACAGTAAAATGGGGCCGTGAAACTCACCTTAGGTTGCACAGCAAAAGTTTCCAGATAAACAGTTAATCACGTAGCAAAAACGAGTCTTGTGAAAGCAATCAATCACCTAACGAGCATACGAGTATAAATGTGTGTTCAAGTAAAACGGCTAAGTCTAATGTAAATGATAAAAACGATTTATCGTGGAGTCCGAAACAAGTCGAGGATGGCACGTGTGCCAAATCCGAGCGATTATCGAAATAACGCGAGAAAATACAATATATATCAATATTATATATTTTCTAAGTTAAAATGTTCTAAAAATAAATATATATAATATATGTATTTACTAAACGTTCCAGCTACGTTAATAACGAATTTGCGAGGACAATATATATTTATATATATTAAAGGTTATCATAAAATATCCGGTCATTTCAATAAAAATCCAACGGCATAAGTTTATATATTATTCTACCCAATATATATATATATATATACATTTTTAACCAAAACGTTATATCAATATATATATTTTTGTATAGATGTTGGAAATATATTTTAATTTAAGAAAATAAGTTAAACATGATTTACGGGGTTTTAATAGTTCCAAATATGATTTTGCGGTTTTTAGATACGTCAAGGAACAATTTTGGTACAAGTTATAGTGATCTAAATGCTCAAATATGCAATATATAAAAAAAAAGCAAACATGAAGGCCCTCAGGTTCGAACCCGCGACCTCCATGTCGAAATGCAGTGACCAAGCCACTCGGCCAAAGGGCCGTTGGTGTCCAGAATCCGATCACGTATATTTTATACACGTGCAGCGACCAGGAATTCGATCCAGATTACAAAAGAGAAAAAGAATCAGCGGCCAAGGGACTCGAACCCGTGACCTCGCGGATGACAGGCGCGCGCCTGAGCCACCAGGCCAGCGCCGCGTTTTAGTCTTCAACCAGGTTTTATAACTTTTAACTAGTACCGCGACAGTTACCTTCTTCTTCCTCACAACTCCGGTGGCCGGAGTTTTATTCCGGTCACCGGAAAATCGCGAAAATACAGAGTAACACAAAAAAAATATGCGATTAACATAGAGAATGAGTTACCTTGAATCGGATATGAGATACGACGAGTTTTAGACACCGAAACCGAGCCCGAAAGTTCCGATAACAACCCCGCTTGTTGCTCCGATTCCAAAATCGATGGTCCCTGCTTGCTCAGCGTCGAAAGACGATCTCAGTGGTGTGCTAATGGTGGTAAAACGGTGTGAACTTGGCCGGAAATCTTTGGTTATGGTGGTGGTTTTGTCGGGAAGAAACAGAGACGAGAGAAGTTTGAGAGAAGGGGGTTTTGGAATTGTGCAAATAGAATAGAATGATGTTGATTTATCATTGAATTGAGTCTTGATTGCCAAGGGAAACGATCGCACACTGATAGTCGGAGCGATGATCGGGTGGAGTGAAACGGACGTACTCTTTGAAGAATGTCGTAAATGACATTTAATGTACTTTGGTCAATTGGCAATTCTAGTCCCTCAACTATTTACAACATAAAGAATGAGTTTTAGTAATTACAGGAATAACCCTCATAATGTTTCCTAATAGGAAAAAGGTTTGGGATTTGGCAAAAAGGGTCCTTCAAGGTTTTAAAGTTTTAATGAGGTCCTAACGATGCTAACGGGGGTTAACGGAGGAATATTTAAACAATGAATATACAATGAATGTCGAAGTATATAAATCACATAACGTCTATAATATATAAATCTCGTCTTATCCACATAAAATCATAGAATATAATTTTAAAATTATTTATTTAAGTTGTAACCTATATCATTAAAGTCTCATTAAGTTATGACTAAAAGTTTATAGGTATATACTTTAGGTTTACATAAAATCATAATTATAAATATATGATTCAATAATTAAAACTCACATGGAATGATAAAATAACATGTGAATATATACAAATATATCACATAGAATCATAAAGTGAAATCATGGAATATCAAACGTTTGAACTTAGTGCATGCTCGTATAGTAATGATCACACAAAACCCTAATTTGCTAAAGTCAACAAAGTCAACACATAAATGTTCACACAACATTTAATACGGTTTAAAGTCAGGAAATGACCTGAAAAGTCGGATTGTCACAGTATCCCCTTGTTGAAGAATTTTCGTCCTCGAAAATTGTGTAACGCGATAAAGTTAATGAGCTAGACACAAAGAAAAAAGAAAAGAAAATTTCTAGAAAAAGAAAAGAAAATTTCTTAGTCGTCACATCATCCCCTTGTTGAAAGAATTTCGTCCCGAAATTTAAATCGGTGACAATTGCTTGAAGAGTTGAATTAACAGCAACATATCGAACGAATTCAGGTTTCCTACTCCAAATTGAGTGATTGATGTTATGATCAAGAATGTGTACCCGATGTTGAGGAGATGTCAAATGTTTAGAGGTTTTCGAAAGGAATTCGAATACAGAGTGTAGAAAATGATTTCTTATCGGGCGTTCTCTTACAAGAAGAGTTGTACAAATACAATACAGGAATCGTGTCGTGTGACCAGGCCGAACAGAGTGACACTATAATATAAGTATCTAAAATCTAGATTTCCATACGAAGAAGAATCATGATACGCCCGAGTGGCTTGCAGCTATTGTACTCAATGCTAGGAGTGAGATTCCTTATCGTGTCTCGTTTTCAGTTAAGAAATTCGCATTCACCAATTAACCCATGTGGATCGAAGAGAAAGAGATTTGAGTATGAGAAAATTGTGTGTGCATCAAGTCAACCAGTGTTTGCCTAATAGACTTGTTACCCAACGACAACACAAAGGTCTAGATTTGCCGAACAATTAGCAAGTAGCATAAAATGACTTAACACTGATCAATTTCATACGAAGACCCAATAGTTGATAAAATACTTCATAGGTTTATGACTGCTTATATTTGCGTGATTCATGAGAACATTCAAATTCACATTTCATGCAATAACGGTTCAGATAGCATACGAGTTTCTACGAATATTTATTTTAAAGGTTGATGCAGTCAAAGCGTACTAGCATGCAATATATCATGAAGGTTTTACCATACAACGCATACAATTGTCCTAAAATCTGATAACTATCATACAATACCAGCATGGCATATCTCGAGCATATAAGTTCATAGACTAACCAAGACAACCCATACGGTGCAAAGTTGACGGGGCAAATTCACACAGTCTTGTCATTCCCACCGAGGTAGGAGACTTAGGACCTGTATGGTGTATGGTTTTTCATACTCAATCAAGTTTATACTTTAACAACATGTCATTTTCTGGTTCTTAACATGTTTCATACACATAACTAATCATGAAATTCTACTCAACTCATGTTATAACCAACACTTCAATAATTAATCAATTTAGGTACCCTAAACATAGGATTAGATTCTCAAATCTTAGCATGCATAAACACGTATGTTTTATAAACATTTTTCATGAAATGATCAGAAGCAAACATATTATTTATCATCGTTAGAATGGTTCAACAGTTGCTCACATACTAAAATATAACTGGCAACACGCTGATTTTGTGACAAAAGGACCGAGGTTTAAAGAGAAATCCAATCAAGAGCCCACTGCCATTTTACAGGTAACACGTAGCAGTATGTTTTAGAGACGAATTACTTAGTTCTGTTACAAATTATTCAAGAAATCACATAGACATTCAGGTTCAAATTCAAGTTGGAGTTCAGTATCATACAACATATCATCATGCACATTACCTTGCCATAGAATCCTAAAATTTAGAGTGAAAATCCAACAAAATAAAAGTGTAACTATTAGGTACCACATACCTAAAAGTGATCTGCAGGATTACACATGGCATCAAGAATGAGAATAGCAAATGGAGGAAAAGCTCGAACGGCTTAGTTCGTGAATTCGAGTAAGTGATGGGATAACAAGCTTATGATAGTCGCAACTACACATCTCAAGAATGACATGTGAGTTTAAACCGGCACTAGTGAAGATACCAGCAAGGAGGATGCAAATAACGTAATAGATAGTATAGAATTCAGAGAGAAATATATAGCGTGCGTGACAAGATTTTGCAAGGAATTCGCGTAAATAGATATCGAAATGAACGTGTCAAGGGTTATACAATCCGATAGAGTAAACGTCTCATTAGAAAAATCTTCATTGTTTAGGCTCACTGGCATGCTCAATCTATTTGATGTCCTTGCGCTTCATGCGTCATGATTCATTTCTTGTCAAAACATTGGTTCAAATGGTTTCCAAAAGTAAGATAAAGCACGAAGGTGTTATAAAAGGGTGTCCATGAAACAAAAACATCAGAATGCTCAAAAGCGGCTTTGGCTTGGGTTACCTGTATATATGCATTTTTGCTTGTGTTTAGAGCAAGTTTACCGCGGGTCAAAAGATCAAATCGGGTGTTCCATAGAAAAGGATCAGGCCTATCACCTCAGTGAATGCTAGAGAGTTCATAAAAACAAGGCAGTCGACCCAAGAGCAGTGTCCCTTAAACGAAAGTCGATCTACTTCTTAACACATGCTTCTAAAAATTGGGGTTGATCACTCGATCAGGTGGTTTGTCATTTATAAGGGAAAATCTTTGGTTTTCAAAACGTTGATGTTCACCTGAGTCAGAACTCGCGTCTAAATCGTGGTAGGAAATTCGCTTCAGAAAAGTTTTCCTTCTAGACTCGGACAATTAAAAGCATGAAGTTTGATTATTTTGGCTATGTCTCTCTTGATAGGAATTCGTAAGGGATATCTGTAATCTCGAAGAACGTAGCATTAAACAGTTTTGCCGAGGATCTAGTCCCGTTAGATGGAGTTTCTCATGACGAGGCTTTTGTGTATGACTCTAAAGTCAATCATTGGTCCGGTACTGGTCCCACATTCAACGTGCCACCAATGTTTATATATAGGGTGTACCGCAGCTAACCCACCACACTACTAGCACCTTGAAGGTGTACCAGCAACTTACCATTACCAGCCATTAGCCAAACCACACTGGTTATATTTATCGGAAGTAGAGGACGTCAAGTTTTTCCTATTTGCTTGAAGGTAAAGGGGGTGAGAGAGTTAAACCTCGATACGTTATGCAAACAGAAGGTGTATGAGTTTTCATTCACAATACCAGAAAATGCGTAGGGTTTGTTATTCTAGTGAAGGTCGTCGAGAGGTTGGCACACGCAGTAAGGATATCATAAAGCTTCAGATTTTCAAGACGATCAAAATTTAAACAGGCCACAAGGTTTAAGTTCAAGCTGGAGGTTCATCAATGAAAGTTTTTCGAAAAGAACGATGAGGATTTGTGTACCAATAATTTGTTGATAGTTGTTATGACAGAAGCGTCAATAAATATTCAAATGTATGAATATTTTGGTGTACTCACTACGTAAGAAGGGAAAATGCAGGTCGATGGTACAATTAGCTATTGATAACAAGAAGTTCACGCTCGATGGGTGTAGATAGGGTCTCCACATAAAGATTTGTATTGTTACTGCGATTGAGGTACAAGGTAGTATCATCATCAAGGGTGTATAACTAGTAGAAAAGCTAACAAAAGTGTAACACCTTCCGTCCAAAGCTTGAAAGCTCATCCAAGACATAAAGGATTACAAAAGCGCGAGAATCGGAAATCGTTGGTTGTTAAACCGTAAAAGGTTCGAATGATGCAGACAGAAATCAAACGCACAGGTTCAAAAGGTCAGTCGGAATAGTCATTACATTGAAACCGGAAGTCATTAGTTTGAAAATCAATAAGGCTTTTAACTAACATTACCCCTATTAGAGAAAGAAAATATGCTTGCGGTGAGGTAAGCAGTTTGTACAATCGTGACGACGTTTGTGGCAACAAGTTCTGATTTGCACAATAAAATCAGCAATACGAATCTTCAAGGGAACTTCATAAGAGCTTTCAGCCAAGAAATATGTTCTAGTGCTCGCGGTATATGATTTTATATAACTTGTTTATCCAATGTTGTATGGGTATTCGTCTGGTTAAGGTTTGTCCAAGTTGTCTCAGTTTCGTAAAGTTCCAGAGTTTGATATGGTAAGTGAAGTAGTAACATAGAATCATGATTCAAGATGAGTTCAAACCAGTCAAAAATTTCGTCGAGAGTGCTCGTAGTTAAGGAAAACTTATCATTTGAAATGAACGGGTGAAACGATGTCCCACCAGGACCAACACTCGTAATAGGTGTCAAAGGGTTCACGAATGGATTAGAATCCATATATACAAGAGATGAGATCATGCGCGATAGCGTTTACAAAATAGATGACTTCGATCATCCGGTTGAGTTCAACATGTTCAACATTCAATACCACGAGGAAAGGAAAAAAAAAATGACAGGAATTTGGTCCCAATATGAACATTGGCTTGCCTAGTAGGATTCTCCAGGATTTCCATATACTGCAAATTACATTTACGTGTGCACCCGTATGTGTGATTTACTTTATATGATCACCCTAGTTCCTCTTACTTCAGTTACCAAGTATGGTGTGGTCACTAACCCATGGTTATCTTGACCAGAATTTGTTAATGAGACAAGTTTTCGAGAATAGAATGCTCGCTCTAATTGGAATGGCCCACCCGAAGCGAGTCAACCAGGAATTTAGCTGAATAGGATCTGAATAGGGTTTACTACGCATACCGACTTGATCACAATCCGGTAGATAAAGCGAAAACTTTAGTCGGCCCATTCAGGTACCATTAAGTCATAAGAATTGTTCCCACGTTGTGTTATATCGTCGCACAACGTGATAGAAACGTGAAGAGGGAGATCTTAAAAGATCAAGGCAAATGTGTAAACGATCAAGGTAACAGAGGCGGTTACAATGCCCCATGAGCAACCACTTGAATTCAAACATTGTTGCCTCTTCTGAAGGCGAATGATCGCGCCATTAGCACATCATGTCAACGTTGTCTGAACAAAAGTGTTCGGATGTGTATGTAGGGCAGGTATAACAGGACCCTCCCAAGCTAGGAGAAAGGTTTAAGAATAGGAAAAGGTATTATACCACCTTCCCTAAGTAAGCATATGTCAATTGTTTGGGTACTACGATCAGTTTTCAATCTAGAATAATCCCAAGCAGCAATCAGCTCGTCAAAAGTATAAACGTGATCCTTCGATCTGATGCAACGTCTCGTCGTACATGAATGTTAACCAAGAGGTACACAACTTAGAGAGGTTATGAAAAAAAATGACTCAAGACTAACCGGCTCCTTGCCGTGAGTATAAGGGGATTGGATGATGTAAACGATAAATTGTAAACCAGGTGCGTGTAGGAGTGAGTATCGCGATGCATGAGAAAAATGTTTAAGTGCAACTAATGCAAAACAGTTACAGTCTAAGACGAATCTTAGTTCGCTGTAACCAATGGCTCTGATACCAATCTGTCACACCCCCAAAAATTCCACGCGCGATAACGCGCCGCAGGGAGCGTGACAAACCAGGATCGCCGTCCATTAGTTACACCAAAGGACTAGTAATTAATAAAAACGTTTCATATTTCATTAAATATAAAATTAGAGTTTTGCAAATGCGGAAGCGTAAATACAATAAAGGTACTTATGTAAAATCTTTATCACCCAAGGTAACGTGGCTTGTTCAAAGACATTAAAAGTGTTTCAAGACTCATGCATGCGTACTCGTGATACTCGAACATCCGCAACCTGAGGAATAACATGCTAAAAAGTGTCAACACAAAGGTTGGTGAGTTCACAGGTTTAGTATTCTCAAAACAGTACAAGTTGTGAGCATAATCACTAATATATATCAGATAGCTAGCTAGGCTATGTACATGAAACTTTGCACGTGATGGTCACCGAAGCTGACAGTTGTTTATAGTTTGCCTTGTTTCGTTGAGGACGAATATAACACCCGTTCGATATCCAATCGTGCCAGAGCGACTGGCCCGGGTGGGGTTTGTCAAACCCAGTAGTACTACAATATATTTCCCGCTATCATCACCAAATACTAACGGTACCATGAGAAGGACTTTGTTGTCTAGTGTGCCTCAGTAATCAGTAATCGTGTGATATATAAAAGTCTAATTATCTCAGTTGTGTAAATCATGCATGTTAATCTCCCCCAACAGGATTTAAAACAGTAAAATGGGGCCGTGAAACTCACCTTAGGTTGCACAGCAAAAGTTTCCAGATAAACAGTTAATCACGTAGCAAAAACGAGTCTTGTGAAAGCAATCAATCACCTAACGAGCATACGAGTATAAATGTGTGTTCAAGTAAAACGGCTAAGTCTAATGTAAATGATAAAAACGATTTATCGTGGAGTCCGAAACAAGTCGAGGATGGCACGTGTGCCAAATCCGAGCGATTATCGAAATAACGCGAAAAAATACAATATATATCAATATTATATATTTTCTAAGTTAAAATGTTCTAAAAATAAATATATATAATATATGTATTTACTAAACGTTCCAGCTACGTTAATAACGAATTTGCGAGGACAATATATATTTATATATATTAAAGGTTATCATAAAATATCCGGTCATTTCAATAAAAATCCAACGGCATAAGTTTATATATTATTCTACCCAATATATATATATATATACATTTTTAACCAAAACGTTATATCAATATATATATTTTTGTATAGATGTTGGAAATATATTTTAATTTAAGAAAATAAGTTAAACATGATTTACGGGGTTTTAATAGTTCCAAATATGATTTTGCGGTTTTTAGATACGTCAAGGAACAATTTTGGTACAAGTTATAGTGATCTAAATGCTCAAATATGCAATATATAAAAAAAAAGCAAACATGAAGGCCCTCAGGTTCGAACCCGCGACCTCCATGTCGAAATGCAGTGACCAAGCCACTCGGCCAAAGGGCCGTTGGTGTCCAGAATCCGATCACGTATATTTTATACACGTGCAGCGACCAGGAATTCGATCCAGATTACAAAAGAGAAAAAGAATCAGCGGCCAAGGGACTCGAACCCGTGACCTCGCGGATGACAGGCGCGCGCCTGAGCCACCAGGCCAGCGCCGCGTTTTAGTCTTCAACCAGGTTTTATAACTTTTAACTAGTACCGCGACAGTTACCTTCTTCTTCCTCATAACTCCGGTGGCCGGAGTTTTATTCCGGTCACCGGAAAATCGCGAAAATACAGAGTAACACAAAAAAAATATGCGATTAACATAGAGAATGAGTTACCTTGAATCGGATATGAGATACGACGAGTTTTAGACACCGAAACCGAGCCCGAAAGTTCCGATAACAACCCCGCTTGTTGCTCCGATTCCAAAATCGATGGTCCCTGCTTGCTCAGCGTCGAAAGACGATCTCAGTGGTGTGCTAATGGTGGTAAAACGGTGTGAACTTGGCCGGAAATCTTTGGTTATGGTGGTGGTTTTGTCGGGAAGAAACAGAGACGAGAGAAGTTTGAGAGAAGGGGGTTTTGGAATTGTGCAAATAGAATAGAATGATGTTGATTTATCATTGAATTGAGTCTTGATTGCCAAGGGAAACGATCGCACACTGATAGTCGGAGCGATGATCGGGTGGAGTGAAACGGACGTACTCTTTGAAGAATGTCGTAAATGACATTTAATGTACTTTGGTCAATTGGCAATTCTAGTCCCTCAACTATTTACAACATAAAGAATGAGTTTTAGTAATTACAGGAATAACCCTCATAATGTTTCCTAATAGGAAAAAGGTTTGGGATTTGGCAAAAAGGGTCCTTCAAGGTTTTAAAGTTTTAATGAGGTCCTAACGATGCTAACGGGGGTTAACGGAGGAATATTTAAACAATGAATATACAATGAATATCGAAGTATATAAATCACATAACGTCTATAATATATAAATCTCGTCTTATCCACATAAAATCATAGAATATAATTTTAAAATTATTTATTTAAGTTGTAACCTATATCATTAAAGTCTCATTAAGTTATGACTAAAAGTTTATAGGTATATACTTTAGGTTTACATAAAATCATAATTATAAATATATGATTCAATAATTAAAACTCACATGGAATGATAAAATAACATGTGAATATATACAAATATATCACATAGAATCATAAAGTGAAATCATGGAATATCAAACGTTTGAACTTAGTGCATGCTCGTATAGTAATGATCACACAAAACCCTAATTTGCTAAAGTCAACAAAGTCAACACATAAATGTTCACACAACATTTAATACGGTTTAAAGTCAGGAAATGACCTGAAAAGTCGGATTGTCACATTGGTGGTGGTGGGGAGGTGGTGATCATGGTGGTGGAGTGGGGGGGGGGGGTGATATGGATGATGACTGGATATTAAAAAAAAAAGAATTAAAAAAATTACACATCAGCGTCCGCCTCAGCATCTGTTAACGAAATTAGTTTTTTTTTAACGACAGGGTTGTTATTTGCAAAATGTTAACAAATTGGGAGTGCCAGTTGCTAAATCTAAGGGTGAGATTATTATTTGCAAAAAGTGAAAAGTTTGGATTATTTAACGCAATTTTTCAAAAAAAAACCCTACATATCGATCATTTTGTGTACACGTCGAATATTTGGGTGGGACAGACGAATGAAAGGATATACTCTATAATGCTGCATGTGGGATAAACACCCCAAATGGAATGCCACGTCATACGGACGTGCACTCCATCATGCTAAACAAAATACAACTCTTATTTTGTTATTTTATGTGTCTTTTTAATTATTTTTAATTAATTTTTCATCTTTATTATTATTATTATTTAGTTTTTTATTATTTTTATATTGTTTTTTATCTGAGAACAACAATTTATCAAAGAAGTTGATGATGTCAAAAATACACTCATGTGACATAAATTTTATTTTATTTTTTATATTCAATCTCAACGAATTTAGTATAAAAGTTGTTGTTGTAATATGTACAGTCATGTAAAATAGTTTTTAGCTCGTACACTAAAAAGTTTAAGTGCGGAGGTTGTTTGCAATTCTTTTATTTCCATTTTCTTTACTACGTTTGTTCTGTGTGCACGCATTATCATAGCGACAACACATTTATTACTATTTTTTTTACTCTTTTTAAATATTTTTAAGCATTTTATTGTTTCAATTTTATATTTACACCGTTGTCTTTTGGTATGTAATTTTTTGTAGTGTTATATTTAGTCAGACCTCTAATTTTAACGTTGTTACGTGTCTATTTCATTTTCGTTTTTTTTAGGTTGCGCTTTTAAAAAACAATTTTTTTTTTTGTATATTCGCGACAATGCATGAAGGAGTAAAATCTACTTAGTTTAATATAAAAACTATTGTGGCTGTACGTTTTATTAATGTTAGTTATATAAGTTTCAATTTGATTTTTAACCAGGTATATATTTTCAAGATGTGGTTCCACTGATCCATTGAGTTTTCATTTCTACGTTGCCTTTTTCAATGATTTAGAGTTAGAGATTTAAATTTGTTCTTGTTTTTTTTCTTTTCTTCGAGTTTCCATTTTTTCTTGTAATCTTTTTATATTCTTTTAAAAAAGCAAAAAGGGGTCTTTTTTTCTTTTTCTTTTTCAACTTGAGTAGATTCATAAAACTTAAAAGTTAAAAGGTTAGTCTTATCATCCATCATCTTATCGTTTTAAACCTTGTAGTTTAAGTGAAACTTTCACCAATAACTTTGTTTGTTAATTACTGGCAACTTAGTTAGAATAGGATCCTTAGTTCCTCCTGAGTCCTGACTAGACTAAAGTTTCATTTAAGTTCCTGAAGTTTAACACATTTAACTATCTTAGTCCAAATTGTGAGAGATTGACGTTTGATCGGCGACTCTCAGATGGTGGCGATGCGCTCAACGGAAGGAGATGAAGAAAATCGACTCTCCGTCTTCTTCTCTCAACAATCTTCTCTATCTAAAATTTTATGCTTGGTGATGTTTTGGGAGGGAAGGTTAGCGAAGGGGAGAAGAATAGGCGGGAATAATTGGGAGAGAAGATGGAGAATGGAAGGGGGTTCTCTAAAGATGGAGAATAAAATAGGTTCTCTAAAAAAATACCTTATAATGCAGAACCTGATGGAGTGTGATTTTTAGGGCTTTTTTAATTTTTTTCTCTAAATTTTAAAAATAAAGTACATTTGTATAAGCTATTGTGAATGCTCTAACAAATATTAAGCCATCACCATGCATCAAATCTACAGGAAAATCAAACCCCCAAATTTCAATTTTCCAATTTCTCAATTTCCAATTTTCCCTGCCAACGATCACCATCACCACCTCATGCGAGCCTTGTTCACCAAGCGTCGAAATAAATGGCAGTGGATGTAGAAGACAACCACTGTACACCACCCTAAAAACTCAACCCAAAAACTAAAATCATAAGGTTACGGCAGTGGATGGTGGTTTATGTTGGAGACCGAAAACCAAAATCAAAATGTATGTTTTTGAATGTTCAATAATGAAAGATTTTGAAAACCTAGATCATTTGCAAGAGTTATGGTGGACAGTGGCGAATACATAAATTTTTGATACGGGGGCAAAATAAAGGCTCTATAAATGATTGGTTGGATCAAAAGTAAATCAGGTCACAACGGTTTGTTTTAGTACATAGTCACGTTATAGATGATTTTTATATAATGCCATTGGCATTATTTCCTTTTGTTTACTGAGTACGGTTAATATCTTATAAATATAAATATGGTGCAGAACAACAAAGAAATAAAGCTCAGAGTCTAAGGGGCTGTTTGGTATAAACTGAAGCATTAAGTGCTGAATTATTAAGAATAAGAGATTCTGAATCCGTTAAGAATAAGAGATTCTTAAATAGTTAAGTGCTGTTTGGTTTGATATTAGAATGGAAAATACAAACCATCATAGAAAATCCAAATGGATACAACTATCAAACACTGATTTAAAGCATAAAAACACAACAATTTGTAGAAAATCTATAGATTTTGAATAAAACCCTAAAAAAAACTTAAGAATTAGGTTTACGTGTACCATCGAAGATCTCAATTTCAAACTGAAGTGATTTACACTATGATTTACACTATGAACTCACCAGAGGTTCAGACTTTTGGAAGAGATTGGAGATCTGAACAGCGGGATCGGAGCCGGAAGTCGGGGGTTTATTGAAGGAGAAAAACTTGGAGGCGAAGTAATAGATGACGGCTTTCCTTATGATTCCGGTGAACATCTGGCCAACACCCTGTGGTTGTCTCTCTCCACCACCAGTGTCACCTGCTGCTTCCACCGCTGCCGGCGACGTCATCTTGTTTTCTCCGGTGGAACAAGTTGAGAGAGAATAGAAGAGAAAGAAGAGATGCAATCGGCTTACTTGGAGAATGGGGGGGGGGGGGGCTGCTGCAACGATGAACGCCGGAGAAGGAGGAAGGAACGCCGGAGATGGAGGCGCTGGTGCCGTCGCCGACGAGAGTGGTTGAGGAGGGACGGTCAGAGCGTGTGGGAGGAGGAGCAGGTCGCGACTTTTTTTTTGGTGATTCTGAATGAAAAAGCTATCCACTAAAACCTTATTCATTATGTTATTTTTTTTCAGATTAATAGTTAACGAACCAAACACCCCTTAATGAAATACCTGACCGAAAAATACATTTCATTCAGTTTAGACCTCAATAAGAGGGAAACAAACAGCCCCTAAGCCTAATTACAAAGTGATAAATGTAATGTTATGTGTGAATTCTTTTACACATTTAAATTAGAGTGTTGGTGGGCCCCTGGACTAAAACAAAGGTACCACCGTGTGAAAGGAGATCACTTCAAATATGTCAATTTATGTTAAATTTTATGTTGTTTCAGTAGTAAAAATTATACACTTCTGATGAAGCTACGGGGGCCATTCCACCCCTAAGTATAAGGTGTATCCGCCAGTGATGGTGGATGAATGTATGTTTTTGAAAGTAAGTACAAATTTATATTAAAAAACTACAAGTGTATGGTTACATACTTTATTTGTTCTCCTAGATTGAAAGATATGATAGCAAAATCGAGTTTGATTAGGGCTAGTGGTAGCTGTCGCCGCTAATTCTTGAACCCATTTGACTTAATGAAAAGTCAAAATCGAGCAATAGTACCAAGTCTTCAAAAAATAGTGTCTATGCCATGACAATCGATTTCTCCTCCGTTACAAAAGTGTTGTAATCGATCAACACTATCTTTCTTCAATAGTGGAGATTTCGTCGGTGAACAAGAAGAAAGAAGTAGAGGTGGTTACCATGATGATGGGGGGGGGGGGGGGGGGGTTAATTTCTGGTGTATACATTTATCTTTTAGTTTTTAGCATTTGAGTATGTAAAGTTTAAGGGATGTACATTAAAATTTCTTAGGGCATGTAGTATATTCATGGTGGTGTAGTGTGGTGAGGTGGTCACGTCAGCGATGACTAGACCACACTAAAGTATCACCTAGAAGAGGGTACGATGATGTGATTTTCTCCACACTAAAGTATCACCTAGAAGAGGGTACGATGATGTGATTTCTCCACACTAAAGTATCACCTAGAAGAGGGTACGATGATGTGATTTTCTCATGTGGTGTTTTGTTTATTATTTAACTAGTTAAAAAAAAAAAACTAGGTGTAAATTTCTAAATGGCCGGGCACTCTCCCCTACCACGCCCGTGAAGAAGATGGCGCATAATAAAAAAAATCTAACTCCACTAGTGATAAATACTCAAATGACAACAAAATACAAATCTCATGTAATATTTATTAATAACTTAAGATTTAGACTCGGGTTGTTAAAAATGTCAACCGTCATGGGCTCAAATGAGATTGTACTTTTAAAACTAACAATATAATCTCAACTACGAATATTTAGAGATAAACATAAAATTTTCAATAGCTTATGATCACGAGTAAAATTTGTAGTCCTTCGCTTGCAGTATGAGTTGTCGCAGTCCACCAATTGGAGCTAAACACATGATTGACACCCCAAAAACTATGCAACCCTATATCAACCAATCAAAAACCAATTAATATGCAACGTGAACATGATTTTTTTCAACTATTAAGGCTATGTGTAGTGATAACATCTTTTTTGGGTGTTATTTGTTATGCGACAGATGACATGATAATGGATTTTATGTGTAAACGTGGTGTGTGTGTGTGTGTGTGGGGGGGGGGGGGGGGTTGTATATTTGGTGATATCATTTTATTAAAAAGAAAAAAAGCCGACCAATAAACTCATAGCCTCAAAACATGGACCAATCAAGAGGGGATGAGGGTGGGGGGGGGGGGGGGGCGTGATGTTTTTAACACCAAAAAGGGGAGATGGAGTTATAACGTCGGGCCTTAATGATGAATGGGGGGTTATGTGGAGCTGTAAAACCCTATAACGTCCCATTATACATAGCTTAATAGTTAAACTTTAGCATTAATTTAGGCCTTCGTATGATTTTTATTTTTGGTATGAAATAAATGGTGTAAATAAACTTACCCAATTTGTAAACCAAGAGAGACTAAACTTCTTGGGCTTTTTGAGGATTAGCCATATGATACAAGGAAGCTGCCAATGAGATACACACAAAAAAACATATAATTAGTTTGAGTTAAATTTTAATCACTAGCAACCTAGATTATGTTTTCTAAATCATGAAACGATCCAAAAGCTACGTCTTAGAACATGTTTGGCGATCAAAAAGGTTTGATATTTTGACTATAACCAAAGACTCTATAGGTATCAAAATATGTAACATTGTAACAATGATACCACCCTATAGATGATCATTAAAGATCAAATTTCATGATAAAAACACGTGTAAATTTAGAAATCAGATAACTGAAAACTTACAAAGAACGAAGTTGGAGCAAAAGCAAAGCCTCCAAAGAAGCCCAAAAGCCCTCCAAAAAAGGGGAATGTCATGCCAATGAACATTGTCATAGCTGCCCATCATTGTTAACATCAAACCTTGTAATCGGTCAAATAATAACCAAACTTAATCACGCCCAAAATATGATTACTCCTTACCAACATAACAAGTTCTCGCCACAATTCGCAGGCATCTGGTAGGTTTAAATTTCATCTTAAGCACCAAAAATGTCTCCATCATATCGAACACCGGCATCGCAAAGACCTAAAACATGATTAATTTCATATTATAGCAAACTGTTACATAGCCCCCGTCGTTTGATTAAAATCGTAATTTTAGTCCATTTGTTTAAATCTTGTCGATGATACATTGTACTTTTCAAAAAATTATGTTTGATTCACTTCCGCTAACACCGTTCGATTTCACTTTAGTATTAAGGTTAACTTTGTTACTTACACTGCATAATTAAAAATCAGATTTATCTCCTTTGAACCTAATATATTGCGTTTACTATATAATTTTTGAGATATTACATGTTACGTTTTGAAAAATAAAGTATAATCTATCTTTAAAAACATCATTTTTACAAAATAAAAAATTAAAAAACTTCTAGAAATATAATAAAAGTATCTGAACAACATTATGTGCTTGCCTAGAGTTAATAACACGGTGTTAAAATCATACGTATCTCTATATCTTCTGAACTTTTATAAAAGATGGTATTTTTAAAATAATATTTGTAAAAATGCGTGTTCTTTTGTTGTATTTCTAGTCAATATAGTTTATACCAATTTTTAATCAAAACGCAAAACCATATAATTGGTTTATACTTTTTAGTAAAAATGCTTTCTTTTAAAAAAGCATTTTTTAAAAATATTTATACCTTTTAATGCAAAAATCAAACCATAAAGATATAAAAAATTAAAAATTAAAAGGGACGCAATATATTAGATTAAATTGAGAAATAAATCCGATTTTTAACAATGCTTATGGAAAAGAAGATTACCCTTAATAATAATGTGGAATCTGACGATGATGTTAAAAAAAAGCGGATCAAAATTATAATTTTTTGATAGTACAATGTATTAAGTATTCTTACCAAAATTTAAAGCAATAGACTAAAATGACAATTTTGATTAAACGACAGGGACTAAAATGATAGTTTATTGTTGATATTATCATGTGTTTCTTCGGTAACCATTCAACGGTCACAAATCAGTCCCTTAAAGAGATTTACAATAGTGACAAGACCGGAAGGCGTACCTGGTAGCTTCCAATAACATGAACAAAGACAAATATGTTCGCAAGAGCAATAAGAAGCGGAGGGCGTTCAAGTGAAATGAGAACGTTATCATCAACGGTATTACCGAAAGTCCAGTACCCGATAAATGCGACAGGAAAGTAACAAAGTGCGACCACATTATACGCCACAAAACACCCTTTCCACATGGGTTTCTTAGATGGTTTTTCAGGTGTTGAAGGGATCATTGCTTGAATCTCCAAGACGACATTGTGACCCGCATACGAAAAGGCTGCACTCCCAAGCCCACTCAAGAAGCCGAACGTCTTGCCGACATTGGTTGAAGCCCTTAGGCTGTAGTCAATGTCGGGTTGAACCCCTTTGTGTAATGAAGCCGCCCAAGCAATTATAGAATAACTACATATAAAGTTTTTAGTTTTTTGAACGACAAGTTAGACAAGTTAGTCTATCTTTAATAGCTTAATTAATCAAATATGTATGGTCTCAGACTTGAATCTTCATCATTTGATGAAGGTATTATTCTATCACTTACTACGTGATTCCCCTGTTACCTTTTTAACAAACGCGGGAGGAGGAGTTCTCTCATGCCACTGGTCCACGTGGTGTCATGTACCATTATATTTAGGACTTGATACATTATGTATTTGTTAAAGACAATTAATTATGCATTAGTTCATTTTCAATTTTAAAAAGTATTTTGACGTCAAATAATATATCTAACTAGTAATATGTTTAAATTTGTTTTTTTACAGTTTTAGTTAAACAAAGTGTTCTCCTATTTCCACCATCCAAAAACTCAAACCCCCGTTGTAAATGGCCGTTTGATTTTTTTATTCCCATCATCCAACAACTTATTCCGTCGTTGTAAACAGTTGTTTGATTTTATATATCTTTTTAATATTTTATCTATTTAAAATTTAACCTTTGAAAAAGTTAAATCTTTCGACTAATTTTCAAATGTCATTTATAAACGGTATAAAATCAAACTAGATGATGTGAAAATATTCATTCATTATATAAATAAAATATTATTATATAATTTTGATTTTTTTCTAGAGTTGTTTTCAAAAGTATTGATTACAAGCGTGTTCTATTTTTTATATATTTTGAATTCTGGTTAGCGATTATTTAATATAGTTTTTTTTCTTCTGTCAGTTAAAATATCTATGTAGATAGCGAATAAACCTTGATAGTTGGGATATCACCAACTATCAAACAAAATCTAAAACACTAGTATAATATCTTTAATATTAGCAACTTCAAAACACACGAGCTACTATAAAACGGATATATTGTCTTAAAAAATACATAAAGAAAATGAAAAATATTAAACCTAATGTATGGAAGTAAATAATTAACATACCAGAGTGACATGATGGCAGCAAGAATTGAGACGCTTGTTATGGAGCTGAAGTTGGGGAGGTTGGATAGCAAAAACTGGATCGCAGCGAAAATCATAATGTAATAGGTAGTTTTGATGGGTGGGCCGCCGTTGGGGGATAAGGTGTCGACAGCTTTCTTGAGGGAGTTGCCACCAGTCACCATGTAAACGATGTCACAACCAACTTCGACCATGAGTTGTTGGGGTACCACAATCCAAAGACCGAGCCTTTCGCCAAAGGCTTCTTGACCTAGCTCGTGGTAACGATCAAACCGCTTACCGGGCACACACTCATGCATCTCCACCATTTGCCATAAGGTGTAGAAAGTAATAAGCCATGACCCAACCAACATAGTGACACCAGGCGCCCTGCACATCATATATGTATATATAAATTTACATTCCATGAGTATTAACTTATTGTTTTTTCACGGTAACGAAATATTATATAAAAAACGTGATGGTTAGAAAAACCTAACCAACCACTCAATAAAAACAATTACATAAAAAGTAATGGGTTTTGTAACCAATTAACCCAAAAAATACTACATTTTTTATCTTTATACATTATCCAATGATACGAAAAATGTACGATTGAATCTAACATAAACCTTTTCTTTAAATCACCCTTCTTATGAATTATTGTTATTTAATTTAATTAACTTTATCATTATATTATTAAGTTAAACCTATTATTTTATATTATCTTTATTATCTTAGTTGATTTTGTGATTATCTTTTCAAGTATTTAAAGATACAAAATGACAATAAGCTTGTGACTTTGTATGCCGTTGTTATGCGTATTCAAACCCATAACATCTTATTTCTCACCTTAACTTTATCTATGTAATGCTTCCAATCAACTAAACCCATAATTTTATGTTAAAAAGAGGAGGACCATACTTCCAACATAATTTATCAAGAGGTCCATTCAAGCAAGGAAATTATAAAAAATGAAAATACAACAAAGGAGGGTTCAGTTAAGGATCAAGAGATCGAGTCGAGGGGTCAACAAAGTACCTATCATCAAGGAGCTAACCAAGGTCAAGCCCAATTCCAAGGAAATCAATAAGGGAATTCATCATCAAATAAATTCATCAGCAAATGATGATATAATTAAATCACAAATACAATGAGATATGGGAATGATAGTTGTCATGTGAGGTTCAGAAGCAAGAGATCAGAGACGACGAGAGGGACGGTGCCTTGTCATTTGTCAAAACATATGGTCAATTAGGTGAGGAAGTAAACAAGTAATACAAGATCCTAGGAAATTTCCATGTGAATACTCTGTCAAATCTCCAACATCAAGGAGTAACTTCTAAAAAATGTGAAGAATTTGCACATAGTTGAGGTAAGTACTTTAAGGAATGGTAAAGTTATGGTAATATATACACTTGTTGGGGTATAGTGGAGGACTATGTTTAGAATCCCAATAACTATGGAAATAAGTTTTGGGAAGAAAACCAAAAAAAAAAGAACTTGTCAAAAACTTGCTAAAGACTAAAGGAAATGGAATGGAAGATAATATCATTCTTTATTCATTAGTCTTACAGAATGAGATGTGGGAAGCATTTAAACATATCAATTTACTGTTCATTGATGTCATTCGTCAAACTCCCTCATATTAAAAGCATATGAAAGAGCTATGTGCGTAAAATAAGCAACCACAAAATCTCTTAAAATGACAACATCTTGATATGGTTCTTTTGGATGATAAGATAGACACAAGCTGTGAAAGGAAAGAGGTGGTGTGGAATTGTACAAAGGAGGTAGGAATGATGGATGATAATAGGTGGAGAGTTTGCATATGGACATTGATTTCAAGCTTAATGTCACGGAGTGATTTCCTACTCACGTGCGACTCTTAGTTTTCTATTAAGATCGGCCTTCAACCAAACTTGAGAACGATGATTCAAACGACTAAGAAAGTAGAACATAAGATTATTTACACAAAGGAACGTTTTTGTAATACAAGAGAACTTTACAAAGTGCTTTGATACAACTTTTGTAAGATGGTTTTGAAAATGACTACCACCACCTATTTATAGTGCTCCATGGACTAATCATGTTCTTTCTACACTAATCTAGAGTATTCTTAGTAAATATCTATGATATTTACATGATATTATCTAGAACTTTCATGATATATATGATATTTCTCATGGATTAATACTAGATTAATCCATAACCTTTCTTAGATATTTTTAGGGAATACTTCTATGTGTTCTTGATATTTCTAGAAGTTTCTTCATAACCCCCGAAATCCCGAGACTTATGACGTGCGTTTTAAGCAGAATAAGACGCTTAAAACGAAACATAAAAAAACCTACACAGAAGACGCAAAAAGGAAAAGGGAAGAAATTAATAAATATTAGTGAGCCACATGTTAGCAACACAGCTCGCCATATGACAATTACCGTTTTATTGTTCACTTGCACTTGATTTAGTTATTGTATGTAATAGACAATATAGATTTTACTACCTACGGGTTGTCACTTGTATAACACAAGTATATAAAACAATTATATTGCTAACGCGCAACGTAAAGAAATGTAAATAACAAAACTGGTTAATATAAAGTACAAACAATTAGATACCTAAATGCAATGTGTGAAACTAAAGTTAAAACCAATTAAAGGTTTACAAATGATTTAAAAGGAATGACAAAGATATTAATAAAGTTGTTGTGACGGGGATAACGCGGGCACACAAACCAGTTGCATTGCTATAACGCTGCATCAAGTAAACAGAAATTAAAAAAGTTACGTAACAACCAAATCGCTTCAACTATGGAGTCTACACAAACTGAAAATAAATAAAATCTATATTAGATCACTATACCTATTACATTACCAACTAATTTGCTAAACTTGTTGAGCATTAACAAAAAATAAAATAAAAAATAATAATAAAGAAAAAACTAAAAACAATAGTAGTTAATAATAAAGACCAAATTAAAAAAAAAACAAAATCACTGAAATACAAAAAAAAAAGTTGGTGCAATAGACTTGTACATTATGCTATAGAACTTGTAAAAAAAAGTTATAAAATGATATATAAGTACACTCGAATAAAAAACAAAAACCAAAAATAATAATAAAGAAAAAACTAAAAACAATATTAGATAATAATAAAGACCAAATAAAAAAATTCACTAAAATACAAAAAAGAAAAAAAAAGAAGTTGGTGCAATAGACTTGTACATTATGCTCTAGAATTTGTAAAAAAGAAGTTGGAAGATGCTATATAGGTAACTATTGCTTCTTACAAGTTGAACACGAAGGTTAAAGGCTCTATCCACTAAGCGTTGTTGAACAATCACAATGTTATAACTGTCACTTCCGTTTGCATGAATTAGGCGTTACTAAATTATGTTAGTGTTAAAATTACATGTCACTTTTGTAGCACCCCCAAGAGAAGCGGGGTCTAGGTGCGGGAGCCTCTAGTGGGATTCAAACTTCAAAGGGTGTAGTCCCTGCCTAGGGTTGAAAATGAACATTATGATTTTGGAAGGGTTAAAGGTGTAAAATTGGTTATTCGAAAAATAACTGCCTAAACATCTCTTTATCCCAAAATTTGTTTTTTGGTCGACCTCCTTTGTCGCTGCCATCGGCCACCCTGCGCCGCCCTACGACATGTTAGTTTTTTTTTCCTTTCTTCTTGTTCTCACGGCTCAAGGGTTAAAACCCTAATTTAGGTTCTAGGAACTTCAATTCTGATATCTAAATCAAGTTTACGTTATATATTTTTAACTTTTATAGACAGTATCAAGTTTATAAAACATTCATATATATTTAGATAGACCTTCAAACCACAAATTTAGCTGGAAACATGAAATCAGACGAAATCATATGAAATCAAAATCAAACAACCTCTTAGTGTAATATGAAAGTGCATGTGATCTTCAAACAAGACTGAATGCTTATTTGAAGATCATCATGACTAACGAGAGATCGAGTACAACGCCCTAAGAGAAAGCATTGTCCAAGGGGCAACAGCCCCCAGGCTAGGGGCGAGTACACTACATTTATCAAAACTTGAAGGACCAAATGTGTAAAGCATTCAAAATTTGAATTTAGATAACTGCACAACAGTTATCTAATACGCTTCTGATTGGCGAATTCTGGGATATACTAATTCGAACTCTCTCTCTCTCTCTCTGACAATATACAGAAAAGGAAAACCATACAAAATTCTTGAAATCGAATATGATTTTATCCGGTCAAACACACTCCAAATTGTTTGATCTGAAAATATTTATCCCGTTATTTCTTCTACGATTCAGAAATCCCCCAAGATGAATGTTTATAGTTCTTTTTCCATCGATCTGTCACTTTCTATGTTCAATTTGAGACAATTTATGTGTAGAAAAATTCACTAATGTCATTTCACTCTAGAGAGATCGATAGAAGAAAATTATAATAGTATGTCCTATTATGTCATGAATTGTGGTATAAGTGTATAATGCCATTCCCTTTTTAGCCTACCTAATCTTAGGTAATTAACAAAACATAAACACTATTTTGAATTGAATTCAATCAAAACAGATCAACAATATCATAATTAGGTTCAAAATACATAAATTAAAAAAGTGTAAGGATATTTGTAGGACGATAAGTAAGCGTACCATCCGAGTTCTGACATGGTGTAGGGGAGGCCTAGAATTCCTGCTCCAACCATAGCGGTTACATTGTGGAAGACGGAGTACCACCACGTGGCGTTCCTGGATGATGTCACGGGCAGCCAATCGTTTAACGCTTTCTCATCGGCTGCCTTTTGTGCTTGTGCTTCTGTTGTCATAGTTGCAGCTTCCATTCCCGTAGTCGATGGCATAGTGGATCGCAAACCGAAGAAGAAGAAGAAGAAAGAAGATGATGATGATAAGAAAATGAAACAAAATAGGAGGATTTGATGTGGTAATCGGATGGAAAGATGGGATATATATATAGTTTCAGAATTAGATGTATCAGATACAGTATCATTAAAATCATTAATTAGTTTTTTTATTTTATTTGAATGAAATAAGGTAGTAATTGATATTTATTTGTTTTTTGTTAATTTTATATTCACACTCTTTTTTCGGTTTGAATTTTGCGGGCCAGTTTTTCGGGCAGGACGTTTCTGAATCGAAAAAGTCTACTTCTCTTAAAATCTTATGGCTTATTCAAACGCACGAGGAATTTAGTTATTGAACGAGTTTGAGATTCTAATTAAAGGATTTCCTAAAAGAGACTTCTATTTTTATTTTATTTTTGTGAAAGAGAAAAGGTCGTTTGGAAAATTATATAAAAAAAATAACATAATGGAAGAGATACGATACTAAATTCACTTGTGGCTGGTTTTTAGTTGGGTGTGAATTACGTGAGGTTCATTTATGGTGGTGTAATTTACGTGAGGTTCTTTATGGTGGAATTAAACAATGAAAAACTTTTTCATTTATAAAGTTATCATACTCGGTTATAAACAATGAATAACTTGACAAGTTGAGATAACAACAATCAAACTCAATCTAACATTAACTATTGAATCTAACTAAAAGTTGCTAGACACGTTTTGTCACGCTTTAAATGTAGTACATTATCACACGTGTCTTGTAACGGGTTGGAAATCAAATTATTATAAAAACATATTAGGATTATGTAACGCTCATAACGCTCATTCTATTCAGACACCTTAAGATTCCAATTTAACACCTCAAACCGGACTGGTTCGGCTAAACCGGCCCAGTTTCGAATGCGGACAAAAAAAAGGACATCTGACTGCTGTCCTTTCTGTACGGCGAAAATCAAACCGGGGCTGTTCGGCCAAACCGGCCCGGTTTGAATTTTTTTTTAACCAAACCTGATATTTTATGAGGAGTGATGATATTTATGTGTCAATTACACGAAAAAAGTTACAACCTTTCACCCTTTGTATTGATATTATAATTATAATTAGTTTATAAAAAAGGTTGAGTTGTTTAATTAACCTGATATTTTACCGAGTTCCGTTTAAGTTATAGAATTATTTGACAAAAAATTGTTATACTATAAAAATGAGTAAATAAATGTTACAAAAGTAAAGTAAAAACGGTTAATATTTTTAAAAAATGACCCTTTTTTGTATTTAAACTTTGTATTTTTATGAGGGCTATTAAAAAATACCAATTCAGAAAAGAAAAAAAAAGGGAAAAACAAACCGGGCCGGTTTGCCCGAATAGCCCCTGTTTAAACCTCGTATTATGGATTCTGACGTGAAATGACTTTTTTGTTTTTATCGAACTGGGCCTGTTCGCCCAATCAGCCCCGGTTTGGGGTGTGAAATTTGGAGAGGGGGTGTCTGAACAGCAGGTCCCATGAAGTTACCACCATTTGGTTATAAAACAATGAATAACTTTATTTATCATTTAATAAAAAAATACTTTTATTAAAAAATTATAATTTAATTGATTGTACTAAATTAAAAAATTAACTATTAGAAGAATCAATTACCAACTAAAACTTGTCGTAGTGGTATTGGTGATGATAGAAGACTAATTCGATCATTGAGACCACAACTTTTATCATCGTGCCATTCGTGGAGGTGGAATTTTTCTGGAATGGGCTCGACTGGTGTGTCTTAACCACCTAAGCACCCGCGAGTGCATGACTATACCCTCTGCACTCCTAAGTGTAGATGCCCTTTAAGCCATTGGAGTTACCCCGGGTACCTGGACATTACTAATTGGTCGTTCAGAAAAAATCAATTAATTTTTACACTAAAATAATAATTAGTTATCACACTACACTTTTTTTTAGAGAAATAATTTATAGTCAATTATTATTAATAAATTGAAGGAAATAATTAATTATGATAATGTGTTTTTCCTATTTTAACTTTAATGGCAACAAAGGCCACTAACGGTAAAATAGGAAATATACATTATTGTATTTTGTATATATAGGTAAGTAACAAGGTCAAAGTGCCAAATTTAAAATAAAATTTTAAAATTCTTTTTCTTTCGGTATTAATCAAACTTCAAACTTTATAAATTTGATAAAAATCTATCGCATGAAAAAATTTCAAATAACATCTTATTAATTTTTTATAATAGTTTTTCTATTCACATTTTAATGATTAGTGATTATAAATCATATCATTTAAAAAAATTAAAGCTAAATTTCAAACTTGTATTTTAGTTATATTCAATGAATAACGATTTAATTCTAATCAATATGTTATAAATGTCAATCTGGTTTGCATGAATTAAGCGTTACTAAATTATGTTAGTGTTAAAATTACATGATACTTTGGTTGCACCCCTGGAAAAAACGGGGCCCGGGTGTTGCAGCCTTTGGCGGGATCCAAGGGGTATAGTCCCTGTTTAAGATCGAAAATTAACATTTTAATTTTGAAAGGGTTAAAGGTAGAAAATGGGCTATTCGAATTTCAAAATAAAATAATTGGCTAGGGCAGTTTTCGAGAAATAACTATTTATCCCAAATTTCGTTATTTGGTCGACCTCTTCTTGTTCACGAAAATTCTTTACAATCAGAATCTTACAAAAACCGTATTGGTTAAATTTTGCGAGAATTATAGGTCTGTTGGTTGCTTTACCCTACATATTTAATATTTTTTTAGCTCGGTATGTTTTTTATCTTTCTTCTTCACAAACTCTTAGTTTATGTCCCAATTCTTTTGCAATCTTCACTAAGATTTTGGATTTAGTGTTCTGTTTTCTCAATGTTCTTTGTTTCAATGTTCTTTAGTAATTATAATCCAAATGGATTCAATCAAGTTAAATGGTATAAAAATTCATCATGTAACCTATACATAATCACAAAGTTTTGTAATGCCCATTTTTAATTCGAGTTATGTTTATGTTTTTCTTATTTGGCATGTTACAGTGAGATTATAACCCAATTACCCAAATTTGATTTAATCAAGTTTTAAGTCAATTTAATTGAAATTACCTAAATGCTATATTGAAATGTATTGTCAATGGTATTGTGTGTCTGGTTATTGGAAAATACCTAAATGAGCTAAATGCATTTATATATTCCTAGTAAGTTACTAGATAAACTTTCTGAATCATGCAAGTACTTTAAATATTTGGATGTTTCTTCTACTTTTGGTTCAATTATTTATCATCTTTATGACAAATCAAAAGAACTGAATTGCATACTAAATTAGTACATCTACAAATTGGTATATGTTATTTTCTATGTAACGAACTGAATTGGATGCTAAATTTGAATGATATCACCGTGGTTGTTTCAAAATTTTTGCATCAAAATCATGAGAAGTGGAAATCGGAGTTCTATTGGTATGTCTTTGTTTAATACGTGAAGTTTTTAACATTTTAGTCAATATAGTTCGATTCTTGAGACAATAAGTTTTACCATGTGGACGTTCGTGGATGTTGATTTTTTCTGGAATGTCTCAAACAATGTGCCTTGACCTCTGTATTTTTTTTTTCTGAAATGTCTCAATCAATGTGTCTTTGCACTCCATAGTATGGATGCCCTTTAAACCATTAGGGCTATCCTAGATACACAGACATTATTAATTGGCCGTTCAAAAAAAAATTTGAAGAATCAATTAATTTTTACACTAAAATAATAATTAGTTATTACACTACACATTTTTATAAAAGAAATGATCAATAATTAATTATTACAAATAAATTAAAAGAAATAATTAATTATAATAATGTGTTTTTCTTATTTTAACTTCAATGATAACAAAGGCCACTAAGGATACAATAGGAAATATACATTGTAGATAAATAATAATGTCAAAATGCCAAATTAAAAATACAATTTTAAAATTCATTTTCTTTCGATATTAATTAAACTCCAATCATGTAGAACTTTATAAATTTAATAAACATCTATGACATTAAAAAATTTGAAATAACATCTTATCAATTTTTATAATAGCTTTTCTATTCACATTTTAATTATTAGTGTTTCAAAAAAAATTAAATCTAAATTTCAAACTTGTATTTAGTTATATTCAATGAATAACAACTTAATTCTAGTTATTGTATTATAACTATCACTTCGGTTTGCATGAATTAAGCGTTACTGGATTATCTTAGTGTTAAAATTACATGTTACTTTGGTAGCACCCCGGGAAAAAACGGGGTCCAGGTGTGGCAACCTTTGGCGGGATCCAAGGGATATAGTCCCTGGCTAAGGTGGAAACTTAACATTTTAATTTTGGGAGGGCTAAAGGTAGAAGATGAGCTATTCGAATTTCAAAATAAAAAAATTGCCTAGGGTAGGTTTGAAAAAGGGAAATTGTTTTAAATAATCTAAACTATTAACAATTTGCTAATAATAATCCCAACTATAGAAATGTTTTTTAGCACTCCCAACTTTCAAACTATTTTCTTCCAATGAGCATTTTCAAAGGGAACCCTAACTCCGTTAAAATTTTGGTGACGTGGCAGCCTATATATAAATCAGAGTCGGTCCTGAGAATCCTAAAAAAAATTGGGCCCGGGGCGAAAAAAATTCAAGACCCCCTAATATACAAAGTCAATACATCATATAAAAAGATCTTTAAACTACAATTTTTTTAAAAAAATATATGAAAAGAATTTCTTTGAAAATCTTGGGCCCTCCAAATTATCGGGCCCTGCCCATGCTCTAGGGCTACCCCTGACATAAATACAAAGTAATACCCATTTTTATTTTGAGTTATGTTTATGTTTTTCTTATTTAGCATGTTACAGTGAGATTATAACCCAATTATCCAAAATTGATTTAATCAAGTTTTAAGTCAATATAAATAATGCCATATTGAAATGGATTGTCAATGGATTTGTGTGTGTCTGGTTATTGAAAAATACCTAAATGAGCCAAATGCATATATATATATATATATTGCAAGAAGTTACTAGACAAAATTTCTGAATCATGCAAGCACTTTAAAATATTTAGATGTTTGTTCAACTTTTGGTTCAAGTATTTATCATCTTTTTGACAAATCAAAAGAGAACTGAATTGCATACTAAATTACTATATCTATAAATTGGTATATGTTATTTCTATGTGATGAATTGAATTGGATGCTAAAATTGCATGGTATCATCGTTGTTGTTTTAGAATTTAAGCATCAAATCGCATGAGAAGTGGAAATCAGAGTTATGTAGGGATGTTTTTGTTTAATACGTGAAGTTTGTATTAAACTTTGTTATTTTGTCAATCTAGGCCAAGCAGATGCGGATGCTGGTGTTTCAGAGATTCCCACGATACGTTTTATGTTTGTTCTTTAGAGGTGGCAATCTTGGTCCATGGTCGATTTGGGTTATTTTATATCTCGAACGGTTTAAATAAAAAAAAATAGCTACTAATAAAACTTTTATTCGTTAAGATTATTATTGTAACAATTTTGTTTTTAAAGTTTTACTTAACCTGTTTGGTATTTATAAGTGTACCTGAGCCAATCTGACCAGGACTAAAACAATCTGTTACGCCTAGAACTCATTTGAACCTGTTAACCAACTCAGCAAAAACTGTTGCTTAAAATTTCGAAGCGTTTAAGGGTTTGATTATTTTGACAGATTTTAAAACCATTTGACAGGTGATTTTATTTGCTGTCCTCTATAATTTAATTTATTAACGGTTTAGAGTTTTGGTTCTTTTAGTATATTGAAAGGGAGTGAAGTTTTGAACTTAGTATGTAAAAGACCACTAGAACAAACTTAAACTTTTTAATTAAATGGGGACTAAAAACTTATTCATAAACTACAAATTTAAAATCATATATCTAAGCAAAATATGCTCACACCTAAAGGCTTATCAAGGAGTAACAAAACATGTCGTAGTGGTCTTTTACATACTAAGTTTGAATTTTCTTGTGCAGATTTAGAGCGGGGAGATGTTGTCTTTAATGTGGGTTTGATTTTAGGTTATGATTAGATTTTACATGGGTGTGGGTTGTTATGGAAATCTAAAATGCGTTAGAGAAGGGGGAGTAACACTACGGATGTGACGACGAAATGAAGCAGATGAAGAAGAATAGATAGAGAGTTCCATTAATATTTTAAGCTTCTTCTATTATTTTATGATTCTCATGTCATCGAATTGATTGATTTTTAATTAGACTATGATATGAAAGTTGCGTTTGGTTAAACATTCAAGTGCTCTAAAAATATTGTGGAGGCAACATTTTATACTTTTGGGTTTCTTAGGTTGCATTGAGCCGATATAATTAATTTGTATGTCTGCATTTTTTCAAACACGATATGCGTATCTCACGTTTTTAGCCACATAGTAAAAATAGAATAGTTGTTGTCATGTTGGGTTTCTATAACCATAAAGGTAACCTCTTTTTTATATTTACTTGATAAAGCATAATGCATAAAATCAGTGTTAATGATCACTAGCTTAGCTAGAAGTGTCTTAAACTGAAAGCAACAAAAACGAGAAAAAAAATATGAAAGTTAATTACTAGACCATTTCCTAATAGTTATCTGATTACTAATAATATAATGTTTGTTATATACTTCGTTAAGTTGCCAATATCTCATCTATCTAATTACTGATAATAAAATGTTGTTATATAATTCATTAGACTAAATTATGGTTTTTGTCCATGTGGTTTGACCCAAATAATGATTTTAGTTTAAAATTTTCAATTGTAACTATGTTTTTCTTGTGGTTTTTAATTTGTCTCAACCAAGTCCAAAAACCTAACACTGTTAAAAATTTCTGTTAAAATTTAATGAAATGACCAGACTACCCTTATAATAAAAATTAAGAAAATACAAACAGAATAAAAATAATAAAACACATATCACTCTCATCCTGACCTTTATCCAAAACCAAGGGAAGGCAAGAAGCACCCACCTCCGCCGCTCCATCTCACCACTACTCCTCCTTCCGAAACCCCTTCTGCTCTTCCAGTCCTCCTTCACACTCCTTCTACAAATACACCTGATTACATGAACCTATGAGAACGGCGAGCAAGTAGTCTTCTGTATACCTCTTTATTAATGATTTTAGCCAGAATTTGTTTGCCGGAGAGATTTTGTTGATACATAATATGTGCATCATGTGAAGTATGTGAACGAGACGATGTGAAGATCAAGACAAGTTTGCTGCGAGCCGAACCTGGTCCGAACCTGAGGTTCGGATCAGACGAACCTCAAGTTCGCCTGAGTTTCGGCCAGTCTAGTATAAATAGGAAGCTTGTCTTTGTTTTTGGTAACGGTGAGAAACGAGTTGTGAGATAGACCAGATCTTAACTATGTGATTTTTAGAGTGTTTCTCTGATTGAGCTTTTGTGAGTTTGTAATTGAGTCTTTTGTAATTTCAATAAACAAACTCTTATTTACATCTTGTTTTTATCTCGTTCTTACTCTACGATCAAGCAAACCTCTAACAAGATCCCTCTTACGGTTTTTCATATTTCGAATTGGGTCTGTCCACCAATTCACCAGTAAACGGCACCGGAAATTCACTTCGTTGTACACAATCTTGATGGGTTCTGTACTTCTTTAAAAATTGGGAATTATGCCTAAAAATTCAATCTTGATATCAAGATTACCTTTCTTGTAGCGGTTCTCAAACTTGATTCCCCGACCTTTGCTGAATTATTGCAAGAACCTTTATGCTTCTTTTCAGTTATCTAGTTCACGTTCTACCAGGATTCAATAAAAATCTAATAATTTAAAAGTTCTAGCGAGGAATAAAAGTTGAAGATATACATCGCAGCGCACCATCATCGTTGCTCTCATAAATCGAAACCTCAATCTCTGATTTTACCATCAAGCGCGTTAAACGGACGCAAATCCAACAGTGGCTTATGTAGTCGGAGAGGGATGAAAAAACAGTTTGGGGGTTGCCGGAGAAGCCGTTTAGAACTAAGCTTTGCTGGAAAATGTATAGAGAGAAAGATTAATCATTTAGATTTGGGTTTATTGGTGCATCAATTTGTCTCAGATCCGGCCAATCCAAACCTCAAATTCGTAACCCTTCTACCTTTTCTTTGCTTTCCAATTAAACTAGTCAATTTGTCTCAGATCCGGCCAATCCAAACCTCAAATTCGTAACCCCTCTACCTTTTCTTTGCTTTCCAATTAAACTAGTCGCCTGATTGAAGGAAACGTCCGCAAGATTGAATCGATTTGTAGGTGGCGGTGGATGGAATTAGAGGTTATGGTGGTGGGACAATGGTCGGTGGCTGAGTTTAGATTTTAATTTAGGTTTTTCAATTATAAGGGCAGTTTGGTCATTTATTTAAAATTTAACCAAAAGTTTTAACTAGATTTTTAGACCTGATTAAGACAAATTAAAAAACCACAATACTAAGTTTAGATTTTAATTTAAGTTTTTCAATTATAAGGGCAGTTTGGTCATTTATTTAAAATTTAACCAAAATTTTTAACGGTGTTGGATTTTTAGACCTGATTGAGACAAATTAAAAATCACAAGAAAATATTGTTACAATTTTAAAATTTTAGACTAAAACTGTTATTTAGATCGAACCGTAATTAACTCAATTCATTAAGTTGCCAATATCTCATCTCACATGAGCTTGTATCTAAGCTTAGAATAGTTGAGGTGGCTGCACGGTGACACCGAATCAGGGTGAGTGAAGAACACAAAAATGGAGAAGCGAAATGAAAGCATATGTTGTGGCAAGAACCAAGGAGTATGACTGTATGAGCGGATGGTGACCCAATAAATTCTGCTGACCCGCCTATAAAAAATCTACGACTAAACATCAGAGAACGTAATGACACCAGATATAGCAGCATAAAATTCACAAAACAGAGGTTCACTTCACACTAGTACACTTCAAAAACAACGTAACACCAAAAGAAAAAAGATTGACCTACATTTGATTTCTACTCATCAACCAAAACCCTAAACACAGGGGCCAAGTAGGACCTTATTCATTCATCTTACCCAACACTTTATTACACTTCCAACTCAAAATCTACTTTTTGATGGGGCACACAGAAGCTGGATAAGAACACATACCCTGCCCTTGGTAAAATTTACTTCACAGACGCCATGTGCACGATCAAATCAACTACACGAGAACTGCATAAAAACCACCACCCATTTACTGATTTTTATCCAAGATTCCCAGATTTTCTGTAGGCCAAAAGACAAGAGGGTATGGAAAGATTAAAAAGAATTACCTGTAACCCCACTCGTTATCGTACCACGCGACAAGCTTCACAAAGTTCTTGTTTAAAGCGATTCCAGCCTTCGCATCGAATATGCTAGACCTGTAACATCACAACTCCACTACTTTAATTCCATTGTTCTTCATACAATTATTATTGTATGTGGACCACTTGGTAACAGGTAGCCAATTGACAAAGGAATCATGAAAAAGATAGAATAAACAATGATAAAAATAATTCCCTTACCTGTTGTCTCCCACAAAGTCTGTGGAAACCAGGTCCTCATCAGTGTAACCCAAAATCCCCTTCAATTTTCCTTCAGATTCCTCTCTGGAAACCCACCAAAAAAGAGCATCAGAACCATGGATAAAGTATAATTGAACCTTCTTTTTGCATAAAATAGCATTGCTTACTTGATAGCAGCTTTGATTTCATCATAGCTGGCGGCCTTTTCCAGCCTCACGGTCAGATCAACAACCGAGACATCAACAGTAGGGACCCTAAATGACATTCCGGTCAACTTCCCGTTCAATTGAGGGAGCACCTTTCCTACAGCCTGTTCCATATTTACGCATGAACATTATAATTTGTTCTAATTTGCCAGAAATTAAGATAGTTTGAAACTTGAGTTCTCGAGTACCTTAGCAGCGCCAGTGCTGCTAGGAATGATGTTGAATGAAGCAGCCCTTCCACCTCTCCAGTCCTTGGCAGATGGTCCATCAACAGTCTTTTGTGTAGCTGAACCATAGATCAACAACAATAAATAGTCAAAAAAAGAGCTACAAACAGAAGTATTAGTGACAAAATTAGCAGGTTAGGTTATGGGTCGAAATTGGTATGAAGTGCAACTGAAAACAAGTGAGGCTGTACCAACCCGCAAACTATTTTCGTCAAGTTATTAATTTCCAAATACGAATATAGTCCAGCTATGTATGATAAAGCGATTTACATAGATTTATGCTTCTTCTAAATTAACTCCATATGGCTTTGAACACGTTAAAAATAAGCAAAGCCCAAATCGACCCATTTACCAGAGTAATGGGTCAAAAATACCACCTCTAACAAAGAAACTATCCAAGAAACTGAAAGCATACCAGTGATGGAGTGCACGGTAGTCATAAGACCCTCAACAATACCAAACCTGTCATTTATAACCTGCACACAAATGGCTCCTGGCAATGAGTAAAATTTGAAGTGAAAAAACATTGATTTGGAAATTGACTAATGAACAAAAACCTTGGCGAGAGGGGCCAGGCAGTTTGTAGTACAGCTGGCGTTAGAAACGATGTGAAGGTCTGAGGTGTATTCCTTCTCGTTCACACCCACAACAAACATGGGAGCATCCTTGCTGGGGGCGGAGATGATGACCTTCTTAGCACCACCCTAAACACATGGGTAAAAAGAACTAATTAGAACTTGATTTGAGAGTAATAAGTGATCAGCTTAGCTTTATCATAGTATAACAGATCATCATAGATGCATGACAAATCACTAGAGCCTAAACCATGAAATTATCATTACGCAGTTATTGAAACTTCAAGAATCAAATTATCCACCTGATCTCGAAAACTATTTATACTGATTCGAGGTACCCAAACACCAAAACAGATAATTAAACTATTTAAACGAGTGACACTATAAACAACTTTGTCGGTTCGGTACCAGTATCATTGAAAATACCGAAAACGAATGAAACTATAAATAATTTTGTCGGTACCGAACCAGTATCATTAAAAATACCGAAACATAACCAAAATCGAAAGGTATCGAAAACAGGAACTACAAATAGCTTCATCAGTATCAATGGTGTTTTGGTGTGTAAGGTTTGTTACAGTTCCGATACTCTAAACCAAAAGCTGATCCCTATATTCAACAACACTAACGATATCTAACACCATGATAAACAGCATAAACTAAATGAACACATATGATCAAATAGTTATAAAGTACACAAATTACATAAAAGAACACGAGATCAAACTGCTAATGTATCAGATACCTTCAGATGAGCAGCAGCTTTATCCTTATCGGTAAAAACTCCGGTGGATTCCACGACGTACTCGGCTCCAGTTTGGGCCCATGGGATCTCTTCCGGGTTCCTTCAACCATTTCAAACAAAATTACTCAACAAACACTTCGCAAAATAAACCTAATTTGTAAAATTTTAACATTCTATTCACTAACCTGGAACCGAAAACAGCCACAGGTTTCTCACCGAAAAGAAGCGTTTTCTCATCCTTCACTTTGAGCTCATGGTGCTTCCACGCGCCATGAACACTGTCATACTTAAACATATACGTCTGCAGCAGTAAAAAAATCATGATCAAAGTTGATTTCAAAACTCAAAACCACCATAAACTCACAGATCCACAGTCTACTGAAGCATATTATATGTGATCATAACTTTAAAACAGTTATACACCGATCAACACCCCCCAAACCCCCAAAAACACGCGATCTACCACAATCAAGTTACAGAAGTTACAAACCATATACTCCACGGAGATAAACGGATCATTAACAGCAACAAGTTCAACATCATCTCTCTGCAAAGCTACTCTAGCCACCAATCGACCGATTCTTCCAAACCCTACATGTTAGTTATAAACTTAAAATTAACTATTTAACCACACAAAATCACTCCAGAAGAACAGGACTATAATTTATAACCCTAAGCGTTTGAGATATAGTACCGTTGATTCCGATTTTGATTTTGCCTGTACAACAAAATGAAACGAGAAGAGTTATAATATTGTGCAATTGAAGCGTGTTAGATCATTATAGCAGGTGAATTAGTGAAGTTAGCGTACCCATGGCGCTTGTAGAAGATGAAAAAGTGGAAACTGGAAATGGATGTTGGCGAGGCGGAGCGGTTTGTGTGGGGTTTAATAGGTGGGGAACCGGTGACCGGGAGAGCCGGTGGGTTAAGGGGTTACTATCGGATATGGTGCGGGTGCATCAGGATATATAGGGACAGTTGGACGGTATGAGGTAATCGCTGATTGCATTTGTTGACCTGATCACGTGTGGTGGTCTCGCGTGCATTGGATTGGACTTTGGTTACTTGAAACCGCCGCGGGATGTTTCTGGAAGATGATAAAATGGTAATTATCACTTAATTGAAAAATGATAATGGTGTTTCATAAGTTTGCTTGACAAAATAGAAAGAATTAAGGTTTAAGTAATGGCATCAAGAAACTCTTAGGAAGAAAAAAAAGTTGTTGGATTACAAAAAATATATTGAAACTGTGAAATCAAATCATATTTTTTTTTATATCTCGTGTCTTATTTTAGACGACTAGTATAAAAGCTTAATGAATTTAAACAGAGAAATCAACTCATTAGTAACGGTTCATTTTAGTTATGCTTTAAATTTTAACGGTTTATTTTTTTATTTTCTATAGTCAAGAACGGAGAAGAATAGTTTGACTTAAATTACCAACAGTTCGTTATAGACTTGTTGATAAATATGTGTAAATGCAACCCAATTAACAAGTGAATTAGATGGTGCACCGAGTAAAGTTGTGTAACATAACATCTATGTCCCCAAATTCAACCCTTGAAAACCCCAAACCTATATTTTTTCGGCTTTCTAATTTTTTTCTTCGAGTCTATTTTTTGTTTCCTTTTCCTTTTTTAAGTTTCCTTAGTTTTAGACTTTTGGTTTCACACTTTTGTGTTTACGTATTAACTTTTTGTTTTCATTTTGTTTGTTGTTTTTGTTTAACTTTGTTATGCATTTTTTTTTATATTTACGTTTTCTTTACATTACATCTTAGGAATGTGATTATTTTGTATACCCACATTATCCCCTACAACTCGCACTCGATTAAATCTAGTTTAATATATGAATGATTAAACATTAAATTTTCTAATATTCTAATTGGGCTTCGTCAATATTTGGAGGCTAGCCTACGGGTTTTATCAACCTAACTCCACAAGCCATCGTATTTTGAATGACTGAAAACAAGAAAAAGATAAAGAAAACAAGCTAAATTTTGTCTAGAACTTGTTGAAAATCAACAAAGTTAATAAATATTTTTTATGGAAATTTTCTTACTTAATTTTATGGAAATATTTTTTTATATAGAAATGTATAAGGAATTAATAACTAGTGTTACTTAAATACTTTCTCCAAATGTGTAATAATAAATTAAAAATTATTTTATCATTTTTCAACCTAGAAATCAGAGCTCAAAATGAAGGAAAAAAAAACCAAAGTGAACCCATCATGAATACAAAAAAAGGGAAAGAAGTGAAACCACAAACACCAAATCTTTTATCATGTGATGAATCCATGTTAGGGTTCGTGTTTAATGTTTTATTATTAATTCTTTATATTTTTCTTAAATCTTACTTTAATCATTTAAGGCCCTTAGTGGGCATATGTCTTACAAGTTAAGATTTTAGTGCAGGCTATTAATCAAACGAAGCAATATAGTTATATAACTATCATAACAACATAACAATAGTAGGAACAAATACTACCACGGTAACCCGACCCACCATACAAATGAAATCTCTTACACACACATGAATTATACATACGTGCATTTATATAAATCATTACAAAAAATTTATTTTGATGTGTACCAGAGTTCAGTAAACGATATCTTACATTCTTACCTTATCAAATATTGGCTTACTCCAAAAATAAAAACCCCCTTTATATTATTTTGTGTAGCAACAGGGCAACAGAAGGAAGTAAAAAAGCTTGCATCTCATCAGTCGTCACTTATGCACTCATCACTATTGAACCTTTGGGCCTGTTAGACCCTAATGTAATGGGTTGGGCCGAAAGAACTTGTCCATTTCTGTACAGCTTCATCTTCCTCCTATCTTAAAGAGAATTTGACTTGCATACAATCATTACTACCTCATCTTCAATATATTGTTTCTCTTATATAACAATTAAATCGATTTAATACATGTTTGGAAACACACATGATGGACTATGAAGTATGAACTTGCTTGAAAAACAATTAGAGTCTGTTTGTTTGTTTTTGCAGACAAAAACTTATGCAATCTGATATCATCTGATTTCATGTATGCAGTTGAAGATGTGATCTGAATATATGCAATCTGAAAATATAAGACTATTTGTTTTATCTACTCTTGTCATTTCTTCAATACATGTTTCTAATAGACATTTGATAGCCTCATCGGTCCATTGTTGTCGACTATCATTATTTTCCATCTAGAATTAAAATCATAAACAACATACAACACAAAGATTTACCGTTGCTACTTTAATTTACCAAGATTTAACAAATAATGTGCATGAACTTAAAAAAAGAACTAAACAAGATCATCCAAACTGATGTCATTTCAGTTTTGAGGGCAGCAGTAGCAGCTTAATATTTTTCAGTTTCAAACTGATCAGTATCACTACTAAAATGGAATTCAAAATCGAGCAAAGTCAAAACTACTATTCCACTAATGTGGGAGTCAAAATCGAGCAAGAGAACAAGACATGCCACTTAGGGCATGGGGTATACCCCATGCCATGTTAAAGTTTAACATGGCCATATGGGCGCCACGTCATGTTTAACACCACTTAACACATGAGGGGGATACTCCATGTGGTGTTAAACAATTTTTTATTAATTTCTTTTTCTTTTTTATTTTCGAATTATTTTAATCAATAAAAATTAGTTTTTTTTTTAATTCGAAAATGAACAAAATTAATTAACTTTTTTTATTTTAATTTAAAAAAACACTACAAATACTTCTTAAAAAAAACGTTACAACTAGTAGATAATTAGAAAACATACAAATACTTCAAAAAAAAAATCAATGCGATCGCTCGTAGATATCCTCGATCAAGTCCGCCTTCAATTGGTTATGGATGTCTCGATTTCTTATTTCTTGACGAATTGCCCGTTTGCGATCCTCGTCGATTTCTTCATACGCCGTATCCAACTCCTCCTCGTGAAATTGACAAATTGCGGCACCCTGGTCCTCGAGAATCATGTTGTGTAAAATTATACAACCGCGCATCACGTTAGCGATTTTGTCTCGATGCCACATACGAGCGGGGTGAGCTATGATATGTCATTTATCCTTCAAATCGCCAAATGTACGCTCTATGTCTTTACGAGCCGCACTGTGAGCTTTCGTGTAAACCCTGCGCCTTTCTCCGATGGGAGCCGTAAACCCTTTCACAATCGTAGAGTATTCGGGCTAAATCCCGTCTCCCAAATAATATCCCCGCTTGTACGTGTTGCCACGTAGCTCAAACGATGAATCGGGTTCACGTCCCTCGATGATATCATCCCAAATGGGTGATCGATCCAACACATTGATATCGTTGTTCGACCCTGCGACACCAAAATATTGATGCCAAATCCACATATCGTACGAAGCAACGGCTTCGAGCATTATGGTTGGATGCCCATGATCACCTCGCATATACTGACCCCGCCAAGCGTTGGGACAATTCTTCCACTCCCAATGTGTGCAGTCGATGCTACCGAGCATCCCACGAAAACCCCATTTCTGCTCGTGAAACTCGTACAACTGTTTAATGTCGCTAGCAGTGGGTCGGCGTAAATATTTTCTTCCATACAAGTTGTAAAGACCTAATTTTAAAACTACGTATGAGAATAAAACAAACATGGTATTTAAATTAAAAAACTAAACAAATGTTGTACGATAAGTTACCTTTACAAAACTTTTGAATGCACGTCCTAATTGTCCGATCGGACATCCTCAGATACTCGTCGAATGAATCACCCGTAACACCGTAAGCCATAACTCGAATTGCGGCCGTGCACTTTTGCAATGGAGTGAAACCGATCCTTCCTCTCGCGTCGCTTCTTTGCGGGAACCATGAATTCTCTCATTCTAGATCGTTTACAATTCTTAGAAATAGTGAACGTCGCATACGAAAACGTTGTTCGAACGTTTCTGCCGGGTAGACGCATGGATCGTTGAAATAGTCTCTAAGAAGACTCGTTTGCCCCATTTCACGGTTTCGGTTTAGACGAGCTCTTCGTGTAAGCGTTTGTTGCGCTCGTCTATTTAGCCGACGTTGTTGATAGTTCACCATCATCTGGAAAAACATTTCCGCGGCTTCGTCGGAGGACGAGACGGATGAATCGTTGGACGAGAGGAAATCCATGATAATCTTTTTAAGAGTTTTGAAAGAGATTTGAGAGGAGATTGATTTAAAGTGTGAAAAAAATTTGAGTATTTGTGAGTTTAAATAGAGAAAGAAAAGGAATTTTTTTTTTTTAATATATGGCCAACGGTCATATTTTAGACCGTTGAACGGTCAAATGCCAAAAACATTCACAATTTAGCGCCGTGGAGAAGTTGGCGGAGGGCCTTGGCGCCGCCGTTTGGCGCAAGGCCGGGGCGGTGTTGGCGCGGGTTAACGGCGCTATACTGGCCTTTAACGCCAGTATACCGCTTGCCCTTACAGGAGATATGTGATGATGGTTGGAGCCTTGGAGGAGCAGAAACATGGGGCAGTTGTGGATGGCTTCAAAATCGGAGCAGAAGGGGGGCGCTGAACTTGGCGATCGTCTTTTTTTTAGGTTTTAGGTTTTAGGTTTGTGCAGATCAAATAAGGAGAGGGGGTATAGCTTTTTTTTAAAGAAATTTTAAGACAGTTTAAGATCTTCATTAAAAAAAACAAACACTCTTCAAGACTTATGTCAGTGGCGAAGGGTGGAGCAGTGGCGAAGAAAGGAGTAGCGGCGAAGGTTGGAGATGGCTTCAAAATCAGAGCAGAAGGGGGGCGCTGAACTTGGCGAGCGTCTTTTTTTATTTTAGGTTTTAGGTTTGTGCAAATCAAATAAGGAGAGGGGGTATAGCATTTTTTTAAAGAAATTTTAAGACAATTTAAGATCTTTATTAAAAAAATAAACACTCTTCAGGACTTATGTTTGTGCTCCTGCAGGCTGCAGATGTAACCTCCCTTGAAGATATTTTAAGAAAAAACAAACAGCATCTTAGGGTGGGAGGTATGCTTGCCTAAGGCATGCCTTAGGCATCAAATTCTGACCAATGAGGTGATGCCAACAGGAGAGAGAAGATTGATGTAGAATTGATGATTTGGTAGGGGGTATACTTGCCTAGATATGGTTTAGTCATGAATTAAATGTTTTTCTTTTTCATTTTTTTTAATCTACAAATAAAATTATAACTTAAACATTTAATATAAAATTAAAAAAAAACAATTCATTAGATTAAAAATAAAAACTTACAAAGTCCTAAAAATATAAAATTACCAACTCCTAAAAAAAAAAATTACCAAGTCCTAAAAAAATAAAATTACCAACTCCTAAAATAAAAAAATTACCAAGTCCTAAAAAACAAATACAAAGACCACCATCTAAAAATCACACGGCCATCCGTATCTAGCCGCAACTCGACGTTTTTCTTCTAAAAGTACCGGGAGGAGTGATTCGGACATCTTTTCGTGAGGCCTCAAATACAACTCGAGGTCACGAGCCCGTTGTTCTTCGTCCATCGTCTCCCGTTGTCGATCCATCGTCCTCCCAACCTTCTCGTACATTTCCCTCTTCTTTAGAGCGGTTTCATGTCGAACAGTCCGCTTGTCGACCTTTTCATCCTCCCATTTCAACTCAAACCTCTCCATCACCTCCAAAGCATTCGCCGATCCTTTTGTCGACGAGTCACCACCCGACTTCTTGCTTGAGCCTTTTCTTCGTGGCGGTTGACTCGGCATCGAGTTCTCATTCAAGTCGGGCAAATGACTCGGCAATTGTGCCGAGTCGGCATCGTTTGACGTTGTGTACTCGCCCGATACCGATACCTTGGTCCTCTTCGACGACTCTCCAACACCACCAACCTTTTGTTGTGGTGCAACCCACTTTGGGTGATCCTTCACCACCTTCCAAGCTTCGATGTGAGTGAAACCTTTCTTTTCATACATTTGTTGGTAATCCTTCATCGTCTTCTCACGAACGTCAGCATCACTCGCACCACTAGCCCACGCACGTGTCTACGATTAAAAAAAAAATTAAAATATATTTTTAGAAATTAAATTTTTTATAAAGTAATTTTTATAAAAAAGACTTACATTTTGGATGTACAACCCGTTGAACCTCGACATCGCCTTGTTCAAGTTGTTCCATTTGGTGTTAATCATGTGAATGGTTCGACCGGTATCACGTCCACTCAAACCGTTGAAGTGATTGAGGACCCGTTGCCAAAAAGATTCACGTGATTGTTGATCACCAACTCTCCCGTCTTCGGTGATGTAGATGTAGGATTGCGCCAAAATCGTTTCCTCCTCGGGCGACCAATAGGTCCTTTTCTTCTTGCCACCTTTCACCGGTTGTGTAGGTTCCTCGTCTTCTCCCTCTTGCATAGCGGCTTCTTGTTCTTCTTCCTCCGCTTCTTGCTCCTCAACTTCAATTTCTTCATCAACTTCCTCCGAATCGGAGTCAACATCAACACGTCGAGGTTCACGATATTGGGTGTTATGATACATCGATTGGTGTTGTTGAATTTGCGACGAATGTGGCGGGTAAAAAGATGGTTGTGGTCCATAACGACCATGCACTAAATCAACAAAAGATTGTTGTTGATAGAAACCGGGTTGTGATGGTGGCGGAGGTGGTGGTTGTGAGTAGAAAACGGGTGGTTGGGTTGGTGGTGGTTGCGATTGTGGTTGAGGAACGGTGGAGGGTTGAGCTCGATCTTTCCGTACTTTCGGTCGGATTTTTTTTCCTCCGGTAGCGGGTGACTTGTTTTTTCTTGATGAATCCATTGTGATTGAGAGTGTTTGAGAGAGGAGTAGGGTGTAGAAAAAGTGTATAAAATTTGTTGGTTTAAAGGGATTTATATAGTGGATTGGAGGAATTGATTTAAAAAAAAAAAAAAAAAAACAAATAGTTCAAACGGTCGAAAAATTGACCGTTGAACGGTCCAATTTACTCGGCATCCATCGGCATTCAATTGCCGAAATCCAGTCCCTCCTACGCCGAATCAAGGACGCCGAGTTCCACGGTATGGTTGCCGATTTCGGCATACTTCATGCCGTATACATGCCGATGAAATCGGCATGTATACCGCCCACCCTTAGTCATTGCAATTATTTTACAAATTTAACATATATACATGTAAAAGATAGAACATTATAAAGTTTCTTATTATAAATCAAAGAGTTTTCAGTAACAAGTAACAGATGAAATTCACTAGGTAAAGGTAAGAACCAACAATGAGCCGTGGGTGAAAGATTAAGAAAATGATATAAAATGATTTAAAATATGTTGAAACATTACATCAAAATTCGTATGATTTGTAACATATAAACATAGATAATTGCTATTTTTATAATAATACATAGATATTGGTATAAAGTTCATATTTTAAAAGAATTTCTTGTAAAAATCAATTTTAAAATATTAAAACTAATTTTCATTTTATAGTCCGAATACAAATAATACATTGTTTATTGTTATGATACAACTTTAGTAGTTGATATTTTCTCTCATGTACCACAACACATCTTCTTCTAAAAAACAATTGTCTTTATTTATAGTATTTGAATTATTAACATTTTAATTAGGGTTATTGGCTTATATTAATCCCAACTATCTTGTATTGACCGATAACACTCCCAACTTTACTCCTTCCACCTGCCACCACGAACTATCACCATATTTTCCTCCATCACTCCGCCCCGGTTAAATTTACTTAACGAAATTGGAACTAAAAGTCGGGTAAACTTACAAAACATGGAATTCAAATGGGGTTAAGTAATTCACGGGGGAGTGATAGAGGAAAATATGATGATAGTTCGTGGTGGCAGATGGAAGGAGTAAAGTTGAGAGTGTTATCGGTCAATACGTGATAGTTGGGATTGATATAAGCCAATCCCTTTAAATTTAGCCAATTACATCTTAACCATAAGGACATCCTCTTAAGAAAGCTAATAAATAGTTGATTTTGGCTATTAGTATAAGCTGAGATATTGTTTATGTAATTATTATAACATGTATTTTTTGTTTATCAAACTTTATTTAATTTTATTTATAATCTAATTTTTTATTTATTTATATGTGAATATAGTTTGAAATTATGTTGGTGGGTGGGATATTCAAAATGGGAGGAGTAACAAGTGTCATGATGCCTTGTCTTTCCTTTTTTAACAGCTTCTTATATACTTTTTCTATCTTCATTCAATTTTGGTGGGATAGGCTTTCAAATATGTAGCTGGCAGTTAAAAAGCAACTACTCAAACTCACACTTTTTACAACATAACCCATTGTTAAATACTACCTTTCTATCTGTAACTTCTCTATACAATTTATTAAGTTCTTGGAAATTACTAAAAATACAAATGCATGCATTACCTGTTATTTACCAATTTTACACTATAACATTAAAAGGGTGGAGAACGTGACGTAGCGATAAGCACTTAAGTCCTATAACATGAATCTTGATTCCCGTTCCTGTCAAAATGACCAAAAAGACCTTTACTCATCTAGCTTGCTACTGTTTGAAAGCAAACACACAAACATAATCAGTAAAATCTCACCCAAAATAGTAATGTCTGTCGTCTGATACATATAAGATCAAAGCAAGCGTTACCTTTATCTTACGAGATTGTTTGAATATCTTGCAAGTGATAAAATTTGTTCCAAGTGTTCAAAAAACAAAAAGGGAAAAGAGAGAGGAGGACAATTCAACAGGGCTGTGGTCCAAATGGTATTAAAGTAAATCACATACAAATAGAGGACATTTATTCCTTTACAGTGACTATATAGAAGGTCCATTCTCTGGTTGTTTTTCATGCACAATCACACAAATCATTTATATTTTCCACATAGATTTTGGTCCTTGTTTTGTGCTGCAGAGAAGATGGTTTCAAAGGTGGAGGGAGTGATGAAGAAGAGGCAACAATGGAAGAGAAGTCAGAGCCAGAAAAGTCGAAACTATCGAAAACAAATAGTGATGAGATGCAACAAAAGCAACACACCCAAGTTCAAAAGAAGCACTTGTTGTTTTGAAGATGATGGCGTTTCCTCGGCTATTTTGTTCCTAGCTTGCATTGCATGTCGCCCTTCTCAGTATCTATAATCATCTCCACATGGTGTTTCTTCGGCTATCTTCTCGTTAGCTTTGGTTGTTTGTCGCCCATCTTTGTAACTGTAGTCCAATAGTATCAAGTTCACAAGTATTATGGAATGTTAATGTGTGTACAATGGTCCAATACTCCAATCTCATGAAAATCTCAAGACTCAAAAGCTTAGTCATAATATCTGCTAACTGATCATTGAACCATAATGCACCAGCTTAACAAACACCATCTTTAGCTGTTCTACATTTTTACTCCAATCCCAAATCTTGTCATCTTCAATCCCACCCTTGTATCTCTTTTAAGTTTTAACTGTGAAATTATATTATTATTGAGTTAATATAAGTATTTTTATCTTATTCACCACACTATACAGTTGAAATGAAGACTTGTTTATGAAAGAAAATAAAAAGAGTATTCGGGTTCGGGTCTACCCCACGAAACCCAACCCGTATAAAAAATCAATAAATTTGACCCAACCCTAATTTAACCCGTTGCTGACACGCCCATTTTGTGGTTGAGATGGTACAATGCATGACATGTGGCAAAACATAGATCGACACGAGACTGATTCAACCTTGTAGCAGCCGACTGCCGGCCGGCTGATGGAGAATTGGAGATGGCAATTGACTCCTGAAGTTCTCATGATGACAAGTGTGTGCACTAGATATAAGCTTTAACAAACAAAAAAGCCAAAATCTATAAGAAAGCCTGCATATCATTTGGTCTGCATTGAAGACTTATGTGTAAATATAATAAATATGTAAACAAACATGTTTTTTTGTTATGCTGCACAGAGGGAAACAGTTACTCATTTATTCATCTATAATTGTGATATATAAATATGAATTATGTTGAAACTTTTTCTTCTTTAATTGACAAGTTATTCAACTTTACAAACTCTAAGTATGCAAGTAACCTCTATGATTCGAATATTAACAGGACTGCATACTATTGTTGTTAAAAAGAGGTATAGATTATGGGGCACCAACTTTTGACCGAAAACTAATAACTTTCCAAATATAGGGATACTTTCTTGTTTGGCATGTACAAGGTTTAAATGTTGGCATAATATTAAAGACTATAAACGAAGAAGAGACAAATGAAGTAAAACAACACATCTCAACTTCATCTCATATAAAAAATTACAAAAGCAAACCAGATACAAAACATTTTCAAACAAGGATAAAAGAGAATGTATATAGCACTTTGCCATGATGTCACTCGCCAAACACTTTTGACCTCGAACATTTAATGGGCACTCTAAGGGTAACTTAAATGAAGTTAGGGCTTTAGACCTCCACTTTAACAGGTACCCAAAAAAAAAATAGAATGTTTTATTTCATTATGGAATTTGTATAATGCGATAACCATAAGAGCGATACAAATTCGAACATGGGTCCCAAATTTTTAGTTCGCTTTAAGCCTCGAAAACGGTTAAGCCGCCACTAGAACATTTCACCCCACTGGAGTCAAACATAAGTCCTTAGGCCCTAAACAATCCAGACATACATTTTCTCGTTACGTATACAATTCAATGTCTAGTCTGAATTTATAAAAGATAAACTCCCTAGATCAAAAGCTCTACTTGTTTCAAGATCAAAGGAACATCTATGAACTTTAAAACCAAATGAAAGGAAATATCTATGAACTTCAGCCTTCCCTGAAGGTCTAATTTAAGAATTTTCCAGGATTACAGACATGCAGTTTGTGATAACTAGTATCATATCTCTACTTGTTTCAGGATCAAGGAACATCTATGAACTTTGTTACAAAGTGAACGGAAATATGTATGTACTTCAGCCTTCAGGGTAGGTCTAATTTAAGAATTTTCCAGTATTAATATCATATCTTCATGAACAGATTGCAGGAACAACAGGGAATGAACAATAGATACAGGCCAAGCAGAAACACCTAAAGTATTCATTACTCTTGTTTACATCGGTGGGACCCAATGCGCAACAATGCATTTTGTCGATAAGCATTTGGACATTTCAAACGTTTCGGCAATGATCCTAGAACTAGGGATCCAAAGAATATTATATAGTTGTGTGTTTTATTTATTCAGTTTGTTTAATTAATAGTCACCTAGGAACCTAGGACTTTTGGCACATCATCAAACCAAAAACCTTGATGTCATTTTCTCAAGACAAAAAGATTACTTTTCCACTAGTTTAGACTAATAGGAATACAGGAAAGAGTAAACAAGTAAAAGCATCATAAGGCTTAAGCATGAGAGATTAATAGCATAAACATATATAAATGCACATCCTGTAACATCAACATTTTAAATTTAGTAACATAGGGTTTAACGTTGTTAATTACTTTAATTGACTTCCATTCTAGGACATGGACTCTTTCAAAGTTGGTTGATGCATCAACAATATTAAAAATTCATTCCTATCCTAGCATTTTGGAGAACATCCTCTAAATATGGTTAGCTATTTAGGACATGGGACTCGGGATTGGTTTACTCGTTTACTAAACTTTGCCCAAGCAAAGAGTTCCCACGAGGCCAGCCATCGTGTAATTACTTCCACCTAAGAACGTTTAGCATCCAGAGCAAATGCACCCAAAACGATTAGGTGGTATTTGAGGTCAGGTATTCCTTATGTATCAGTATCTCTCCTGTTGACAGATCGAACGATTTGGGATTTGTCTAAGGAACCAGAACCTAAATATAACTATAGAATATGCTATTAACAAATCATAACTATATGACCTGTTCTTATACTAAGAAATTACATAAGAGTAAAATCAAGAAAGCTGACCTTTTATTTCTTTTTTCACATAGGCACTTAAGGAGCTTATCCTGTTTGTTTAAAATTTGAGACAAATAGGATAGAACTCTTTTGAACACTAGAGAGTATAGAACAGAACCCTGTCAAGAACATGGGATTTATGTTACAAACAATCAGTAATTATCTTATAATAAAAAGAAGTTTCTTTTATCAAAACACTAAAAAGAGTCCACATCTAGATTTAAATAGTCATAAAATCACAGCTGTTCATGAAAAGAACTGTTATGGGACTACTTGATAGAAAATTAACCCTAACAAAGGAGATTAATTTTACCAGGGAGCTCAAATGGGCGTCAATTCTACGACTTCATACACAACAAGCATGTTACACATATGGATCGCCAGAATCATATACAGTCGGTAACCTACCAACAAAGTTGGAATTTCTAGAGCCGTATTTCCTATAAAAAATTGCACAAGAAGTTAAACGTTATCATATTTAATTTATAAAAAAAATGGCAATTAAAAAATGGACAGCCATCATAGAATTCCCTGGGAACAAGAACGATGCTGTTTAATTGCTATATAAGACCGTCTCACCTGGCTTATGGTTCTTTCAGAGCTTAAGCATTACGAAATATCTAGTAACCAGCTCGAAATGGCTCCTTATGTTTTCACTCATTCACTTTATAGTGGCCAAAGATGGAATCATCTTAAAGCAGGTGTAGATGGAGTTGATTCAAGATTCAAATATTGTGGTTCAAAGAGAAAAGCAGATGAAACTTTTCATATGAATAGTTCTAACTTTGTGAAACATCAGTTGTATGTCCATGATGAGCAAGATGATGTTCATGGGCATACAGACATTAAAGAAATTACAAACTTTTGTGAAGATCATTCAGTTTCAGTATCTCCTTTTTCTGCCCAAAGTTATTTACCTGTTTTAGATAATCCCAACTCCCCTTGGAACCTACTTAGCTTGTCTAACAAACCATATGGCCAAAAAAAGATAAAACGAACGGTGAGCATGCCTCAAACCACTGTGGATACTAGCAGTCTGTTAGATGGAGTGAATGCCACCATCCGTCGCACTAGCAGTACCAACAGCTTTCCCACGCTTCGGTTTAGGGACCACGTGTGGACTTACACACAAAGATACTTAGCAGCTGAAGCGATTGAAGACGCGATTTTGGAAAACAAGCCCATAAAAAGCGAGGGAAATGTGGACGGAATGCATCTTGTTCAATTATTAATCTCATGTGCTGAAGCCGTGGCGTGTCGTGATAAAGTACATGCAACAAACTTATTAGCCAAGCTTCAAGCCAATGCCCTTGTTTTCGGATCATCTTTTCAAAGGGTGGCTTCATGTTTTATGCAGGGGCTCACGGACCGGCTAGCTTTGGTGCAACCACTTGGTGCAGTTGGGTTGGTGGCACCAGCAACAAACATAAACGCGATTGGGTTCGAGAAAAAGGAAGAGGCTTTACGCCTGGTTTATGAAGTTTGCCCACACATTCAGTTTGGACATTTTGTTGCCAACTTAACAATATTGGAAGCCTTTGAGGGAGAGAGTTTTGTTCATGTGGTTGACCTGGGGATGACCCTTGGTTTGCCACATGGACACCAATGGCGACGGTTGTTAGAGACCATGGCTAACCATCATGGTCAGTCTCTACGCCGCCTCAGGATCACAGCGGTTGGTCAATGCTTTGACCAGTTCCAAGTCATCGGAGATGAGTTAGAGGCTTACGCGCGAAAACTAGGCATAAATTTGGAGTTTTCGTATGTGGAAAGTAGCTTGGAGAGGCTTAAGCCCGAAGACATCAAAACTTACGAAAACGAAGTTTTAGTAGTTAACAGCATTCTCCAACTCCACTGCGTGGTGAAAGAGAGCCGGGGCGCTCTAAACTCGGTTCTAAAAATAATCCATGAACTGTCCCCAAAGGTTCTAGTCCTTGTCGAGCAGGATTCGAGCCACAACGGGCCGTTCTTTCTTGGAAGGTTTATGGAATCATTGTACTATTACTCAGCCATTTTCGACGCCCTTGACGCAATGCTGCCTAAATACGACACTAGACGAGCAAAAATCGAGCAGTTTTACTTTGCGGAAGAAATCAAGAATATCGTGAGTTGTGAGGGGCCTAACCGGGTGGAGAGGCACGAGCGGGTGGACCAGTGGCGGAGGAGGATGAGCCGGGCAGGGTTCCAGGCTGCACCGGTGAAGTTGGTGGCTCGAGCAAAGCAATGGCTAGGAAAGCTGGAGATTTGTGAAGGGTTCACTATTGTGGAAGAAAAGGGGTCCTTGGTTCTTGGATGGAAATCAAAGCCCATTGTGGCTGCTTCTTGCTGGAAATGCTAAGCATGCAAGATTGCCATTTTCTATTTGGATGATCATCCAGCAAATAAAACAGTAACAACATGCATGCTTACAATAATAACAATAATAATAAAAAGAGCCAGATTAAAGATTCAGAGTGTGAAAGTGTGAAATAAAGTAGCTATTGATTGATTTGGTGTGTAAAATTAGGGTGTGTAGTGTATATAATGAATGTAGTGATCAAGATTCTTTTAGAACTGATAGAATGGAAACTGGAAAGCAGCAATTGTAATTACTCTTGATTTGCATTCGCTAATGAAGGGCAATCCTCCATTTTCAAATGATATATTCCAGTCTAGGGCTTCAAAGCTACAAAACTCGAAGAAAATCAAAGACGTTCATCCGTTTCTGAGTATTTAGAGTAAACTAATGTACCCCAAGACCCAGGTTTATGGATGAAATTAGTCAATTAATTACTGCGGAAATAAAAATGAGTCCCATATCCCCAGCCCATCCGTAGAGTATTTATCACCCTTCAGATATTATGCAAACTTACGGGTATAGTTTGTTAAAAATGTCCATTCGAATTTCAATGTAGATAATTCTACATGGATAAAATTTTACGCTCTTAATAAGACAACAAACTAGAGGACGGTTCCAGTGAGGTCGAGAGTATATCTAACAATTGTCCATATAAATTCACCCCATTTGTATATTTTGTAGTTATTTATTTCCCCCATTTTTCAAACTTGTATAACTTCTTCATACGACGTTATTATTAAATAAAAATCATCATAATTCTAGTCGTCTTTTTATCTTTAATTCGAGTATAAGTTTGCTCGATTCGGGAAAAAAATAACATTTTTTAGCGTTTTCTAGCACAACAACACATAACACAAGCAACCAGCACAAAACCAACACATACACTAAAACACAACAGCACAAAACCAGTACAGACACAAATAGGGATAAGATTTTGGTACCGAGTACCGGTATACCGAACCGGTACCGAGTACTGGTACCAGTATACCAAACCGGTACCGACCGAAACTAAACGGTACCGGTACTTAATTTTGAAACCAGTACCGGTAAAAACCGGTATTTCAAACCGGTATTTCCCGAATAGGTACCGGAATATATATTTGTAATTCTCAAGGGTGTTCGTGGTCCGGTTCGATCGGTTTGACCAAGACTTTTAGACAAACCACATTTTCACGGTTTTATAGAAAGGTAAACCAAACCGACCGCGATTTTGACGGTTCGATATTGCCGGTTTTAACCGTTTTATGTGTTAAATTGGTGTTCTACGCGCTAAGTACACAGATAGATACTTAGTCAAAGACATATACTCAAATAACGAGTACAACTAAGTATTTATTTTATTCTTATATGTTCATATGTTTATATTATACATAAATTTTCATGCATACAAATCCAAAATGAGTTATTGCTCGGTTTTATATTCAAAATACATATAAAAGAAACAAGTTTATTTTTCAAAGAGTGACATTACAACTTGCTTTCATATCTAAATAAAAATAATTTAGGTGTGGTTTGTTTTTTAGGAGGTATAATGTCTGCATTCTGCAGACCACATCTGCAAACATTTGTAGAAGAAGACGTGGACCAAACCTCTGTAGTCTGTAAGAAAATAATGTTAATTTTTTTAACTTCTGCAAACTGCTAAAATATACTGAAATTTAAATAAATCGATTTTTTAAAATTAAAATAGTTTTTTTCAACATTAGAATATAAAGAGTGTTACTATTAGTACCCCTCACATTCTTGATTTTTTACTAGTCCCCCTACCCCCCCCCCCCCCCCCCCAAAAAAAAAACCTAAATCTATAGATAATTACCATTCAAACATTTTCATTTTCTTTCTGTATATTTTAACCATTTTTTTAAATAGATTTCTTTTAAATAAAATTACAAAAATATTTTATGAAAGTTGTTTAAAAAACGCCTTTAGAAAATATTTAAAAATTCTTTTTTCAATTGTTTAAAAAGCGTTTTTTTTAATTATTTCAAATAAAATTTTAAAATTGTTTAAAATATTTTTTTTAAATAATTGTTTAAAAACTTTTTAAAAAAAACAGTTTTTAAACAACAATTTTTTAAACTCTTTACAAAGGTTTTTTTTAAACTCTTTACAAATGTTTTTTTTAAACTATTTAAAAAGTTTTATTTAGAACTGTTTAAAAACGTTATTTAAAACGCTTTTTAAATTGTTTAAAAAAGGTTTTTTTTTAAACTTTTTGAAAAACATTTTAAAAGTTTTTTTTTTGAAGAGAAGGTTAAAAAATGTTTAAAAAATATTTTTTAAGAAAAAATTGCTTAAAGAAAATGTTAGAAGTGGTTGTGCCACATCTGCACCAAGAAAAGTCCACTCAGACATTTTTTAATGAAACGTCTTCGAAAAAACAAACAGTTTGAATACCCTGAATGTCTGCGTGTGATCTGTGCGACACTAAAATTAGGGGACAGGAAGATGTGTTTGAGAAAAACAAATACCTTGCTTTAATTTTTCATGAAACTACATGTTACGTACAATTTAAAAAAAATTAAAGGAAAAAGCCATTAATAAATCATCTCTAAAATAACATAAATACCATTCATAGTCATACTCTATCGTTTTAAAATATGCATCGGTTTCTTTTGAATAATTGCTACGTTTATAAGAAAACGAAACACATTTAATATAAAAAAACATGTATAATAAATTAAAGCAATATATATATATATATATATAGATATAGATATGAATATTTCGGGTATTGTTTCGTGTAATATGTCTGATAATTCGGGCCGGGTATCAACTAATCTCATGTTCGTACCCAAACCCGTCACCTGTTGCAGGTTTACGCACTGAACTCATAGTTTTCGGGTCAGTAAGAGAGATCTCGATTCGGTTCGAACCTTCGAGATTTCGGTTCGGTTCTTGGAGTTTTCGGTTCGTTTTTGGAGTTTTCGGTTCGAACCTTCGAGATTTCGGTTTGGTTCTTGGAGTTTTCGGTTCGTTTTTTGGAGTTTTCCGTTCGAACCTTCGAGATTTGGTTCGGTTCTTGGAGTTTTCGGTTCGTTTTTGGAGTTTTCGGTTCGAACCTTCGAGTTTTCGGTTCGGACCTTCGAGATCTCGGTTCGGTTTTGGTGTTCTCGGTTCGTTTCAGTTTTTGGTTCGGTTCGAGTTTTCGGTTCGGTCCGAGTTTTCGGTTCGGTCTGAGGGTTCGGTTCGGTTGACTATTTACTAAAACGGGCGTAACTTTCAAACCGAATGGAGTTAGAAGGCCTATTAATGGAGTTAGAAGGCCTATTACCAGTCGAAACGACCGTATCGACGAGCCCCCCATTTATAACAAAATTTTCGTTTTGATCAGGACATTTCCACTCGTGAAAGGATTATGGCAAGTATTTCTAGTGTGGACTCTCAAACTCAGGAATGTTCAAATCCCACATGTCGATTCTTAATTAAAGATTGGCAATCTAAATTTACTTATTAATGTTTGAATCGCGAGAAAACTAAACAAGAAGTTAGAGAATGTGAGGATCGCACTAGAATTTTTAGAGAAAAATATGAAGCTGCCAAACAGGAACTTAACTATGTTGAACATAAACTAAGTAATTACAAAAGTCTTTACGCAATACTTTGCGAACGAACGACTAAAGAAGAGGATGAAAGGAAGAAGACTTATCTTGCTGATGGAGCTTGGATTTGCAACTCAGAGAATTGTTCAAACCCTACTTGCTGTGCTTTAATTAAAGAATGGGAAAGCAAATTTACTAACGAAATTAAAATCATGCAAGCACTATGAGAGAGGTCAATGAATATGAAAATCGTGCAAGGATTTTTAAAGAAAAATGGGAGGCAATTAAAACGGATCTCAAGTTATGAACAACAATTAAGTGATCATAAGTGCCTACTTAGAGTACCTTAAGGTAAGGTAGAAGAACTGAATAAGGAAGTTCTAGTACGAAGAGCCAAACTTGACGCTTCCCAATCTACCCTTGAAAAACATCAATTTATACAAAAGAAAATGATGGAATCTCATCATGCTTTATTTAAATCAGAAGAGCGACTCGAGCAGGTAAAAGAAACATCTGGCATCGGGGATGGAAATTTTCCTCCCCCATTATAACATGAATACATCAAACTTCCCAAACTGCAGATGAATTGTTGAAAGAGTCCCTGAATGAAGCGACCATGGTATATGGGCCTCAACCGGTGCATAAAGATGAAAAGATAGTCACAGAAGCAATTCAGTCAAATTGTATGAGTAACACTAATGTCATTACTGAGTGTGCAGGTTCAAGCTCTAGTGAAGTGTAGAGAGCTGATGAAGAAAAGTTGGTTCCTTATCCAAAGATCGAGACTCCTTATTCCAAAGTTGTGGATAAGGTAAAGCGGGAACGAGTGATGATTATTACAAGGCCCAATGGTAAGATATTCATGACAACATGGTCTATGTTCATTCTGATTGAAGGAGAAGAGCGACCCTCATTCACCACTAAGTTCAAAGGCTTGGGTCATGATGGTGGTTTATCATCTAACATTAAGAGTATAAGGCCCAAGATCACTATCAAGCCTCCAACTTCTGTTCCAATCAAGATTGAAAGGCCTAAAATCACAAACAAGTCTCCAATTTCATCAGTGGGATCATGGAGTGGCGACACAACTTTCTCTAAGAACCAAGAAGGCCCAAAAGTTTAAATGTCATGTTCTGCTCAGTCCTGTACAAACCAGAAAATATTCAACAGAAATGCATCAAGGTCTGAAAGATCTGACAACTGGAGACTTGGAGTCTTTCCGTACATGCAACCGAATCACAATGCCTTTTCATCAAAGCCATACAACTCAAATGGCCACACTTCTGACTTCTACCTGAAAAAGCAGACTTGCTTTAACTGTGGAGTTCCTGGTCATATTGCCTAGAAACTGCTTGCATCGTCCCTTTAAACCTTATTACCCGCTGAGTCATAAGGTTTCATCTCAGGTTTCAATTAAGTCTAAGCCGATGAAAGTGCAACCACCAAATACAATGAAGACTGTTAATCCTAAGGTTAAACCTTCTGATGGAAATTGGGGAGTTGCCAATGAGCACAAAAAGCTCTTAAATTAAAAACAGGTTTTTCCAAATTATGACAATTTTCATAAAAATGTGACCAAATCAAAACATCAAAAGGTTCAAAAGCCGAAATTTGTCTCTCCAAAGGCAACTAAAACTGTTTTGAAACATGATTTTAAAAATAAACAGGTTGAAATATCTAAAGTCACTACTTCAAAGGTGACTAAAACAACTTGCAAGTTTGCAGGTTCACCCATCCTCAAATCTCATCAACCTTGCATCCTATAGGTTAAAAATACTTTATGATATGTTTTGATGAAGAAATTCGTGATACAAATTGATAAAGCATGTCTCCATGCTTTAGAAGAATTCTTGAATGAACTCTAGGGTATTTGTCACACCCCAACCGACGACGGAATTTACGTCGGGGCATGATGATTGTCCAAATGCTCATGACAATAATTAAAGTCTCAATAATTATTCATTACCAAATTTCAACTCTTATAGGAGGAATCAACACACATAACATAAATAAGGATAAAGTTTGATTTAATTAATCTAGGTCCAAAGCATCCTAGATGTAGCATCAATTAAGTATGGGCTTAAACTGTATTTCCTGTAACATGTATAAAAATAGAGAGTGGCAACTAAAAGTAGTTGGTGAGTAAACATAAGGTTATAATTACATATAGTATATTGAAAGCGATTAGACTCAAGCATGTATGAATAAACCAATATTGCATATAGATGTGCATAATCAAACCTTTGTTGACAAGCGCCCTTAACTCGAAAGTTAAGTTAATGAAATACGTTTCAATCACCCGAATGCCAAACCGGTCAAACTCATGTGTGTTGTCAATCCAATGGATCTATTATTGAATATCGACAGATCCATCATTGTTACCGTAGGCATTGTAAGTTAATGATTACGCTTGTAAATTGAATTTGCATATAGAAATCATAGTTCAAAATATAGCATGAAATCAAACAAAGACATAGAATGAAATCGCATGGTTTGTAAAATGAATAAATAATTGATATATGAATATGTGTACATGTTACATCCCAAAGCTTGAAAATGAAAAGAGATTATGAATACTCACTTGATAATTAGGTGAAATATGAAAATAATCCGTGCGATATGATCAAGATGACCTATCTGTTTACTAAATTATATAAAGACACCCTAAGGTTTATTGATATGGGTCAATTATCCAAGTCAACCATATAGACTAGTCGATTCTAGTTAAGTGAGTTAACCGGTTTAACCGTGGGTGATAATTATTTGTTTTTGATAAATGCATATTTATTCTAAAAAAATAAATATAAGCCTATTTGAATATTCAAGTAAACGCATTTCAGTAAATACCGGTTATATATCAAGTGAGTTGAATAAATAATATTTTTGTCTTAGGTGGCGTCCGTTATTTAAAATGCAACGAATATATATATATATATATATATATATATATATATATATATATATATATATATAGGGAAAAGATAAATTGGAACCCACCTTGAGTTGGAGAATCGTTGGAACCCGGTCAAAAACGCGGTAAAAAAATGTTTTTTTTTTCTGAATTTTTTTATGGTGGTTCTTTATGTTATAAACTACTCTTAAATGAAAAAAAATCAAAAAACCGCCTAGTAGATTTTCAGTTACGAAAAAAGTTACATCTGTAACTTTTATGTTGCAGTTACGCAAAAGTTACATGTGTAACCTAGACATTTTTGATATTTTAAAAAAAAAATCTAGTAGGCGGTTTTTTGATTTTTTTTTCATTTAAGAGTAGTTTATAACATAAACTACCACCATAAAAAAATTAAGAGAAAAAAACATTTTTTTAACCACGTTTTTGACCGGGTTCCAACGATTCTCCAACTCAAAGTGGGTTCCAAAATACCCCAACTCTATATATATATATATAATATATATATATATAATATATTGCGTATATATATAATATATATATTATATATTACATCTGTAACTTTTATGTTGCATATATATATATATATATATATATAATATTTAACAAAAGAAATATATACAGTTTACTAATAATAGTTGATTCTAATAAGTCCCAACTCAGTTTATATTATTCCTCATAAAGTCCTTATGGTTTCATTTTTTATTCCTCATAAAGTTTGCTGGAAGTCCAAGATGAACCACTGTGTTTTTGTTATTTTCAGTTTGGTGACTCTATTTCAGATGAAACTCCAAAACTAACCTTATAAGTTCATGAATATAAAAACATATATATACCTCTTTAACATGAAAATTTTACCACCATAAGTTTTTGGTGTAAAAAAGCAAATTATGAATTTTGGCTTGACTATCTATGAACTAAGTTTTTGGTGTACAAAAAAGCAAATTATGAATTTTGGCTTGACTATCTATTTGCTAGGAGTGTTTATGGTTTGAATGAACTGAGGTTTAACAATTATATTAAGTTGAGTCTATAAACATTTCATTTATTTATTTATCGTTCGGACTTTAAAGTGTTAAGTCAACCGTCTCCCTCAAACTAAGCTATATACATCTACATTTCATCTTTAAAATACCTTAATACATAGGATAGTATAAACTTTAAGGCAATTTTTTTACCCCTAACTAATTTTAGGTTATTGACAAATCATAACTTTAGAAAAAATTAGAGACTGACTTAACCGGGCAACAATTACAAAGAAGTGGAGGGTAACCGGGCAATAAGTTGCGCCGCAACCTCCTTTTGGATAGCGAACTCAATCCTACTTAAAACAAAGAACCCAAATGTGTTAAAAACAAAGAGAATAAATTCAACCTCTTCCGGGGCAAAGAACCCAAATGTGTTAAAAACAAAGAGAATAAACACGTGTTGATTTTCAAGACAGACTTTCTCGGGAATAATATATAACAATACTTTTTTTCCTTATATGTTTGTGTGTTTTTTCTTAAAAAAACATTTTTCACGAGTCAAGGATCACTCTCGAAGCAAAGATAAAGGTAAAACCTATACTCATATCGTTTTCATAGACTACTATTTAATTGAGATTTTCCTTAATGTGTCAAGGATCACCATACGTGGTTTGGGTCAAAACTGCAAACTCCTATTTTATAACGAGAAAATTGTAATTAAGACAATAAAGCGGGACCAGTTTTGTAATTCTTACCTATAAAAACTCCGACGAAAAAACATACGGCAGCGACGGCGGTTCATTATCAGCTGAATTAAAGGATAAAGAGAGAGAGAAATGGAGAGCGTAATGGCAATAGGAAGGGCCCCCTGTTCACCGTCGCTATCCGCCATCCGATCATCATCTTCAATCGGTACCGTTATCAGCTTATCCTCACCTACAACCGCCGCATCCGCCACCAACCATCGTCAATTAGCCGCGTTTCAATCGCCGTCTCATCTTTTCCCCAATTCAATTTCATCTCGAATTCACGGCGTCAGGAGGAGAAACCCTCACAAAACTCGCATATTTCTTCCGCACTTGATGGCTTCCATGGTTGTTGTTAATTTGTTATTATTCATCAGTTCACTCTATTCTGTTAATTTGAAACCCTAGTTGGTTAATTTGACGTCTGTTTGTTTAGGAAGTAGAGGAATCCTACATCATGATTAAGCCTGATGGAGTTCAACGAGGGCTTGTAAGTTTCAGTTTCAGTTTAAGAACACAATAATTAGCTCCCTTTTGTTTGTTTGTTGATTAATTATCACAAATTGTTAATCTTTTCTGTTGGAGATTCATCTGATATATGTATTGAGGTGGTTATGAACTTATGACAGGTGGGAGAGATAATTTCTAGGTTTGAGAAGAAGGGATTTAAATTGAAAGGGTTGAAGCTTTTCCAGTGCCCCAAAGAATTAGCAGAGGTGTGTTTTCTGTCCACCAATTTTCTGGGTTTTTGGCAAAAGGTTTTACTTCACAAGTCAAATTGGTCCAATAGATATGATCGAAAATGACTCATTCCAGCTTAAAAACTGGCAAAAAATCTCTGAACTCACAAGATTTATGCATAGTTATCAAAGGCGCGAGGCGCACTCAAGGCGCAAAGGGTCCGCCTAGGGCCTAGGCGATAGGCGCAAAAAAAGCGTGGGCCTTGAAAAAAAAAAGCGATCTTAAATAAAAAAAACATATAATATAAAGTTCAACTAAAATTTGATTCTGTAGGCAAAAGGTCACACTTCAGAGGCCATTTTTCCATAGAAAAGTCGAATTTGCAAGAAACAGGTTACAAAATTCGAATTTGCATGATTTCTGTTGGTTTAAGGTAGCAATATATAGCATATTCTTTTAATTATGCAGTTGAGTTTACATTTAATAGAGTATTAACTAGCAATATGCTTTTAATGATGCAGTTGGAACAATTATCTAAACAATATTAAGTAGCAGAACTTTTTTTAATTAGGCGCCTTAATTACCTAGGATGCATAAGCGCAATTAATGCGCCTCGCTTGGAATTTGCGCCTAGGCGCCAAAAGCGAGCGCTTTTAATAACTATGGATTTATGAAGATTGGTATTAAATATGTCATTTTTGTATCCTTGGTTAGCAAAAGGTTTTGACTCGGAAGTACATGAGGCCCTGTGGCGCTTTCCTGATTGCCTCGCGCATCAAGCGTGCCTTTTTAGACCAGGGACTTCAAGTTAAAATGATTCTGTAAACTGGTGTTGGGGGCAAAATTAGATAACGAGATCAGGGTGGTCTCTACTTGGATTCATTTCTTGTTTATTGCATTTAAAATCAGATTGTGTTACTGAAATTGATAGAATGTTCTGTCTTTTTTTTCTTATCTTTTCCTGTTTTGCAAATGGTATTATAGGAGCATTATAAGGATCTGAGTTCCAAGCCTTTCTTCCCCAAACTGATTAGCTACATTACATCTGGTCCTGTTGTTTGTATGGTAACGTTTCTTGGTACTTTCAAATACATTTTTTGGCTATCAAACATTGGTTAGATTACTGATTTTGAATAAAATTATATTTCTCTGTATTTGGCAAGGCTTGGGAGGGAGTTGGTGTTGTTGCATCGGCACGTAAGTTAATTGGAGCAACAAATCCACTTCAAGCTGAACCCGGTACAATTAGAGGGGATCTTGCAGTTCAAACCGGAAGGTTAAAATTTGGCCTCTTTCATGTAATTATGTCTCAATTCCGATCTGTGTTCATACCATCTTGTTGAATAAACTATATTATTATGGTTTTTGGAATAGGAATGTGGTTCATGGGAGTGACAGCCCTGAAAATGGGACGCGCGAAATAGGTAAGGGTGAAGCTGGTCACTTTCAACTATATTTAAACGGGTAAATCCGTAGTTTATGTTAAAACATGATCATGGTGTATGTGTGTTTGTTTTGTAACAGCTCTCTGGTTCAAAGAAGGAGAATTAAGTGAGTGGACACCGGTTCAAGCTCCATGGTTGATAGAATGATGAGCAAATAGTCATTGATAGAGATTCGGTTTGAAGTTCTTTTGCGGCTATTATGTATGAGATAACATTGTACGACAGGAACTACAAATTAATTGTGAGGTTCTTTTTACCTTATAATTTTGTTGGAAGCTGATGGTATTGTATGTTATTCTGAAGCTGGTTTACTTATAAATGGGATGTGGAATTGAAAAATATCCGAAAGAGAAACTTACCAGATTGAAATAAAGTTAATGTATTTATCAAATTTTCTAAATGCTTATCATTAAAAATCTAACTATGACGGGCTCGAATTTAAAGCAATGGTAAATCCTTATCATCAAATGTCACAGGTTTCAGTTGTATAAAAGTGTTAAAAGATGTTTACATAATAATATCCGAATATCCAAATGACCAAAGTTGATGCAAGTATTTTGTTTAGAAAAGCTTGAGCTGGACCATGTTTTGTAATTGATAAAAAGCTTGGAATTCTATTCATGACATAATTACGTTTTTAAAGGGATAGTTTAGCCGTAAAATGATAACTTTTAATTAAAAAGCAATGAGTTTAAATTATGTGAAATGTTAGCGTGGTATTTTAACCGTTGAAAAAAATCTATTATAGCCAAAAAAATCTATTAGGGGAGGGGGTATGGTTGCCACAAGGCTTCACCAAGCCATGGTCACCAACCAATAACATCATGACACTTCAAATTGGGCAAAATTGGCAAGGCTTCAAGCCACACCACATGGTATGGTTGTGGTGTGGCTTGGGGAAGCCACTGAAATTTAGGCTTCAAACCACATCAAATACCAACGTTCAAATTTGGCCGGCTCTCGCCGGTTCCTTCGTGCCGCGTCGTCCAAGAATTCGGAGCCAGGTGGGGGAGCCAAGGCAAGGCGGTATGGTTGCCAAGAAGAGCCATGCGGCTCCCCTTGGAACCGCAAGGCGGTACCACCACCATACCGTCCCCCCTTATAGCCTCCTCATCAAAACGCTTTGGTATCACAGTGATCCATCCGTAAAAAAGCGAATTCTATGCCAGCCTCCCAATGAAAACGTTTTGGTTCAGTTTATAATGTCATATGCTACTTCACATCAGACATGAAAAACATTTATTGTGGCGCAAGGTGTGAAAAACCATATTGCCTTGTTTGGTGCTATTAAAAATACTCAACCAAAGGGACGTTTGTTTTAAAACCAATAACCTGTTACTTTAAATGTCTATATACGACTATAGTTCTCAAATATTTTTGATGTAGAAATGAATGTGACCCAGAATATATATAAATCCACATGTGGTGGTGCAATTGTTTTCTGAGATACGTTGGAGATTTAAATCATAACCTTGGTGAGAAAATGCAGGCTTCTTTGTTACAGGGGTTGTGCCCTTACTTCAAGGTCATATTTTTGTCCTAAACGTTTCATGATTCTAGTAAAATAATTTAAGCGAGATAAACCAATTTTAGGAAATGATTTATGTAAAGGATAGAAGTATTAGCAACCAAATTGGCATCAAACCTTCGAGTGATGGTATTGGAATGGGACGTCTAAAACTAAAATCAACAGGTGTCATCACTCATCAGAGTCACAAAAGATGAAGGGACTAGCAGAGTCTAACAGTTCGCTAGAGAAGATCAAGAGAGATCCAACAAGAATTCGAGAGGGAGAAGATGCAAAGAATGAGGTCGAGAGAGAGAACAAGAGATTGGGGGTCGGGTGGAAGCTGCTTGCCATCACTTGAAGTGGAAAGGACAATATAAAAAATCGGTTTAGGTTTTTTAAAACCAGGAAGCACACAAATATGTAACCGCATAGAATCAACATAACCATAAATTCTGCTTGACCAATACTGAAAAAAAAACAAATAGTACAAAAGAAGTGATTGCTGGGACTAGAAGTACGTTATCAAATAACGGAAAATGAAACGACAAAGCTTACATGCTCAAAGATCAATAACACGAGAAAGCTTCTGAATGCGATTCAACAAGAAGTCCCCTTGCTTAATGGTGGCTTGATACAGAGCATTCTTTGCATCAGGACGATTGGTTTCTAGTACACCTGCTACTTTATCGATCTTGCAATGAAGCTTCCCCGCCGCAATAAACCTTGACAGTTCCCTGTTGGCATGTGCAGCAACTATTAGTCAAAACAGGTTTGGTAATTTTTTACTAACGGGCTAGACTGGGGCGTGTTGACCGTAAATATTCGTGGTTTGTTTCCTAAAATTTCTCAGTAACTAATATGTTAATATTATGATTTATAGTTTTAAATAATTATTGTACAGTTTACACTAATAACTTATATCTTTGAATAAACCTATTAAAAGCAAGGTTTTAAAGAACGGAATCGCGCCTCGAGGCGTTTTCTCTTCGACTCGCGAGGCGTATGCCTCGAGGCGAACCGAGGCGTAAGTCCGAGGCGGAATTAAAAATATACATATCTATATATAATTTATGTATCTTAATAAACTGAAATACTAAATAGTTTATCAAAATTAATCAAAAGGCATCTTCATTAGAATCAAAATTAAAAATTCTAAACATTCAAGTTCCAACAATAATAATAAAGAGTAAAGACAGGTAATTCTAGTAGCAAAATTTAAAAAAATAAATCTAGAAGATGATTTAGAAAGCAGTAAACACATAAAAGTAAGATCAGAAAGTTAAATCGTGGTAAAATTAGGTCGTTTAGGAAGAACAGTATCATAAATCTAGAAGCCTACAACTATGGGATAACATAATTCAGAATCATAACTGAGATTAAAAAGTTGCCTTGAGAAGAACAGGAAGATGAAGATTAGAAAGCAACTATAGCACCAGTAAACTTTTGATATTTAGTCGATTATGTGTGAGAGAATATCAGATCGATTGTGTGAGAAAAATAAGGAATTAGGTCGTTTTTATAGGGATAAGAACGATCGATTGGAGTTCCTACAATTCTGGCGCTAAAAGGTTTTGGCGCAAAATTAATAAAAAATTACCGCCTTTCCGCCTCAATTAGCGATCCGCCTCACCGCCAAAATCGCCGCCTCACATGGCTGAGGCGTACGTTCTAAAAAAGAGCCTGAGGCGACGCCTCAAATACGGAATTCTGCCGCCTCAATTCGAAACGCGCCTTGAGGCGCACGCCTCAACCGATTTTTAAAACCATGATTAAAAGTTTCTGATTCATCCATTTGAGATAAAAGCAAAACCCAGGTCAATGACGCGTTAATAAGTAAATAGGTTCAAGATGGCATAACTAGATGTTAGATAAATTGCTTACAGGTCAATGAAGTCAACAGTCACACCAAAGGCCTTTGCCATTGCTTCAATAGTGATACTTTTGTAAGATTCCAGAAATTGAGAATAGACGACAGTCCTGATCTCTCTCATGTAATAACGGAAATGTGGATGCAAATAACGGTCCAACTTGATATGCTCGGTGATGCCAGCTGTTAATCATTAACGATCAAATATAATTAACCACAGCATTTCATGTGGAAGATGTCATGATATTTACAAAAATGGCTTATTAAATATGAAAACATATGAGATAAGCTTACCAAAAGCAGAGAAGAATGATTTATACTGACAATCATATAAAGAGTTCAAGAATTCTGACAAGTATGGAATCTTCCCTATTACTGTCAGAATTTCAGGTGCCTCCACAACCTGCACCATAAGAAACACTTGTTATGCCCATATTTTACAACTTTCTCACATGTGTATTAAAAGTAAATAATGAAAAGGTATCTTTAAAATTTGAATGTGCTGACCTTTTGCTTCAAGGAAACTCGATCCAGTGAAATAATGCTTGCTAGAACAGTGTAGAATATGAAGGTGTCATATGGGAAAATTTCATAAGTAGTGAATGTTGATGTAGAATCAAGGAACAAATCAGCAGCTTTTTTGAAATTGCGGGTGGACATGCAGTATAAGCCTTCATAAACTTTCAGCCTGTTCTTTCTCTCCCAATCACCTCCTTCCTCAAACAAACTGTCATCAGAATTATGATTATGAGATAAAAGAAAATGTATAAAAGAGGGCATTGAAATAAACAAAAGAATTTCAACTTACTTCTTTGCTTTATCAATACTCCTTGAAATAAGATCGAAATCCATGTAGAAGAAACCCATTTGTAGCGTGTAAAATACTAAGTCCATTCGTTGGCCCACAGCAACTGTTTTACCTTCTGTCACCTTGAGCTGTTCTAGTGCCTTCTCCTGGTAGCATTTAAAGATGTGAAAACTTGCACACTAAAGGTAATAAAGCATAGAATTTAGTTATAAAATATTACTATGAATGTTGTACCTTGTCACCAATGCGGATGAAGAACAAAGATTTTGCCAAGTGAGCCTCTCGAACTTCACTTTCTCCTAAGTTCTCTTCAGCATCAGCTATTCTAAAGAAAGCAAGTGGAAAAAAATGGCTAAATATTTAGAATACACCTTCTAATTTTAAGAGATAGAGATGTGTCTATCAACCAAATTGCAAAAGCAAAGTCCCACATAATCAGATACTTGATGTACTGCCATGTGTCTAGCACTCCGGACTAGCAATTATTTGCAATGAAACAAGCTCACTACATAATATGAATCAAAATTCTATATCATTAATCTAAGTGTGCTATCTACATTATCACATCATTACATGTACCATTTTGTAGAACCCAATAAGTTATTGTACCGTAATAGCAACATAAGCATATGTAAGAAATGATGTATTTGAAACATGACAAATCCTAGAGTATAGACAAGATCCAAATATCCAATATAAAATACTACTAACAAGCGAGCAGAGTTACTATATGGTTGCATTACTTTCATATCCCAATACATTGTTATTCCATGACCATCCTACTAGAATGTTAAAAAGAACAAAGGCATTTAAACTTTAATAGGTATAGAGAAAGCTATACCCTTATAAAATCATCCCAAAAAAACATTGTTTTACATCAGCAGCAAATAAGGACATGGCATTCAAGGGGAACTAAAGGAAGTGCAGTGAAAGCACATACTCCAAACACTTCAATGTACCAACAGAATCTATAATAATCTCTCACAATCAGCATTCAGTAATCCAGGTATATCCTACACTTCTGTCCAGTCAATCCCGTGCATACATGTCAGAGACTAGACGCAAAGTCTAGTTCATTCAATTTCATTTTTATTTTGTATCAATAGCAAATTGTAAATGCTGGATTTCAAGTTCCTAAATTTACCTTACATCCGTCTCATATTTGATCCCTTAACTAATAAATTTATCCCCGTATTATTCATGATAATAAACCTTTTAAGGCTAGCTAAAACTGATAGTCAACTAATTCTTCTCCTAAAATGCCCCCATTTTAATTCGTTATTATGATTGAACATGGGGGTACATAATATACACTATTGTAGCACATCGGACTGTTCGTTTCAACCTATTCAAGTACATCTACATCTCAGAGACTAGACCCAAAGTCTTGTTCATTCAGTTTCGTTTTTTATTTTGTTTTAGTAGCAAATTATAAATGCTGGATTTCAAGTTCCTAAATATACCTTACATCCGTCTCAAATTTTATCCCTTATCCCTTATCTCATAAATTTATCCCCATATCATACATGATATATAAACCTTTTGAGGCTAAATAAAACAGATAGACAACTAGTTCTTCTCCTAAAATGCCCAAATTTTACTTTGTTATTATGATTGATCATGGTGGTACATACATATACACTATTATAGCACATCAGACTGTTCGCTTCACTCTATTCAAAAATATATCTACATCACAAATTTCACGCAATTACATACGAAAATGATTCAGTAACTTACTTTTCGTCGAGCTTTTTGAGCTCTTCAGCAATCTTAGCACGCATCGAATCCAGAACCTTCTGGTCAAGCTCCAACACCGAATCCGCAGCTAGGGTTTCGTACAACGGCGCCATATCTTACCAAATACAAAATTCACACAAATCAGCACAAATTAACCTAGTTTCAGATAAATCTATGAGATCCGAAGGGATATGGTGGAGGTAGTTACTTACCGTCGGCCACAACGGTGGACATGACCTCGTCACGGAGGCGGACTTTCTCGATGTCATCAACGTCAGGTTGAGTGAGAAGGAATAGCTTGTTAGCGAGCACTAGGTGAGGTTGCTGTGTGCCTTCTGTCCCTTCCATGGCTTACGTTCGTTCTCTCACTCTGTTGTTGATCGGAAAGATTTGAGTTTCTTCTCCACTTGACTTGCAGAAGGAGAAACCGGGGTTCTATTTATCAAGGTAAGTTGCACTTTAAGCCCTTGTTCTTTATATATTGTTCAATTTAGTCCATGTAATTTTATGGGGTTTTCATTTAGCAAAAGACTTCGTTTTTTTCCCCATTTAGAATTAGATGCTTGCTTTTACTTTTGAACTTTACCCAACTAAACTATTATGATTGTTTTTATTATGCATTATGCAATATTGTCAAGTTTGCAAATACAAGAACGAAACTCCATGTTAAATTAGATCCAGAAACTTGGGTGGTAAGCTAGAAACATTCAAATACACAGATAATACGTACAGAAAGTAAAAGCAAATAACAGAACAAATAGGCTAAACAAGAGCCAAACAACAAATAAAATAGCCAAGAAAATCCCAATCTAAACAAAGCATGACACTAACAACAACACCGGGTAGACCGATTAATTGAGTTATGTTTAGATCTATGTAAAATTCATAGGAATACTTGGACCTTAATGTCATCAAGCAGCTTCGAAAGAGGATGATCGACTGTTGAACAGCTTGGCAATATGTACCTTCCATAGGAACCAAAAGAACCATATACAATCACATGAACTTTTTCTAGGCAGATGTAGCAGAACCATTTTGTACTTTGTTATGCATTTTTCTTCCTTTTGTTTAGCAAAGTAGTGAAACGTTCATTTTAGTCCTTTTTAGCTTATGGCTGTGTTTGGCGCGCCACCATAAGCTAGCTTATAAGCTAGCTTTTTGACGTTACCAAACGATGCTTTTTTTAATAAGCTAGCTTTTTTTAATAAGCTGGCTTTTTTTAAAAGCCCTGTTTGCTAACGTCAAAAAGCTAGTTAGAGTAGCGTTTCAACTAGCTTTTCAACTAGCTTTTATAATATTTTCAGCTTTACCATTCCCTAACTTATAAATAAATATCTTTATTTACATTTATGACATGTACTTTTATGTCATTTTATATTTTTAAACTGGTTTATCAGCTAGTTTTTACCAAAACGTTATATTTTATCAGCTAGCTTATCAGCTAGCTTATAATTTATCAGCTAGCAGCTAGCTTTTCAGCTAGTACGTCAAACACAGTCCATAAGTGCCATAACGACATAATGTATGATGAATAATGACTAGGAAAGACCTACAACAATTACCCATTTGCATGTAAATTAAGAAACCAAATGTAGGACAAGCTTATAAAGTTTCAAAAAGCTTTTGTAGTGTGTTTTGGAAGAGTTGATAGAATGGATGACATAAGAACATATTTGTTTCCATGTATATGCATCGATAAAGAGCAATGACCCTTTCAATTGGTCATGATGTTGATAGAAGAACTACAGACTTATTTCTTTCTCACTCCTTAAAATGCAAGTAAATGAGATCAAAAACACTTAAAACTTGCAAGAAAGAACTCACGTGATGTAAACCTGCAACTCAAATGATCAGGATGTGGATATGAGAACTAAAGACTAATTGCTTTCTCACTTCTTCAGATGCAAGTAAATGAGACAAAAAAATACTTCAAACCAAGAAAAAACAAAACAACTGGGTTCGATATAGTCTTTGAAAGCTGGCTCAATGGCCGACTCAGATGCATGTTGGTTGGTTCAGTGGCTCATCAAAACACTAATGCAGGCTCCATGGGTTCCACCATTGAGTTTATGTATTCTAGCTTTTGATTTTTAAAACTGGTTTTCACTTTTAGTGCAAGTTAAAAACTATCTGACATTTTAACCCACTCCTATGAAAGACTGGAGATTTTGTATTGCAGGCTTGAATATATTAGTTCAACATCAGTTGAACTATTACACAATGCAGACCATCAAAAATTGATCCCCAGTTTTTTGTGTACTACAGCCAAAAATTGGCATTATTATTATTATAAACCACATGAAACTAGTTCCACAATGCAGACCATCAACCAAAAACAGATTGCATCTAGTTACACTTGCAAAAGAGCAAAAAAGACCATGGTGCCACAATTACCGCTTTGTTAGCGAGTAACATGTACACCAAACACGTTACAAGTGAAACGACTATTTGGCTCACTTTCAAGCACAAATTCACACTTGTCTCCCAGTTTAATACCTTTTTCCTTGGCAAATGTTTCCCAATTTTGGGTCAAAGCCTTTAGACCTAACTTGGTCTGAAACAAAACCGCCCAAAGATCAGCACCATTTCTGAGAAGAATTACCTCAGACTTCAACTTCACCCAACCGGGCAATTCCTGCATATAATCGTTTAAATTGTTCAATGGTTTTTTTTTCAAATTGTTTTATATGTTTAAAAGATCATAGTGGTGGTTCTTTAAGCATGTTAAATATGTATAAATATAAATTGCTTTATGAAAAAACTAAATTATTATTGTAAGAATTTTTGTAATCATATTAACACGTTAGTACGCTACATATTATAAAAAATTGAACATGCAGTGTTTCGGGTCAACACGACCCAACCAGCCTGGCCCACCCATTTTGCCACCCCTAGTATAGGTACAAAGCACACGGGTTACCAGTAAACATACAAGATATTGGTAACTAGTCATAACAGCAGAAAATGAAGAGTTGGAAGGACCAGATAGGGGTGCCTCATCATAGTCAACAGGCTCAGGTTTGGGTTCCTTTTTTATAGGACCACCAGAGACATGATTCATTGCTGGTTCCTTTTTTATCAGACCATCCAAGCCATGGTTTGTTGTTATTTCCTTTTTTATAGGTTTCATATGTTTATCTGTTAAACGTTAGCAAACAGTCATTCTATGACTAAAATGAAAAAAGTATAAAACTCTTGGTATATTATGAACGTACCCATTGGTTTAGGAGAGGTTCCAGTGGGGGTGAAGGGAGAACCACTATTATGCAATCTTGAAACCGAGGTATCAGGCTCCTTTTTAACAAACTTTGCAGGTGTCACTGTATAAGCATAGAGGCATCCCGTGTTAAAAAGAAAACGCCTTTACTAAAACAGAATAAAGGTCTCCTTATTACGGTGTTACCCTTCATCTTTTTCACAATTAAGATCAGATTCGGTTACAAAAATAATAAGTTATAGTTTCTCTGTTACATACATAAATACAGAGACAAAATGAGGACCTAAAATGGGCGTAAGTATTCCGCTGGTTCTCTACTAGTTATCCCGACTTTCAAAGTCAAACATGTATTTTATAAAGTCATGAATACTATTATTAATAGTCTACTAGTTGTCCTCTGACTCTTTCAAAAAGTAAGAACTTTAAGGCAGTTTCTCACAATCTTTATGTAATTTCAAAATGTTTGAAGAAATAGGTTTGACCAGGAAAGTTTAACTATTGATAAGCAACCTACTTGGAACGTTATCAGGCCTCGATCTCTTAAGCGTAGAATTGCTGTGTGCAACTTCATTATTTATCATAGTGCTTTCCTTTCGCTTCTCAGCAGCCTTCTCTAATTTCGCTTCTACCGTCCTCCGAATTCTGTCCTTTTCAGTTTCCTCTAAACCACCACCAGCGGCCACCGGGGCCGCCACGTTGTTTTTCTGGCCACCGTTTGATTCCACCACTACCGGCTGCAAACTCTTTCTTCTGCATTCATCTTTTTCATGCCCATTACCGTTATCAACCAAACACAACGCCTTCACAGTTGTGGGAGTCTTAGAAACCATGTAATCAGGGATTGTGTTTTTGACCAACATTTCAGATCTTTGGTCTGTTTCTTTATCCGTGTTTTTCACCAACGGTTCTGATATTAGTTCTGTTTCTTTATCTGTGTTTTTGGCCAGCGGTTCCGGTCTCTGGTCTGTTTCTTTATCCGTGTTTTTGGCCAGCGGTTCCGGTCTCTGGTCTGTTTCTTTATCTGTGTTTATGACCAACGGTTCTGATCTTTGGTCTGTTTCTTCATCTGTGTTTTTGACCAGCGGTTCCGGTCTTGGGTCTATTTCTTTATCTGTAGTATTCTCATTTGGTGACATCTTGTACACGCTTAACTCTTTATTAATTGTTTTCATGCTGTCCACTCCATGAACAAGGGGTTCAGATTTAGAAGACGATTCGTGTGAAAAGTTATTGCAATTGGTGAGGACTCCTGATGGGCTTTGACCATTCAAATTCAAATTATTACTATTTTTCTCAGTTTCTTTTACCGGGTGGTGAGGGAAACCAAAGTGACGATTTTCAGGGCATCCAGTTGATCCATACATCAAGACAACAAAGTGAGATTTCTTTATGTAATGAAAAACCAATAAATCGCCTTTTTGTAGCCTGTGAGCTAATGCAAACGTATTCCACCCTTCCTGAAAAGCCATATTGTCATTAATCTTGGTGAATTTTACATTCCATTTCTCACCATTATAATCCTCAAGATGTGTTGGCTTATCAACCAGTTTTTTACAACCACGAGCAAATTTTGGAGGTAGCAACTGCAAATAAATACCATCAATAACATATTTTTAAATGACAGTGAGGCGAAAAGAACACAGAGGACAACAAATAAATGATGAATGCAATAAATAAATGTCAATACCAGAATTTTAGAATAATCTTCACCCATCATGACTTTAAAGAATGTAGTCACAAGAGATGATGGATTTTTATTCCTTTTATGCATCATGATACAACTCTGAGTGCATTCCTCACACGCTTTCGCCATAGGAACCAGTTTCTTCTACAAAAGAATCACAAAAATGAAAACATAAACACCAACAACTTGAAGCCACAAATATGAAGTTAAAGTTTCAAGAAATTCAAATACCATTTTCTGTCCTCTGTTTTGATTTATTTATGTTCACACATCATCTTAAACGGTACAAAACCAACCCTTAATTTCTGATCTAGTGACAAGATGATGCATTTATGATCAATGTCAAACTTCTATTTTGAAACTAAACAGTAACCATCAATTCAACATGATCATAACAAACTTATATCTTTTGTTACAATGTTTCTTACTAAATGCAATAAATACTTTAATTCCGCCAAAAAAGGTATTTCATCCAGCAGTCACAAGTTTTACCATTCAAGAAGAGGTGTCCAGTTGCAACTAAATGTCCATCATTCACTTCAAATAATAATATAGAACCTCATACATGATACAACCCAGTCAATGTAGTCAATTGGTACTATTAAAATGGCTAAATATATCTAATATTAGTTTCAATTTTGGTAAGACAAAAAAGTCTCACTGATTTACATAACCCCTTATTTAGAAATAAATTTAGAAATTATTCACTTGAGGGATGTTGATGTTTCACGGGAAGTTTAGATTTACAGCAAACAAATCGATAAAGTGGGAATAATTGAATGAAATCACAAAACCCTAAAACCCTGCAAAATTGCAGAACAGAAAGCAAATCCTCACCGTTTTGTGTGTAACAATCATCGCATGAAACCCTAATGATACTCTAATACAAGAGTAATGAACGATTCTGTAAGATCAGACAAAGAAGCCCTAAGATCATCTTCTCCAAAAAATGTCAATTTCTCCACCGGAAATACGCATTTACAGCGCAAACTTTTCTATAAATAGCGAAAATCGAATAAAATTCTAAACCCTATGAGGTATTCTCCATGCAATAATAAAAATCAAACGCATTGTGTGTGACGAACTGACGATCGTCAAAATAACCCGAATGATGCAAGAATAATGACGATTGATTTGAATTGCGAGAAAAAGAAAGAAAGAAAGAGAGAAAGGCTTACATTATGATAACGGGCTTTGAAAATCCGCTCGACTGTTGCCCTGTTTTGCGCTCACTTCCGCCGGTTGATTTTCCGGTACCGGCGATGTGGGTTCTCGGCAGAATCTTAGTCACAAAAAGGTGTCAGTGAAGACTTGTGAGTTTAGTTTAGAAGTTTAACAAGCTTTGTCAATATTCCCCGCCTGTTTATAAAGAATCTTTACTGTGATTAAATTATATGACGATTCACCGGTAAACATATTAATTGTGACATTATTACGATATTATCCATCTCGACGCAGGCTTTTTAATTTTTTAGGTCGTGGTTGGTTAAGTTTTTTTTGAACAGCGATTTCATTAAAAAGCTCGACACCTAGCAAGACGCTAGGAGCGAGCCAAAGGACAAGACAAATTACATGATAAAATTAAAATTACACCAAGACTCCCAATTAATCACATAATCTTTTAGTCTAGAGGAGATCCATAAGAAGCTGAGCGACTTTATTTCCCAAAAAACTTTAGCCGAGCAAAACTTCTTGTTGCGAAAGATGACATCGTTCCTTGTCCTCCAAATAACCCAACAAGCAGTATGGATAATTGACTGGATCAGCATGGCTGTCTTTTCGCAGCAGTTTGTCCGCTTGAAAAACTGAGATAAATCCGCCGTCGAGAAGGTAAAAAAATTAGCCACCTTACACCAATGCGAAAGAAGAGACCAAATATCCAAAGCAACCCGACAACCCGAGAATAGGTGCTCCGAAGACTCATCCGCCTCTTCGCAAAGAGGGCAGATAAGAGAAGGGATATAGATGCCCCTACGGGCTAAACCGTCCCTCGTCGGGAGCCTACCCAAACAAGCACGCCACATAAGGATGTTAGCTTTTAAAGGAACCAGCTTGGGCCAAGCAATGTTGTTAGAGACACACTGGGGCGGCCTAACAGGCCCAACCACCCCACTTAACAAAGATCGCATAGTAGCAGTAGTGTATATCCCATCCTTGGCTTTTTCCCAAACCCAATTATTGTCTCTATAAACCATCAGGTCCTTTAAGTTTAATCCTTTTTTAAGAATGAATTAATGATCATAAAAGTGGAGATTTTACACCAAATTACCCATACTGCATCTTGTATTAAAATAGTTAGTGAGGATTATACTTATACACTAGGGTGGATCCATAAACACCATTAGTATCTACGTTAATTGTAGGAACCGAGTAAGATTGTTTTATTGTGCCAGCTACAACTACAAATTATCTGCTTATTTTATCATGTACCGCTTTATCAAGTGAATTTTTACGGCCTGTTTTTTATCTATTAATTTTCAGGAGAAAACATGTTATCTATTTTCATGCATGCATTACAGAAAAGCATGTTATCTACTTTTTAAACACATATGATGTAGATTAAATGATGCAAATTTTTTTTTTTTTGAACGGCAAATTTGGATTAAATGATGCAATTAAGCCCATGTTTCAACCACACCATTTAATTTATTGATACACAAGCATTCAGATATATGGGCACTGCTACTTGTTTTGACGCCCCATGTATGGTTGGTCATGACAATCTATGTCCTTTGTTCCAATTGTCAAATGAATGCATATATCTATATTTTTTGAATTTTTATGGCAGGGCATCTTACGACAACTTAAAGTTAGGCGTGTTTGTGGACTCATTTTAATTATTTCTTATGTGTGCATAATATATGATTTATCAAGTTGTGTTACACAACATGTGAAACTCACCAACTATAGTTATCTGCACACTTATGTAAATGTTTTATTTAGTATTCTCAGTAAATGATGTTGTTTTGAATCATCTTGTGGTACATCTTGTGCTTCCACTTTAGCGAGCATTACATATTTCTATATATGTTTTGTTATAAACTTTATTTAAAACTGATACTCCATAACACATGGTTTAAGTTTACTATTCGTAAACAGTTACGATGACATCAAACATAAATCAAATGTTATTATATCTATTACTTAATAAATAATTGCAATATCAAACACTTGTCACAAACCACGTTTATCATTACAAATTTTTATTCCGATTAATCCCTTTCACTTCAAATTATTTAATTATTATTCTAATGGTTTTATCCTTAAAAACGATATTTTAGATATTTGATTTTCACTCCACATACACACACACATACATACATATCATTTATTCAATATTAAAAACTATCTCAAACAATTATTTAATTATTTAATGTAATATAACTAGTTTTCGAGGACCCTCACGTTATCACAGGAACAAAAAAAAAAGGAAAAATATCTTAACGTGATAAAGAAGAAAAAACAAAACCCCGAAAAAAAAGTAGTTAAAACACTACAACTACTATAAAAGGACACTATATGTACAATTTGAAAAAAGATAAAATAACTATTCACACTATTCATCAAGGTTTTCATTTGTATATAGGTAAATACGTAGTTGTAGTAATAAATACAACGAAAATGGTATTTCAAGTTATGCTAATGACAGTTGTTTGGAGTGTCTGGCGCAAGCGAAATGATTTGCTATTCACTGAGGTACAAACATTGGCTGAAAAGATCGTGGAGGAAGCAAAAACGTTAGGTTACTTATGGATGAGGAATCAGATGACGAAATGGAGGATAACGTGACCCTAATGGTGTGTGTTTGATATGGATTAAAATTAAACTATTGATGTTGTAATGCATTTTTGGATAATTTCATGATGTATATTTCTTATTTTTTTCTATCCCCGTTTGAATAAAAATTTGCCATTCAAAAATAAAATATCTATATTTATATTTATACTTTAATAGTTTATATTTTGTAGGGACCTCAATGAAAACATTTAAAACAAAAGTGGATAGACTGAAAACTATCAATAGTGCAAGGGCCAATTGAAGGCTCCACTCATTTTTTATTATGGATTTCTTTTCCCTCAAGCAGCCGTCGCTGTACGCTTTAACGTCCTTCCGCTCCGCCGCCGATAACCACTCCCAAACCTCCTTATCATCGATCTCAGTAACCGTCGGAGTTTTTCACCGTCGATCCGACTGTACCGTATCCAGTAACCGTCAGTTAGCATCCGATCCGGAAATTTTCAACCAATCCTTTTGTTCTCCAACGGAATTGTTTACTAACCGAATTGACAGATCAAATGGCGTTAACAAACTTGATACTGACTGTGGCGGGAGTCAGCGCAGTGATTCTACTGATGAGGAGCGATGTAAAACAGTCTGCTTCGATTCTCAAACGGAACGTTCGTCAAATTCGCCACTGGCTCGAGGAAGAATCTGCTTCTGCTGCTAAGTATGTTTCGCTATAAACACACGCACACAATTGCTTTCAAGGTTATCGTAGTGATTGATTATGAAATTGTGCCTGATTTTTGCTATACGAACCTTTGTATTTTGTCCACTTTGCGAAGAAGTTACCATTCCAGAATAAAGTTCTGCATATTCATCCATTATATATGTTTTAGGGCATAGTTTCCTATCAATAAAAAGTCTAAGCTATTTACACTGTTGTTTTAGAATGCTATCAAGGTCCTTGAACAATAACACTGGGAATCTGCATTATCTGAGCTGTATTCTGGCATCTTTGGGTAGTTCATGATTTCATGGCCAAAACAGTTTCTCATCAACTAGATTTAATGTATGGTACTCCCAAATATGTGTAATTTGTTGGTGCATTGTTGGTATTTGTGCATTAGTTTTGCAGTGAAGTAAGAAATCATATATTGGCCTTTTGGAGCCGGCTATTAGCTCAAAATAATGATCATAAGATCTTTCATTAAGAGGATTATGTAAGCTAAAATTAGACCTGTGGCTAAGTCTACACCTTAATATTGAGAAGAAGGTTCCTTTAGCAAACTCACAACTGGATTTATAGAATTGCATGAATACTCAAGCTACAAGGCTCAAGCATTGGCCATGTCTTCTAGAGCTATATGTTTTAAGTGCATTTATCGAGGATTTTATGGGAAGAATTTGAAACCCTGTTTGATGTAGAACTTGGGGGTGGGGTCAACTATTGTTCTAAGGGTCTCTCATGAATCACTTTAAAATAACTGTGTACAATCTGATTGTTTTGCTTCTTCTCTTAGATAATTATATTCAATAATGAAACCCTAGGCTAGATACAATGCAATATGAATGGGAACCTTTGTGTTTTGTCCACTTTGCCAGAATTAAGTTCTGCATATTTATCGATTATATGTGTTTAGGTCATATTTTCAAGGATTCCTGTTCCATTATCGTATCCATAAAAAGATCTTTATATGCCATGCTGTTTACAATGACATATAGAATGCTATCAAAGTCCTTGAATAATAACAATTGGAATCTGCCTTATCAGAACTGTATTCTGGTATCTTTGGGTAGCTTATGATTCTAGGCCAAAGCACTTTACTATCAACTAGATTTAATGTATGAATCTCCCAAAAACATGTGTAATTTGTTGGTGCATTGTTCGGATTTGTGTATTAGATGTATGGTGAAGTAAGAAATCATATCTTGGCTCTTTAGAACCAGTTATTAGCTCCAAATAGTGATGATAAGATCTTTCATTATGAGCATTACGTAACTTAAAATTAGACCTGTGGCTACTTCTACGACTTAATATTGAGGGTGCTCCTCAAGAAGGTTCCTTTAGCAAACTCACAATTGGATTTATAGGATTGCATGAATACTCAAGATACAAGGCTCAAGCATTGAGCCATTGACCATATTTCTTCGGAGTTATTTCTTATTGTATTTGAGGATTTTATGGGAAGAGTTTAAAACCCTGTTTGATATAGAACTTGGGGGGTTGCGTGGGGGTCAACTACTGTTTTAAGGGTCTCTCATGAATCACTCCTAAATAATTGTGTACAATCTGATTGTTAAAGATTTTAGAGAATTTTGTTCTTTTCTTAGACAATTCTATTCAATAGTGAAACCCTAGGCTAAACATTATGGATGAGAACCCTGATACGACTAGGCACTAGCAAGCAAGATACTAGAAGACTAAATTTCTTTAATGAAGAAATAATGTATGTACTTATTTGTAAATATCAACTTTTCTATGTCCTTAGTGGTTGTAGTATAAGACCTTAATTTCAAACTTCCCTACCCACTTAGCATGCTATAACTTTGCTTAACAAAACAGGAAGTTCTTTCACCTCCGAGTGGCCATCGACCCACACCTCCACACAAAAAAAAGAAGTTCCAGAAACGCAGACTGTTTCTTAAACAAGTCACATGAATGATAATATAGATAAAACAAAGATTTTGTTCTGCTAGATTTTGAAAAAACGACTACCATCCAGTTGTCATGATTTCCCTATTCTATACCTGAACCATGCTTGAATATATGTCTATGAACTTGCTTAATGTCTACTTTTTCCTATGTGGTATTCATTTCCCATTTTTTTTATATGCAGTATTGTGTTCTTAAATCATTGGTTTGAACTTGCTTTGGTTTTATAGGGAAATAGAAAAGGCCAAACCCAAAGATCTACCGAAGAAAGATATCCCTAAGGATGATTAAAGATGGAGGTGATATTACATGATGTTACGTCCTTTAAAGAATTTGATCCGACATAGTTTAGTGTTTGTTTCAATGATCATATATATGCTTCTAGTAATAAGAAAAGTAGAATTTTATTTTCTTGGATTATGAAATTTTTCTTTCTCCTCAGATTTGTGAAGTGCAGCACTCTGTTTCCAGTTTCATTACTTGAAGGTTATGTTTTCTCATATTATTTGAAAAGTTTGAGTTTGGCACGCAATTACTTATCACTCCATGTGAAACGATTTGTGTGTGCGTTATGTGGTGAAATTAGTGTGGTGGTATGTAGGACCTAAAACCATATTTTTCACAGCTATGAATATGAGTAGTGTAATACCCGTTGGTTGCTGTTTTGTTCAGGTATACAATATTGAATAGACTATGTAGTTATATATCGTGACATGCATATTAAATATTATAATTTTATAAAACCATGTATTATGGATAGAACAGTATTGACAGGGTCAATCTAGCTTAATCAAACATATAATGACCCAAACACTTTAAATATAGAGCGTACGATCTGGAAACTGTTACACGATTATGCATAGTATACCACCAACCCCCCCCCCCCCCCCCCCCCTACTAAATTCCTTGAGATTGAAAATATAAAAATAAAATAAATCTATACAACACAACTGTGATTACTACACCACCAACTACTAAACGAAAACGACCAAATCTATTAGAACATCAAATCATATAAGTTATATTTTTTATGATTCTTGCAATTGCAGATTGGCATTATTTGTGAAGGATTGGTTAAAACTCGACTTTGAAGGCTGAAACATGTAAGCTCCCGCGCTGCTGTGGGAACACGATTCCTGATTATAAGGAATGGACTTTAAGGCATGTTTGCCATTTAAAAATAACTTATTGACTTATTGGCTTTTTAAAAAGCTAATAAGTCAAAAATATTGTTTGGCAAACTAAAAAACACTTTTCATTTTAACTTTTGGTAAAGGGTGGAAAAGTTGTTTCTAAAAGCCAAAAAATCTTGGCTTTTGAAAGTGTTTTTAGCTTTTTGATGGTGCAATTACTATAGTACCCTTATTTAACCTTATATTCACCTAACATTATACCCACATAACCCCATTTTAGTCATTTTACTTATAAAATAAACAATCTCACCATAAAAGCTAATCCAAACATTTTTTTAACAACTTCTTTTTAAAAAGTCATAAGTCAATAAGTTACATCGTTTCAAGTGGGATTAATAATCAAGATTAGTGATTTTTTCATTAATGATTCTCCGGTCTCCATATAACCGTTTTAACAAATATTTCTAAGAGTTTCCTATCTTTCCACAATCCAACCGTATTAGAACTTGTTACCAGTTGATCGCTTTGCTAGGCTTATAACACATATAAGACTGCACTCATTGGCTCTTTAAGGGCAAAGCAATCAATGGCTCAAACAAAAGCATAGACTGCAGCTGATTATGAAGATAAAGATATCCTGATATCATTCAACATTTTCAAAATATTCTCCAACAAAATCACAGTAAAAACCCTTAAATTTGTATCCAAGGATGGCAAAGAGCGCCACTTGATCACAAGGATTGTTGTATCAGATGCCTGGGCCCGTTTGACCCGTCATACCCTTCTCCTGCAGGGATCGAATTGCTGTTATAATTCACTGGATGATCGTATTTACAAGCTTGCCCATATTTGCATGTCCCGTGCCTACTAAAGTAAGTGCAGATATTCTGATCCTGCATTTTATGTTTTGTAAAAGATAATAATAATGAAGTGGTAAACTATAATATAAAACCATATGTTAAGGCAGATAAAGACAGAAAAAAAAAACTTAGTAATTATATTAAGGCTCCAGAAAAGAAAAAAGAAAAAACTTTGTGATTACACTAACATGGCATATCAAACAATTTATAAAGGATGTTGATATGCCATGTTAGTGTAATCCAAGCAAAAGGTATATTCAAGTAAAATATGCATGACGATTACGGGCTAAACTTTCTTGGAATAATGTAAAGGCAATATGAAGACGAACTTACTCTTGAAGTTCTGGTGTTTCGACTCTGAGGATGATTAAATTTGCATGAGGCCCGGTATTTACACACTCCAGTTTTCATAAAGTAACCGCAATCAGGTTGACCGGGTCTCTCAGGATACTCTGAAACTAACATAGGCTGTTGATGTTGTGTGTACATTTTGGTATCACTTGGTTGATTGTTGGGGAAGAATGCTGGTGGTATAGGTAGACCCCGCTCTGAATTTGGGTATACATGAGAAGGAACCGGACCAGGAACCGGAGCAGGAGCCTAAGCATGTCAAAACCATTAAAGAAGGTTTGAAAAAAGAAAGTAAATCTAATTATTTATGGAATTACGGGTTCATAGAATGCATTTCACGGGAATAACCTGATGTGAATATAACAATTTACCTGATAACTATTCCAATCTGGATTTGGTGGGGGCATGCTCTGGGTTGGCGGGTACATCATCGATACAAAAGCATTGCTGAGGTCTGGCGTTCTTGGGGCTGACCATGAGGGCATATTGGGAATATTTGGTTGAGATGTGGGTTGTAATGGAAGAGGTCCATCATTGCCATAAGTTGTGGGAGCAGCATCACTACCCCCAACTACAGTAGGGTCAGGATGATTATACCTACAGCTTGGCCCGTATTTGCAGGAACCATTACGCATATAGTAAGGACATTCTTTCTCTCCCTGTAAAAAGACTGAGTTAGAAAACAAAAAATGCACCATCAATATATTTACAATTGCCAATTGTTTAATACCGGTCGGATTGGCAGGCCCACAAAGTTGTATTCTACCACGGGTGTTTTAACAGTCTTTCCTCTACCATGATTAAATTTGCAAGCTTTTCCATACTTGCAGCCCACAAATGATGTATGAAACTGCAGTAACCACAAGTCCGCTTTGTAGTAAGGTACAAAAGCATAAAGAAACAAATTATATCGACTTGACACCATTATGATTAGTTATACAATCAGGAGGCTGAAGATCATAGATTCGCCATATAAAGATAAAGCCACATAGGCACATAGCATCAGTTATATAACTTAAGCACATAACTAAATCAAGCATTATCATCAGATATGAATATATACCACAAATGTTATTTGTGAATATCAAGCTGTATAACAATGCACCTGAATCAATATTGTATATGAACAATGATAGTAAATACCTTGCACTCAGTCGGCCCATGCCTCTCCAAGTTCTCTTCTTTTTGCTTCTTTGCCTCCCTAGTAGGCTGCTAGAAACAAGTTGTTTTTCAATAACTTAAGAGTAGCTGAGATTCATTTCATTGTGAGGTTTCTAGAAAATTTAACTACCAAATGAAACAGATAAATCGCCTATGATGTTACAGCTTGAAACATGATATAATTGTTGGAAAAAAACCTGATTTTTTCTTCTAATAGGGTGATTGAACTTGCAATTTGATCCGAACTTACACACTCCTGTCCGAATGTAATACGAGCAATCCTCAGCATCTAGTCTCAATGGATAATGAAAAGCTTTCGATTTACCATCATCTGGAGCACTCACTGATCCTTCTAACCAGCCATCTCCACCTACATTTTCACTCTCACTTTCCAGATCTTCCACCTGTTCATCTTCCCTATCATTTCCACCATTATTATTCTCACAATCCCGAATTTCACTACTCACATCCCCATCTTCGATCTCTACCTCGTGTTTTCCCTTCAAATCCACATCAATATGTTCATAAACCTTCTCATCATCACCATCATCAACCTCCCGTTCCAGATTTTCACATATCTCACCAGTTTCTCGCTCTTCTGAAACCCTACATTCCTCCGGATTCACTTCCAGAGCTTTGTTCACATCCCGCTGGTTCTTATCTTCACTTCCGCTCGAAGATTCAGCTTGATACGCTTCAATAACACTATTTTTCAGCACCAGGTGCTGAGGATCCTCATCTATTGCTTGCTTCACTTGATTCTCTTCGTCTATTGCAACGGAATGCCTCTGGATACATCGATCAGGAGCCTCATCGTTGCAGGAAAGCACTAGGTTTTCGAGGTCTTGAGCGAGGAGCTGTACAAGCTTATCGTCATCGAGAACGGATGGATCGGAGGGCAAGGGTGGATCTGGAAGTTGTTGATGATTATCAAGTTGAGATTTCGCTTCAAATGACTCCATTTTCCCTCTACATCTCAGTCTTTGTAAAAACCACATTTACGGTGTGAAACGAAGAAAAGGGAGGGTTTTTGACTTATATTTCGGAAGAAAGAATGAAGACGAGTGGATTACACGGATAATATTTGTCAAAAGATTTTAACTTTTAAAAAGGGAACCTCTAATCTATTTATAACCTTTTACAATCATATATATGTATAGAGTAGGGCTTTAAACAAACCGAACGAACACAAACAAGATATGTTTATGTTTATTTGTTAATGTGTTATTGGACAATCAAACGAACACGAACAAATAACCGAACAAGATTTTTCGTTTGTGTCCGTTTGTTAACCAAAGATACATTTCTAGTCAAACGAACCAGACGAACAAACCAAACACAGTCACAAACGAACCAAATAAACCAAATCAAACACAGTCGTATGTGTCATAAATATTTTTGATACTAAATGAAATTAGAGATATGCGATGGTCATAAATATTTTTAAAACTAAAATGTGATTAGAAAATACCTAAAAGGAGATTGGAGGATTGGAGTCGTATGTTGTTAAGTGTAAAATGTAAATTATAAATATTTTAAATAAATATTATTAGAAGTAGTAGTGTTAACAAACAAACACAAACGGGCAATATGAACAAACACAAATGAACATTCACGAACACACTTACCGAATGTTCACGAACACAATCGAACGAACGAGGACTCTTTTCGTTTTCGTTTGTTAAGTTAAACGAACAAAAAAAAATTGTTTGTGTTCGTCCATTTAGTAAACGAACAAACACAAAAGAACTCTCGCCCGAACGATTCACGAACACTAAATTGAAATTTTGGTTCGTTTACAACCCTAAAATGGACCCCTAAGCCTACCGACAATATAAAAATACTACTATCCTACATTAATAACATTAATATTTTGTTTAATCGAATAACCTTCACTCGGCTAATGAGCATTCATCTGGATGGATTTTCAACATACTCGTTAATTTATTGTCGGTATTTGCAGTTAGCTCACTTTATAAACGTAGGTTCATATATTCCTAACACCATCCAAACAATGGTAAGAGTTAAGTCTGGCCACATCGTGATAATTCTTCGGTGATAATTCCTCAACAGATACAACTTTATATCAAGATTAATGCTTCGTCCTTCTTTGCTCTAAGGTTCTTCCATGTATCTCCTTCATTTATTCTTCCACCATTCATGAATTATATACATTAACATGTCCATTATAGGTTCAGGATAACCAGTCTCGATACACCACTAAACCAAATTACCGTTTAAAAAAAAACATGTCCATTGTAGGGTTGGACATGCTCATGTGTATTTTAAGAACATTATAATTTTTTCTATCTTTTTTATTAAATATCAATTATCAATCATCTCTTAGTAATACTACTAATTTTAAATAATTCTATATAATAAATAATTATATACGAAGTTATTAATTATATTATTTTTTAATATATCTATGTATTAACATAGAACAGACACAATAACGAAAATAACGTAATTTCTGTCTTAAAAAGAAATAAAATAACTTTTCTAGACGATATTTATATATATAAAACTACAATACTTTTTATTTTTTTCTGACCAAAGTATCTAAACAATTCTTACTCACTAAAAAAATTTCACATAAAATTAAAAGAATCTGTAAAGAAAATAAATTAAAACAAGTTGGAATTGGTAGATCTATTGGTGTAAACAAGTTGATTCATTCTTGAACTACTAAAGATTGTATTGCTAATAATTTGGACCGTATCAAGATCAAACTTGTGCCTAAAGGTAATTTTATTTAAGGTTTTTTGGCCTATATTAATCCAAGTTATCGCATATTGGCCAATATTAATCCCATTTAAAAAATTGGCCTACATTAATCCATATTATCTGACTTTTGGAAAAGGATGGTCCCCGTTAGTTTTCTCCTTAACGTCGTTAACTTAATCCCACGTGGCGCTGATGTGTAATCCAACGTGGCATACCCGTTTTAACGGGTATGCCACGTTGGATTACACATCAGCGCCACGTGGGATTAAGTTAACGACGTTAAGGAGAAAACTAACGGGGACCATCCTTTTCCAAAAGTCAGATAATATGGATTAATGTAGGCCAATTTTTTAAATGGGATTAATATTGGCCAATATGCGATAACTTGGATTAATATAGGCCAAAAAACCTTTATTTAATAAATGAATGTGAGCCCAAGCTTCAAACATGTTTGCTAGCATGAACGAGTCTCTTATTTATTATATAACAATCAAATCTGGGTGATTAATAGTAGGGTTTTAGGATTTTAAACTTTGGCCATACAAGTTTTATGTTTTGACATTTTCTACCCTTAAACTATTACAATTTGTTTTCCTTTTTTACATTTTGTTTTTCAAAGTTTGGCCACAACACTTTAGTACTTTGACGCTTTCTACCCCTTAAACTTTTAAACACTTTTTTTTAACGAAATAGTATACTTTTGGTTTTATAGTTTAGTCACATATGTTTAATACTTTTACGTTTTGTATCCTTTAACTTTTAAAGTTCTTTTTTTGTTTTAAGTTTGTTGTCTTCTACTTTGGCCACGAAACTTTTAACTTTTTAGTATATTTTTATAGTTTTATACTTTCACTACAAGACTTTTAGACTTTTACGTTTTATACCCCTTAACTTTTTAACCCTCTAACTTTTAAAGTTTTTTCTTTTGTTTTAAGTTTTGTTGTCTTCTACTTTGGCAACGAAACTTTTAACTTTTTTACTTTCGTTTTTAGTATACTTTTATAGTTTTATACTTTCACCACGAGACTTTTAGACTTTAACGTGTTATACCCCTTAACTTAGTATATTTTTATAGTTTTATACTTTCACTACAAGACTTTTAGACTTTTACGTTTTATACCCCTTAACTTTTTAACCCTCTAACTTTTAAAGTTTTTTTTTAAGTTTTGTTGTCTTCTACTTTGGCCACGAAACTTTTAACTTTTCTACTTTCGGTTTTAGTATATTATTATAGTTTAATACTTTCACCATGAGACTTTTGGACTTTTACGTGTTATACCCCTTAACTTAGTATATTTTTATAGTTTTATACTTTCACAACGAGACTTTTAGACTTTTACGTTTTATACTCCTTAACTTTTTAACCCTCTAACTTTTAAAGTTTTTATTTTTGTTATAAGTTTTTTTGTATTCTAATTTTGGCACGAAACTTTTAACTTTTCTACTTTCGCTTATAGTATACTTTTATAGTTTTTATACTTTCACCACGAGACTTTTAAACTTTTATGTTTTATACCACTTAACTTTTTGACTTTTGTTTAGTATACAGATTCAACCCCGCAGCAACGCGCGGGATGGTAAACATCTCGTTTATATAACTATTATTTATATTTATTATACTAGATGTATATTGTAAATGGTTTTATCATATATAAAAGGTCATGTATACACACATCCTAATATGTTACGCACATAAAATTGAATTTTTTTATTTTTTGCGTTTTAGTTTTTTCAATAAAATTGAAAAATGCTTACGAATTTGATTTTTCTTAATAAAAACATACAAAACTTATCGATTTTTATTTAAAAATTTATTTTTGAAAACAATAGTATGTCTTAGGGGAAGAATACGATAATTTAAAAAAAAATGTGAAGAAAGAGTGTAACAAGCTAGGTGTATGAATAGCCTACCCGTTCTCAAGTAAGAAGATGGGTGTGAATAGCATACCCGTTCTAGATTGATGCCCTTTTACTGAATTTGGATCAAATTGTCAAAACATTTATTCAAGGACTGAACTTGCAGTTTGTCAATAGATGAAGGAATAAAGCTGTAGTTTACTCTCCTCCTTCATGCCTGGACTTGGAGTTGGAGTTGAGCTGTCTATAAAATCAGACACCACAATAGCCAAAATCTCGTAGGGCTACGTGTATCTCGATCCAATTTTAAAACCAGACGAAGGAGATTAGCTTAACGACTATTCCCGCCGGTATCTCTTCCGGCCAGCATGATGTGTAGAAGTCTTCCGGCACCTCCTACTAAATCCGACGAAGTTTCCGGTCATATTACAGAGATCTATATCCAGATTGTAACGTCTGGTGGTCGAAGAATTCCGGTGCACGCTAACATTCTGGTAATCCGCCGCCTTAATAATGCTTTAATTTTTTGTTCTACACCGGAAATTAAAACCGGCAGATTATCATAATTTCAAAACGATGTGATGTAATTTAAAAGGAATTAGTTCTGGTTTCTCCGGTAGATTTACAGATCTATATTCTACACGATGTAGAGATGCATTTTCAATATAATCGGTTGATTGCATTCAGTTAATCACTCGATCGATTTGTTAGATTAAATTATCTTACATTATATTGTGATTTGGTTGCTATGTGCATTCAGGCATCTGCGTCAACGGTGTTAGAAGGCATAATTGATAGGCCTCGAAAACGTAGAAGCTCTGAGAAAAGTATTCCGATCCTCGGTGTTCCGTGCGACGCCGTGGAGGTGTTCGTCGGATTCCTTTATTCCGGCAAGTAAGTTTTCGTCCACACGCCAACCGTTTATTCATTAATCATAACCATTATTATTTTAATTTTAGTTAAAATCATGAAAATAGACATTTGGCCACTCAAATTAATCTACTAAAATAGATATATCTAAGGTCTAGTCGGTGGACTAATTAGCAGTGCTTCAAAACGTTTTCAAATGCTTAATTGAATTGACGGTTTATGGCTTGTTCACATATTAAATGTTCTATGTTCATTTTGGTGGTTTGATGATCAGAATTTTTATATTATTTTATGTGTTTCTAGGATTTATTTACATGCTAGCCGTAGAATTATAATATTTAATCATGAACACCTGCACCGTCCAACCTTTACACGCGGCAAATGTTCAACCACCCATGGTTTGATCTTAAGCACTAATATTTTCTCCACCGGCCACCGCCGTCGCCGGCCTCCGGTGTGACGGTGCTATTTAACATCTAACGCCGTTGATTATTTATAATGTTTAAGAACTCGATTTTTAAATCGGACCAGACTTTTAAAAAAAAGTTTAAACTGGTTGACCCGGAAGGTGACTATTTAAATCTATAAATTTATAATATACATTTTAGAAACTATTGAAAACGACAAATGTAAAAAAACTTGTTAATAAAATCTAAAACAAATTACAATTATTCAAAATAACATTAATATAAGTTCTAATATAATTATTATATATAACAATAAAAATCTAAGATGAATAGTTGTTTTTTTAGTTCTTGAAAACTGACCACAACATTTTCTGTTTTTGGCAATTTTAGTCCTTTTGTTAAACTGTCAGTCACTTATTGGATTTCAAGGGCGGTGGTGGGCACGCGTCTCATTTGCTTCTCATTACTTTCTCATTACCTTCTCACCTTCTCATTCTCTCCCTCTTTCTCTGTGTGATCTTTTTCCAGATCTGAGAAATCTATGCTGCATGATCTTAGATTTCTTCTTCAACTTCTAAGGAGATGTTGATGAGTCTGTTGTTGCTCCGCTCCGTCTGCGATCGTTGAAGCGGCGACATGACTCGCCGTCTCTGTCGGAGGTTATCGATTCCATCTGGATTTGTTGTTTGTTACCGTCGGAGCGACGGTTGTGACGGGGGTTAGTTTCTTTTGGCTGGATTTGGGGGTTTCTGATAGTCGATTGTTATGATTTCGGGTTTCCGTTTGCCGATTCTTATGATTGGGTTTTGTTTTCTGGATTTCCTTATGTTGGTTTTCCGATAGATTTGTGATGGCGGTGAAGTTAGGGTTTTCGATTTTCAGATCGGAAGCTAACTCCTTTTCAGATCGGAAGGTAACTCCGTTTCTTCGAGTAGAAGTGACGGCTGAGATCCGATGGTGTCTAAAAGATCCGATGGTGTGTGACGGCTGTATAGCCGTTGCTCGGTTCTGCTTCGACTGTCGGTTTCCGATGGGTTAGGGTTTCTGCATCTTTTGGTTTGAATATTTTTTGATTTGAGCACTGTCCGTTTCTATGATAGATTATGTTGACAGTATTTAAGTTCAGGTTTGAGGCTTTTGGGGGTTTCTGATAACATTGTTTCAGATTGCTGTCGGTTTCTATGATGGATTATGTTGACAGAATTGTTGTTCCATGTTAATGATTTATGTTCTGATAAATGATTGCCTTCAGACTTTTGGGGGTTTCTGAGTGAGCTCTAATGGGCTTCACGATGGTGCTAATGGCAGAAAATGATAAATGTTGATAACCATTAAAGAGTTTGACTAATTTACTTGATATTGTTCCTGATTCGCAGTGATATGGCCATGATGTTAGTCTGGTGAGGGCAGGGCGTTTATCGTAGCCTCCGGGTCTGAGCCGTTTATGGGTTTTTACAAAGGCAATGATGATTTCATTTCACAATCTGAGCCTCTATTTTTAAGTTGTTGCTAAAAATTATAATGATCTTTCACTTGGTTAATGATATGTGTTGATAACCATTAAAGAGTATGACTAATTTACTTGATGTTGTTCCTGATTCGCAGTGATATGGCCATGATGTTAGTCTGGTGAGGGCAAGGCGTTTATTGCAGTCCCCAGATCTGAGCCGTTTATTCATTTCACAATCTGAGCCTCTATTTTTTAGTTGTTGCTAAAAATTATAATGGTCTTTCATTTGGTGAATGGTTCGTTCCCTGTTGTTTTTTTGTCAAAAAACAGGTGATCTTAAGGGCTATGATGATTTTTATGTATGTGTCTGATTCGATTGGAATAATGCAAGATTACCTTCATCTTGGCGTGGCAAGTAACTTGCAGCCATGGTTGGTGTCTCTTTTGTTCTTTCGTTTTCAGATCTGAGCCTCACACAAACTGACACTTATACTAACGGCGGTGCATCATAGGATATGATCCTGAGCCGTAGCGGCTGTGATGGTGATTTATATCGTTTGCCCTCTTTTGTTAGGGTGGGTACAAGATTCTTGACTGTGGCATTGGTGGCCACCAATCTCCAGTTCGCACCGCCGCTTAATGTTTCTTTGTTTTTGACAGTTTGTATAAGGCTATGATGATATTCATTGAGCCTATATTGCTGCTAATGAAATCATTATCTGTGTGCTTGAACATATGTGTGTCTATGTTCACTATTTTTATTCTATGATGGTCAGAAGATTCTTGACTGTGATGGTGATTTATATCTCTGGTGTGTCGCCGCCACTTAATGTTTCTTTGTTACTTTCAAATAAGAATGTACTGAAATCTCAACTATGAAACTCATAATGTTACTTGATCATGTGGTGCCAAATAAGAGACTAATAGTGTTAATTATGCATTGCAGGAATACTGCTGGGATCAAGAAAATAACGGTGGTATACATGATGAACTTCAGCCTCTAATCGTAGGCTTGCTTAGAACTGTGAGTACCTTTATATCTTTAATAACAACTTTTTTTAGTTCTGATCATGATTTGTTCCTCCAAATTTGGTTCTGATGATCTTTTTCAGATTGTTTTGGTATTCTTTTCTTTGGGCTGTGATGTTTCTAGCGACAGGAAGGCGGTAAAACCGCAACCGTTGTTCAGATCTGAGCCTGTTAGAGGTTTGAGTTTAATGGTAAAAGCCTCATTTATTTAGAAGGCTTTTTAATTTTGTTACTCATCATTAACAGAAGTAAAAATGGAATGATGATTGCAATGAGTGGATGGGATGATGACTTAGAGAAAACGGTTTTCTTCACGTGTAATTTCATTAGTTTGCTTCTTCAAATTCATTTATGTTTTGAGATGGCTGTAATGGTTTTCTTACCTGAGCCTTTGGCTTTGAGCCTTATTGATGCACTTATGAACTGACGGTTAGTTGCTTATGACATACTTTACTTATATGAGCCTTTGGCTTTGAGTTCTATTTATGGACTTATGTATTGTTGGTTTGTTGCTTATCATGAACACAATTAATGGCGATGATGATTTTTGCTATTTATAAACTTAGATGCATCCTTTGCTGTGATGTTCCAGTAGCCTATGTTCAGGCTTGGTGGTGACCATGTGTCTCTCGCCGCCAACATTTGCTTTGCTGCATGAGCCTTGAGATGGTTTCATTGACATAATCTGAGCCATATATCACTAAAAAAAAAAAAGAAGAAGATTGGCATGTTGCAGGCTAAGAATACTTATGATATACAATATAATATAGTTGGCATTTGAATCTTGAGATTTTATGTAAAGTTTTGAGACTTATTCTTACCAACTTAAATTTATATACATTAATCACGATCATTGATTTCCTCTTTTCAGTTAACATTATCTGAATCAGGGCAGCAAAGAAAAATGATTCATCAGATATTGATTGTACATGGTTTTATGTTGTTTGGATGTAAGGTTTGTTTTTCACATGATTTTTTAATTTGCTTTTTAATTTTTTTGTTCATCTTTAGCAGGGATCATTTATGTACGTTGGATGTACAAAATGGATATGTGTTACCTGGGATTTTCATCAAAAGCAAATTGTATGTTTCTCACATTTTCATGAAAAGCAGATTGTATATTTTTCACATTTGATGTTAATGTTTACTAGGATCTTATAAAGGTTTTGATGTGACAAATGTTTTGAAAACGACATGACAATGTTTCATGTTCGTTTGGCAGGCCTGTAACAAACTTACTCTACTACTACTATTGTCTTTCTCCGTATACATTCTGTTATGGTCGCATTTAGTAATCACCCCTGCAGCAACGCGCGGGGGTGGTCATCCATCTTGTTATATTTATAAAAAGAAAAACTGCAATAGAGTCTTGTATGCACCAAGCTCTTCATTATTTAGTAGATGAAATTCGCTTCCTCTTCGTTAAAATTGATGTTTAAACAATGGTGTATTATTTTATTGCATCATGAAACTTTATAAACCAACATAAAATGTTTTAATTCTTCATTTCTTTTGAGTATAATATGCTTTAATTTATCAGATAATTGAAGAACATCCTTTTAAAATATAAAGATATTTAGATCCTCGCCTTCCCAAAACTCTTTATGCAGTTCTTCGAAACAAATTAGATAAATACGTAAAGAATTAATGAAGAAATAAAGTTATTAAATCCCTACTTTTTTAAGCTTAATTTAAATAAGAAAAATGGTTCAGCACGGGTCCGGGTCCTGATTTTGGTCCGGTTCAACAGTAAAATCCGTCGAGTCAAATATTACCATATTAACACATTATACAACTTGTCTGACTTTTGTTGACTTTTAGTAACATAGAAGTGTTTGTATATATACATTATTTATGAAAACGTTAAGAGTTGCCGATCTGTTCTGATGGTTATGATGTCGGTTTCTGAATGTAAACACACGGGTTCGATTCTGGCTGCTCCCGATGGGTGCTTTTTTCTCCTCCTTTTTTCTTCCCTTTTTAAACTGCTTCGTCACACGGTTTTTGTCACATACATGCCACGTGGTGAAAAAACCCTTCTCTCTTGCGCCGTCATCAGGTTACCCCTTTCGCTTTTTGCCATATCCGATCACAATCTCCTTTCTTCGACGGCTCCTTCTTTTCGATTTCGCGTGCTTATACAGGTTATCTTTTCTGTTGTTAACTTTAATTACAGACTCTCTTCCTCAGATTTTTCGTTTATCCTTTCGATTACTAAATTTGTTCAGGTTTCTGATTTATTAACATTGGTATTTTTACCAGTTTCTCATCCGGCTCACACTCCAGTTATAGCATTCCATCCTCAGGTATTTACAGGTTCAATTACTAAACCTAATTTGATTCTTGATGATATTCCGATGAATGTTTAGGGTTTTATATAGGTTGATCATAGGTTCAATGTTTTTGCAAAAAATTGTATTTATTCTTTCATCTCCACTAGGCATAGCTTAAATTTTCTACTTTCAAATCTTTCCTAATTTTTTGTACATTGAGAGGGCAACGTATGAGTACAAAAGAATTCTCTCATTTAATAATTTCTTAATTTGTATTCATTTTCGTAGTAGGCCTGTATTAGAGAGTTAAGAGGAATGGTTCTACAACAACAGTTATGATAGTATGCTAAGATAGTGATAGCGATTAAATTAGATTTGTGGAAACAAATTTTAGATTACTTGATATGTATTAGTACAAGAGAAAAATTTTGATATTATAGAAGGCTTTGAAAATTTTGATATTATAGAAGACTTTGAAAATTTTGATAGTAAGATCCTATATTTTTTATTGCCTCTTCAGGTGTGATAAGCGTATACGGACGTAGCTAAGAAATCTACATCTTTGAGGTGCCTCATGATAGGATAACTATGGATAAATCTTTGGTGTGTGTAAATTTTTCTGTAATAACAACTTCATTATTCCATTTGGGATTAGAGGCTCAAATGCCATTTAGGCCAACATAGGTGTTAGGATATTAGGATTAATATAAGGACCATACATTCATTCATAAGTGAAGTTTATGAATATGTGTTCAAAAGTCAACATCCGCAGCAGGATTTTAAGACAAATAGTGCCGATGTGTGTTTGATTATTTGAATTTTATTAAATTTATGATCATGTCACTGTTGTCTGTCATTAAAACAGGGATGGTTGGATAGTGGGATTAATATAGTGAACATATATTGATTAGCAACATGCTTCCAAGTCTAATAACCTGAATGTGTGTTACATAATTTCCTAAGTGATTTGCTTGATGATCATGTGGTTGCTGTTTATTATTAAAGGAGAGATGGGATTTCTAAGATATATGGTCTATAGGTTTCTAATATACGGCCTTACCTATTTACTTTACAGATTACAGCAGAAGTATAATAGAGTCCCTATTTACTTTACTGATTTCATCTAGAGCATTCATTGGTACCAAAACGATGGGATGTTAATTGTTGTCAATCCCATAAATTCTGTGATGTCGTATTGGCCCATTTGCTTGCAGGTTAACTTTGAGTCTACAGGTCATGGAATTATAAATTGATCATCATGTGATTCCTAACTGAAAAGTGGGAATCATTTATTATTTTTGCTTTCAAATGTTTGGTTTTTCAGTATGCAATTATCTTATTTTGGGTTACCTGCATTTGCATAGGGTCTTTTAATGGGTCTTTGTAAATAAAGTACTAACCTTTAGCAATTAATGTGTGTGTTATGTGAATCAAAAGTTTATTCGGCTAGCTGCAAATGACAAATTTTTTTAGTATATAGGGAACCTAATGTTAGTGGATCGTATTTTATTATTAAAATTTGCGTAACCTTTTTTTTCAAGGATATGCAGGTTTGAAAGCTGTTATTTGGGATTAATACTTATTTTTACGGTTATCATGTTTGTTGTGGGTTTAGCCTTTGAAATTAGGTGTCATCATTACCTCTTATGGTATGTTTTTTTTGGTAAATCTCATGTACTTTTTAAGATGTTACCTGCCCAACTTAATTTAGTTGCAAGGAAAACATAATGGCTTTGCATCGAGGTCTTTCATTACCTTTTTTGTACAGAAGGCACAAATGTTAGGTTTAGACTAACCTACTTTTGTTGAGTTCATGTCTTTGCTTTTTTATTTAGGATGGGTCACAATAGTTTAATAATACATAAGGTGCCATTTGGAGTTTAATTAGTTTCTGTATTCCATCTCTGGATTAGTAGCTGTTAAAATGATGTTGTCTTAATACAGCTTTACAGCAACAACTTCTTTGTCTATGAGTTAGCTTCGACTCGGTTGCTAACTTGCTTTTAATATTTTTACCTCTGTTGGAGCTGACACATTTACTAATATAGAGACTAACCTTTTTAAATATGTAAATACTTTGTGCATACTATATTATTTGAAAGTTGGGCCTTTATTACCTATGACGCGATTGTTTATCACACTTTTAAACAAACGCCTTATAAACGGTCTCTTATGTTACGTTTCCATTTATGTGGAAATCTTTTAGAACTTTTATATACATTATGCGGCCGCAAAGAATCTCACACAAAAAGGGCATTTCCTCAACAGAACATTTAGGTTTACATCATTATCATTAGGTCACAAATGTATTAGATGTTAACAATTCAACACCAGTCTATGTTACTACAACACCTATAGTTAATAATGGCGGTTTGCTTTCTAATGTATATGCATCAACGTCTAATGGTGTACATCAAATGTTAGATGCAGCTGCTGACTCAGATAATCTTGAAACCTCACAGAATAGATAATCTGAATACGTTTCTTTAGGTGAGTGCGATCAGGTGTGTGAGTTGACAGAATAAAGCGCCCATACAAAAGACGCTTACTGTCTACTGCTGATTCAACACAGGTGACACTTCAGGATCACCGGCAACACAGCCACCCTCCAGAAGAGGACCCAGAGGCACTGACGCCTCTCTGCCACCGCAAACCCCAACACCAACAAGGCAGTCACACCGTCAAACAACAACTACCGGTGTCAAAAGATATCTTCCTGCAGAAACAGGTTCGAATCTTACCTGTCCATAACTGCCGTATTAAAATGTCACAACACCTTGATAATGAAACTGTTGTTCCTATTTTTTTTCAGGAACTACTTCATATGATTCCCCGCCACATGTTTAGACGAAACTGCTAACATCAGTTGTTAAATGTTTTGTAAACACTACAATCGAATGTTCCAAACGTTATATGTACATACACATGCACCAAATTTTGCTATGTAATATATAGGTGTCAAACGTATTATTTACTGACTTTCTGCCCTATAGTTATTAACAGTATTACATCAATAGATTGATGCTGCCTCTTGAGGTCGAAATTGGCTCAGATGCACAACAGCACGAACATGACATACAACTGTATGTGGCTTTGCTTTTCATAATATAATATTCCCAACTTTCTATTGGGTAATTAAAGGTATCTTTTTTTTTGAACGGCAAATTTGCATTACTGACGGGGATATTACACCACCCACCCGATCATCTCCAATCCCCATCAGGAGGAAACTCATCACTTGTGAGAAACCCCCTGGCCCAACTTGTAACCCCATTTTCATTATTTTTGTTACAAGAGGGACTTGAACCCAAGACCTTCACTTAAGGGGTCATACACCTTTGCCACTAGGCTAACTAGTGGTGTGTAATTAAAGGTATCTTTGTAGATGATAATTATGCCTCTTTTGAGTGGTTTAAAGTGCAAAGTTTCCTTTGGCAATAACATCTCATATTAGGTGTCCCCAACAGCTAAGGAGATAGATTCAATTTAAATTTGAAGGTGTCAGTTAGTTTTGAATTCAAGATGTATGATGACAACCGAATAATGTATAAAGAAAGAGGTTAGAATTTCGTTCTATTCTCAAATATACAAATGAGGCTCTTCGTCTTAATTAGTAAATTGATAGACACTAAAATCACCTTGAGTGAATGCAGGTTACTATCCGCATTTAAATTCTGCAGAAAATGACATCGATCCCAAAACCCTACCTGCAACACATCTATTGAGTTACGTAGTGAGGTCCGCTTGATAAAGTTTTTTGTTATAATGTTACTAAAGATCTTATTTTGAATAAAGATAGATTAATACCCCACTATATCAGGAGTGTTATACGAAAAAAATTCGTCAAAAGAAAAACCTTTCCGGTTGCATCTAAAGGTTCAGTTGCACACTAACATAAATCGAGGTGCGCACATAGGTAATACATCAGCTTACTTTCGGATGTTTTGAATGTAATACGTACATATACAACCACCCAACGAATTTATCTAAACATCTGAAAACTTCGAAAACACAACCGCTGCAACGCGCGGTTGATTCCTCGTTAGCTTGAAAAAGACAAAAAAATCGATCACAATCAAACCGATACACCTTCTGATAACCCCGGCTGAACCGGCCGAGTTTTACCGGTTTTTAAAACAATGAATAATCCAAAACGTCCACCGATTACAGCTACACGGAGGAACATATGGAGAAATACAGTATTCATCTACTGGCCCTATCTCATGTATACCTGGTCCCACACCTCAAATCGCTCTGCACCAAAGCCCTGATCGAACGGCTGACAATTGATAACGTGGTTGACGCGCTTCAAGTCGCGAGGCTCTGCGACGCACCTGATCTGTACCTCAAGTGCATGAAACTCGTGTGTAACCGTTTCAACTCCGTTGAAGAAACCGAAGGCTGGAAGTTTCTTCAAAACCATGATCCTCTCCTTGAACTTGAAATCCTCCAATTCATCCATGAAAATGAATCGGTACCATTCGATTTACTTCAAAGTCTGAAGATCAGATCGATCAAACCCTAATTTGATTCCATTTATTTAATTGATTCAATTTGCAGAGAAAGAAGAGGAGCAGGAGGAAGAGGGAAGAACAGAGCATATATTTTCAGCTGAGTGAAGCCATGGATTGTCTGGAGCATATCTGCACAGAAGGTTGCATAAACGTGGGACCATTCGACAAGGAGCCGAGGAAGAACAGGGTTCCCTGCAACAAGTTTTCAACATGTCAAGGCCTGCAACTTTCAATCCGACATTTCGTGAACTGCAAGAAAAGAATCAATGGAGTCTGTGTTCGGTGCAAAAGGATGTGGCAGCTCTTCAAACTCCATGCCTCCATCTGCGAATCACCTGCTTGTAAAGTTCCTCTTTGCAGGTAATATATTAAATTATATACTGTTTGGATTTGAAATTTTAATCATGGGAAGTAAAAAAGTTTTATAATATGCAAATGGTACATACGCATAGCTGTAATGGGTCGGATAAATTTGACCCGAATGTGATGCCCGATTTGGGTTCCAGAAGGCACCTTTTTCACATGTGAAGAAAGAGTCGTTGACTAGTTGTAAAAGTTTGGTAGGTACCTTAATATGGGCATTCAATCTGTGTTTCAATTTATGAAACTAACCTATATGCATTCATGGATAGATTAAATGATCATGAACATACTAGATTAGATTGCGTATATTTATATAGGGAGAGGATCATTGAGACCAAATGGTTTTGAGAACTTTTGAGAACCATTTTGAGCCACTAGTTATATATATGGAAATCCCTCCATAAATTTGAGTGGCCCCCCTGAAAATTAGTGGTCTAGAATAATTCTTAAAAATTCTCAAAACCAACTGATTCTCATTTGAACCTAACCCTATTTATATATAAATAAAATTTATATTTAAATAAAGTGCATGTGGAAATTGGATATTGGCAATGTATTTATTTTGTTGCACTTTGTTATTCATCGTATGGTTTATTAGTAACTCGGATCAATTATGGTTTGTCATGTTACAAATTATGATTTTTTTTTAATTCTTTTTAAAGCGTTTTTTAAAGTGTTTTCTTGATTTTAGTTTTAGTTTCACGCTCTTACCTTTTAGTCTTCAATACTTTGAATGTGCTAACTTTTAATTTTAATGTTGTTACGTAGTTTTTCAGTATTTCCATTTTCTTTATATTACGCTTTAACGATACAAATTTTTTATGTATTCGTGTTATCCTTGTGATAACGCACATGTAGTAAAATCTAGTTGACTACAAATGAGGTATTTTTGTCATCATACAAAGATTATATAGAATTCATAGGTTCAAGTTTGGTATAAACATGCTTGAGGAGTAAGAAGATTTGTGTTTAGGTCGACTTAGCTGCTTCGTATGTTAATTGACTTGTCTTTCTTTACAAACATTTCTTTAAATATATGTTTTCTTTTTTTATTGCTGTAACATGTCTATTATTTTTAACCAGGGTGCTCTTCAATGTGGTTCCCACTATTAGATGATATCACATGGTTTATGGTTATTAACTTGAATTTAATAAATAACGTACATGATAGTTGTGGTGTGAGATGAAAGGGATTATAACACATAAAAATATAACATTATCATTGATTGAATTTAACTATTTAAGCTAACTGGCAAGATGAATCAGCTAACTGAAAGTTGTAAACAACCCCTTTTTGACGGAACAATTTCAATAATATTGCAGGCGATTCAAGATTAAAGGTGGAAAAGAACCGAAGAAGAGGAAGGAAGAGGTTAGATGGGAGTTGTTGGTGAAGAAGGTGGTGGTAGCAAAAGCCACGTCGTCTTTACTGTTGCTCAAGAGGAAAAGGGTGGAGGAAGAGTCAGCAACAACGGTATGTGGGGGATGACAATGACAATTTCTATAAATTTTTTCCCTTATAATATATAGCAAGTTGATAAGAATAGTAATTGTTTTTTTAATAACAATTTCTAGATTTTTTTAAGAGTAAGTAAATTATTCTGTCCACTCAAAATCTTGAACTCTTGATTTTTTTTAGGCCAAAAGAAACTCCAAGAAGATTTGATCCCCAAACATACCTTCCCGGGCGATGTTGGTTTATTTGAGAAAACGAGCTCGTTACGAGCTTTCCATTATTCCAGATGCACCGACATGAGAGTAATAATACTCATTACATGATTCTCTTATTTTTTATATTGGAATTCTTTTGAAGAGTTGGAGAAAATCTCTTGTAGAGAAAGCATAAATGGTGGAAGCTTACTCCGCATACTAACCATTTGCCATATAGTAGTTGATAAAATGCACGAAGTGAAGATGTGATCCATTGATTCCATGACTTCATTGCAAATCGAACAGTTTGGAGATCGATATTTATATTCTGGCGCACAAGATTATACCCAGAAGGCCAGAAGAGTATTGAATTCCCTAATTTAACAAAACCTTTCAAAACTGTTGATACAGCCAGCCCAACAAAAGCAGCCCAAACATCCATTAGCCCACAAAGCAAGCCCAAGTGACCCAACTGATTGTTGGATTAAATCCAAATTGTGGAACACAAGTTATTGGAAATGGAACCCCTTCCATATGGACCATATGCATAGTTAATAGTTTTCCCATCTTCTGCATGTTGTCAAGTATTTTGGATAGTCGCCATGTTCTTCCTTTTATTTAGGATAAGACTAGTTTTTGGTAGTTATTTTGTGTATTTAAGTTGAGTTTGATGAATAAAAGAGATAGAGAAGAAAAATGTTTCAAATGTTGAGTTCTTAATTTATGCATTAAATTTCCGTTTCATATTTCGCTTATATATTTGGGAGTTTGTAGGTTTTCTCCGTAAACCTATCATCTGTTCTTGCATGAATACCTTTTCACTTAGTGATGAAATCGCCTTACGGATATTCTTCCATGCTCCATTGTACGCAATTTTGATTGGAATTACTGCCAGTATTTGGTTTGAGTGTAGTCCATTGATCACAATCTCACACGTCTCCATAGTTATGAGCTTCTGATTTGAATCCCCACCACCATTTTGTTAAGGGGCTAAGATTTACATTCTTAAGCGTCCCCAAGGCCAATCCAAATCCTCCCATTGCCTTTGTTAATACGACTTTGTCCCATGCCACCCAATGCAATTTCCTTTGCTCCGCATCATAGCTTCCCCATAGAAATCTTCTCCTTATCAGGGGCGGATCTAGGAAAGAAAATCAGGGGTAGCGGGGACTAATGGGGGTTCGGGGGCAGCGCCCCCAAATTTTTTTTTAGGTAATTAACGGGCTTTTGATCATATTTTCAAGGGGCTTTTGATCATATTTTTAGGTAAAAACCATAAAATTTCTTCCAGGGGTCGCGAAAAATTCGTTTCAGGGGTCGCAAAATACCAAAAACGTAAAACCCCGAAAAAAATTCCTTCTTCACGTTAACGGTTCAGGGGTCGCGGGGGCTACCCCCACCCATAGGGTAGGTCCGCCCCTGCTCCTTATCCTTTCCATCTTGTCAAATGTCAAGTACTTGCTTCTAAGCTGCAAAAAGAGAGAAATAATGAGTGGCTAAGACTATCTAAAACCGACTTTAGTAAAATGAGTCTTCCGCCAATGGAGAGAGTTTTCGCTTTCTACTTTGTGAGCCTCGCTTCAAGAATCCCGATAATTGGATCCCAGTTACAAACACATCATGCTTTCTTGTTTACAAAACAGAAGCTGAAAAGATCAAGATGAAAAAAAAGCGTTTAATGTTAATATATACAAACACAAGAAAGAAAAACAAGAAATAATCAAATACTTTGTATATATATATAAACACAAGCTAGCTGTGTATATATGACGTTTAATGTTTATATATACAAACACAAGAAAGAAAAACAAGAAATAATCAAATACTTTGTATATATGACGTTTAATGTTTATTTGTTTATATTTGAATGTATCTAGTGTATATAGAAATAATATATAACGCATCCAAACATCACAAAAGTAAACGCTTCCATGTTGATTCCTTCTTTTCATCCTTTCTTTATTCTTATTATCCTCCTTCCTTCTTCATTCACTTTCACTTGCTGTCTTCATCAATATTTCTTCTTCTTCTTCTTCAATCTTCATGATTCATCTTCATCGGTCCTAATCTGCAGCAGCCATAATGCCGCCGCTAAAACGCTTCTTATTTCCGTCTTTCTCCACCAAGCATCACCATTATGATCATCTCGGTTTTATTGGCTTCATGATTATACTCATACTCCTCTTCCCCACACTCACAGATGCAGAATGTCACCCTGATGATCAAGATTCTCTCTTGGCCTTTGCAAACAACCTTCCCAATCTCAATTGGTCTGCCTCCGTTGATTGCTGCTCGTGGGGTGGTATCTCTTGTGACGATAAAGGATATCGGGTTATCCGGTTATCCATACCGGAAAGAGGCCTTGGTGGTGCCATCCATTCTTCTCTTCAAAATCTCACGTCTCTCTCGTTCCTCAACCTGTCTTATAACTTCCTTTCGGGTCCCCTCCCAAACGGACTTTTCTCCTATTTCAACAGTCTTCACACCGTTGACTTGAGCTACAATAGGCTTTCTGGATTCCTACCCGACACCTTGCCGTCTACCCTCCGATTGATCAATTTCTCCAGCAACCTTTTCAGTGGGACAATTCAAACAGATAGTCTCCGATTGCTTCAAAGCTTGATCGCTCTTAATGTTAGAAACAACAGCTTCACCGGCTCAATTCCTCCCTCTATATGCAGCACATCACCGGCTTTAATGATCCTTGATTTCTCTTTTAATGAGTTAACTGAAAATATCCCAAAGGAATTTGGTGCATGTTCTAACCTCCAGGTTTTAAGTTTGGGTTATAACAGTCTCACTGGACAGATTCCAACTGACATCAATGGCGCTCTGTCTCTGCAACAGTTATTACTACCTGAAAATTCTCTTACGGGGCAGATTGGTGACAGCATTAGCGGCCTCACAAACCTCAAGAGTCTTGTCTTGTTTGGCAACATGTTGTCCGGTTCCATCCCTCACAATATCGGGAAGCTGTCATTGTTGGAAAAACTGGAACTTCACATTAATCGCTTTAATGGAACACTACCTTTGTCGTTGATGAATTGCACAAAGCTTAAACTGCTTAATTTGAGGGGCAACTCATTAGGTGGCAGGCTTTCCGATTTTGATTTCTCCAATTTCAGTCAACTGACCATAGTTGATCTCAGTGGTAACCAATTCACAGGTGTGCTACCTAAAACTCTTTTCTCCTGCAGATCACTTATCGCCATTCGACTGGCCACAAATAAGCTAGAGGGGGAAATCTCACCTGATATACTTGAATTGCCATCTCTGTCCTTCCTCTCGCTTTCAAACAATAGCTTCACGAATATCATTCAAGCATTCAGTCTTCTCAGCAGTCATAAGAAGCTCACCACCCTCCTCCTCTCAAAAAATTTCTACAATGAAATTCTACCTGCTGCAGAAATTTCCGGGTTTCAAAATCTTAGGATCATGGGACTTGGTGGTTGCAAGTTGTCTGGTCAAATTCCGATTTGGCTGATGTCACTAGTGAAGTTGGAGGCAATTGACCTCTCTCAAAATAACATCAACGGCATAATTCCAGGCTGGTTACATACACTTCCAAACCTTTTTTATCTCGATTTATCTAATAACTTTCTCTCAGGTGGTTTCCCTGTGGAACTTACTAGACTTCGAGCATTTACATCACCACAAGTTTTGTATCACACAGAACTGCCTATATTCGTTGCACCCAGAATGCTTCTGATATACAGTATGCCTACAATCAGCTCGCCACCTTTCCCCCTGCACTGTACCTAGCCAGCAATAACCTTAATGGTGAAATCCCCGTTGAGATTGGCAATATGCAGTCTATTCATGTTCTTGATCTCAGTAAAAACTATCTTTCTGGCAGCATTCCCAGTTCGATTTCAAACCTCACAAACCTGGAAAAACTGGACCTCTCTCATAACCTTTTATCTGGTGAGATACCATCATCCCTTAAAAGCTTGCACTTTTTGTCATCTTTCAATGTTGCAGACAACAATCTACGAGGTTTAATACCAACCGGGGCCCAACTTGACACCTTTTCAAATGAGAGTTATGACGGAAATCCAGGGTTGTGTGGCCCTCCCTTGCAAAAGTCTTGTAGCACGCCATCAGATCATTCTTCTTCTCCTTCTCCTTCAGGACAGAAAAAAGGCCCGGACGTGATAATGATTCTTGGACCAGTCCTTGGCTTCTGTTTCGGATTTGGGATCATTCTCACTTGTCAAACATTCTGTATGCTGTCAAAAAGAAGGATTTTTCCCTAGATGGATCCATAGGTACTTCATATGGACATGATGTCCTTCAATTCCATATTAGCCGTAGACGTTCTCAAGGATACAGGCGGAGTCATATTGTTCCTAGACAATGCAAAAGACATCAAGCATCAGACTATAACCAATATCTTGAAAGTAACCGAATTTTTCGTTCAAGCAAACATCACTAGTTGAGCCTGTTACTGGTTGGTCTACAAAACAACACAGGCTGTCAAAGAAGTTTTCAGGATATATGGGCCTTATTGCCAATGGAATATTAAATCAGAAATGCAGGCATTGAGCACAAGAATTTGGTTTCTTTACAAATTACAAGGCTAGAGTGTACATAACAGGAATTGATCGGAGAGAAGGTCATGAAATGGATATGAAGTGTGCCTACGTCAAATCGGAGCAGTTAATGAGCCTTCGAGGCATTAATTGTTCCTGATATTAAGGCCGGTTCGAGTAGGTGTCTGATAAACACAGCAACGAATAACACCACCGTGTGTGATGTCTCCGACGTCTTCTTCATCTGCTTCCATCATATTCTCCGACGAGAGCAGTTCAGGAAAATCGATTCAGGAAAATCGGTGAACACTGCTAAAATGAAATGAAGCCAGACTTTCAACCCCCTTCATGTTATACTCAGGTTGTTTATACTATTTGTCTTCTGTGACTTGTATTTAGCTTGACGAGAAATGTTAAAAATTCTAAAGTGTTAATGGTATATAAGTTTCAAGAAAAATGTTAAAAGTAGAAAATGCTATTAGTTGAAGAAAAGGTTAGTTAAGTGGTTGAGTAGTTCGTTGTATAAATCAATATAAATAAACACCTAGTAAGGTACTGTAGAAAATTTTAATTTATATAACACATTTTACTTGCTCTCTCTTGTTAGATTAACTTTTGTTATAAAAATAGTGAAAATGGATTTTTACTAACTTTTGACGAATATAATTATGTTTATGTTTAGTTATTGTTAATTAATGCATTTCATTTTTTAACAGTCCAGTGTTACATTTCAACAAAAAATTATGTCTTAAGAGAGACTAGAACTCAACACCTCTAGTTACTGGCGCGCGATGCACTTGCACCCATATATGCATCGCACGACAGTAATAAACGTGGGGCAATTCAAACTTTAGGACTGCTGAAGAATAATGACAAGTTAAATAATTAATTTGTTTTGTTTTAAGATTTATGATGTTTTTAGTTTTCTTACAAAGAATAGATAATGTATTTGATTAGTTATTTTTTATAATTTTAATTAAATAAAAGAGTCACTCGATTGACTTAATTTTATATATTTAATATACAATTAAAAAATTAATTAATAAAAAACCGATTTGGTCGGTTAACCAGAGTTCGGTTAATAACCTAACCGGTTTGATAGGTTAGGGATATTAGGTTCGAGTAACCGGTTATTAACAGAGCCGGTTAAGCCAAATAACCAGCCGTTTCTTAAGAACCTATTAATTGGTCAAGTAACCGAATTGGGCACCTTTAAGAAATGGGAATTGTCCTCTCTTGTAGATTTGCTGAAAAAACTCATCAAGCACCAAGTGCAATCCATATATGTAGTCCATTGCTTGTAGGGCAAGTATTGCTGTTGACTTATTTCCGCTCTAACTAACCTAGACGCATTCGGTTTTGCTTCACTTCTGTAGCTATATTGGAGCACTTAAAAGTTAAAGTATAAAATGAGTTGATTGCAAAATGAAGATGATCATTTTTGTAAGTACCTTAAGTTTGACAAAAGCTAACAAATGAAAAAGTCAACTTGATGATTTAGATAAAATGAATTGTTGTTATTGCAATAAACCTGCCTGCTTTGCATAAGGATTGTGTTGGATACAATAAAACAGACTTTAAGATCATCTTTCACTTCTCTCATCCCTTCGGTAGAACCAACTTTCAAATCTCTTTTCGCACACTTCTGATCATTTATGCCTACTCAGAAACAAAGAAAAACAGGTTGTGAAACTTAAGGGCAGAAACAAAGAAAGGAATGAACGAGTAAACAAACAAATACAGAATACATATATAATTTACAAAATATTCTATTTTATAAGCAACTTTTGAAAAACTTGCATCTTTTAAATAAATAGAAATACCTGCCCCATCACCATACAACCAACCACCCAGGCAGTTGAATATACACAAGGGTAAACTCTTCATTTTTTAATACTGGTAAGCATCAACATCCTCAGTCCTTCCTTAAATTGATTATGCTATCATTTTCAATTCTTCTCATCAATCTTTTTCCACAATGTTGCCCCCCAAACCTCTCTTATTCCCCTCTTCCTCCACCACCCAACACTATCCAGGTTTTGTTGGATTCTTGATCTTGATTATACTCATACTCCTCTTCCCCACACTCACAGATGCAGAATGTCACCCTGATGATCAAGATTCTCTCTTGGCCTTTGCAACCAACCTTCCCAATCTCAATTGGTCCGCCGCCATCGATTGCTGCTCGTGGGATGGTATCTCTTGTGATGATAAAAGAGATCGGGTCATCGGGTTATCCATCCCCGAAAGAGGCCTCCGTGGTGCCATCCCTTCTTCTCTTCAAAATCTCTCGTCTCTATCTTTCCTCAACCTGTCTTATAATTTTCTTTCTGGTCCCCTCCCTGATGGACTTTTCTCCTCCTTCAATAACCTCCAAACAGTTGACTTGAGCTACAATAGGCTTTCTGGAGGCCTACCCGACACTTTGCCATCTACTCTCCGATTGCTCAATTTTTCCAGCAATCAATTCAACGGGACAATTCAACCAGCAAGTCTCCAATCGCTTCAAAGCTTGATCACTCTCAATATTAGCAATAACAGCTTCACTGGCTCAATTCCTCCCTCTATATGCAGCACCTCACCGGCTTTAGTGATTCTTGACTTCTCTTTGAACGACTTCAGCGGAGATATCCCCCAAGGATTCGGTGCCTGCTCTAAACTCGAGGTTTTCAGTTTGGGGTTTAACAGTCTAACAGGAAAGATTCCGACTGATATCAATGGTGTTCTCTCTTTACGACAGTTACTATTACCGGGAAATTTTCTTATGGGGGAGATTAGTGAAATCATTTCCAACCTCACAAACCTCAAGAGTCTTGTCATGTTTGGTAACATGTTCTCTGGTTCCATCCCTCGCAACATCGGGAAGCTGTCATTGTTGGAGAAGCTGGAACTTCACATTAATCGCCTGAACGGAACACTACCTTTGTCGTTGATGAATTGTACAAAGCTTAAACTGCTTAATTTGGGGGTCAACTCCTTAGGTGGCAAGCTTTCTGATTTTGATTTCTCCAATTTCAGTCACCTCACCATAGTTGATCTCGGTGGTAACAACTTCATGGGGGTGCTACCTAAGACTCTTTTCTTCTGCAGATCACTTACCGCCATTCGACTTTCCGCAAATAAGCTAGAGGGAGAAATCTCACCTGATATACTTGAACTGCCAACCCTGTCCTTCCTCTCGCTTTCAAGCAACAGCTTCACGAATATCATTCAAGCATTCAGTATTCTCAGCAGTCATAAGAAGCTCACCACTCTCCTCCTCTCAAAAAATTTCTTCAATGAAATTCTACCCTCTGCAGGAATTTCTGGGTTTCAAAATATTAAGATCATGGGGCTTGGTGGTTGCAAATTGTCTGGTCAAATTCCGATTTGGCTGATGTCACTAACGAAGCTAGAGGCAATCGATCTCTCTCAAAATAACATCAACGGCATAATTCCAGGCTGGCTACATACACTTCCGAATCTTTTTTATCTCGATTTATCTAATAATTTTCTCTCGGGTGGTTTCCCTATAGAACTTACAAGACTTCCAGCACTTACATCACGACAAGTTCTATATCAAGAAGAAAGTAGTCACACCGAACTGCCTATATTCGTTTCACCACAAAATGCTTCCTATATGCAGTACAATCAGCTCGCTATCCTTCCCCCTTCATTGTACCTAGCCAGCAATAACCTTAATGGTGACATCCCCGTTGAGATTGGCAATATGCAGTCGATTCATGTTCTTGATCTCAGTAAAAACAATTTTTCTGGCACCATTCCGAGTTCGATTACAAACCTCACAAACCTAGAAAAACTAGACCTCTCTCACAATCTTTTATCCGGTGAGATCCCATCATCCCTTAAAAATTTGCACTTTTTGTCTTCTTTCAACGTTGCAGATAACAATCTACGAGGTTCAATACCAACCGGGGCCCAACTTGACACCTTTTCAAATGAAAGTTATGATGGAAATCCAGGGTTGTGTGGCCCTCCCTTGCAAAAGTCTTGCATCAAGCGAACAGATCATTCCTCTTCTCCTTCTCCTTCAGGACATAAGAAAGGCTCAGACATGATAATGATTCTTGGACCAATCCTTGGCTTCTGTTTTGGAATTGGGATCATTCTCACTTTTCAAACATACTCGATACTCTCAAAAAGAAGGATTCTCCCTAGAGGGGTCCATAGGTACTTCATATGGACATGATGTCCTTCAATTCCGTATCTTGAAAGCAACTGAATTTTTCATTCAAGCAAACATCACTACTAGTTGAGTCTTTTACCGGTTGGACTACAAAACAACAGTGCCTGTTAAGAAGTTTTCAGGATATATGGGCGTTATTGCCAATGGAACATTAAATCAGAAAAGTAGGCATTGAGCACAAGAATTCGGTTTCTTTACAAGGTTAGTGTGTACATATATAACAACAGTTGTTAGCTGCTAATTACAGGGTTCCGGTGGAATGGCTAACTAGATTGAAGATAGGTCAGGCTCAGGGAGCAAGTTGTGCCTCATGACAAAAACCCAAGCAACATACTTCTTGATAGCCAAATTGAAACATACATAAGCCAATTACAGGTTCTCTATATTGATTAAACTCTATAATACAGTTTTTCTAGGGTTGTATTACCGGAGTTCATCGGAGAGAAGGTCATGAAATGGATAGGAAGTACAGCTACGGCGAACCGGAGCAGTTAATGATAATAAGGCGGTGGAAGTGATGCCGCCGGCCGGTTGGACTAGGTGTCTGATCTTGTTGTTAAACACAGCAACGGATATCACCGCCGTGTGCGACGTCTCCGACGTCTTCTTCATCTGCTTCCATCATATTCTCCGACGAAAGGAAAATCGACTCGAGGAAAGATACGGGACCTCTGAGATGAACCTTGTGATTTATTTATGGCCAAACTTCAATTACTTTAGTTATAATCAGATTATATTGACTTATTTGTTTTTTGAAAAGCCAAAATAAGGCTATGTATAGTGGTTTGAGAGTTGTGTGAGGGGTTATGCGTCATGTGACAAATGACGTGGCAAGGGGGTTATGAGATAAGATGTGTAGTGGGGTTATAAAATGGGGGTTATAAGGATTGGGGAACCAATAGGAAAAAAAAAAAAAAAAAAAGGGGAAGGCGTTATCTACATAACGCCGGACACAATTTTTGGTTAACATAACGCCCTTGGGGGTGGTGGAGGGGCGCCATGTTAAGAAAATTTGGTACATGACGCCCCACTACGGATAGCCTAAGCAGTTTTGAGTAACTGTTTGGTAAGTCAATAAGCACTTTTGCTTTTAGCTTTTCAAAAAACTAATAAGTCAGTTTTTAATAAGCCAATTTTTCTGGCTTTTCAAAAATGCTTATAGCTTTTTGAATGGTGAATTACCATACTACCCTTATTTTAACTTATATTCACCTAACCTTATACACACTCAATCCCTTTTTAGTCATTTTACATATAAAAACACTTATCCACTTAAATAAGTATATTCAAACACTTTTTTAAAAACTCTTCTTTATAAAGTCATAAGCCAATAAGCACTTTTAATAAAAAAAAAATCACTTATCCATTTAAATAAGCAATCCCAAACAAGCCCGTATGTCTTTAGCTTGACGAGAGTCATCAGGGAGACCTTTCAAAAATTATAGAGGTGTAACAAAAAAAAAAGTGTTAACGAAACCGGATCATTTCAAGAACTGAAAAGCTCACCAGTTTATAATGAGAACTTCTAGAACCAGTTCCTAACCGATCTAAACTATTGGTTTCAACCGGTTAGAGATATTTATAAAACTATCGGAACACTTTTTTTCTAGATGCTAAGGCCGTTGTAGAAAAAACGAATCGTTTATAAGGCCGTTGATATCCGTTTTGAACTCCTAACTATGTTCATTTTGCCCCATATGAGTGTATAAATTGGTAGTAGGTTCATTGGTTTCATTACACAACTTCTCTAACTCTATAAACGCTTCAAAACGTAAAAATATGCTTAAGTTGTAGACTTGTAGATACGTTGATCAAGTCGTGGTGAGAAATGTACCAACCGTCGTGAGGATTATACCGACAACGAGGTGCTCCAAGGTTGGGGTTAACTATTATTTTGTGTGAAATGTTGGATGTTATCCATAGAATTTGATGCAAAAAATGTGTTGTGTTAATCAAACCTCCCATTGTCATTTTCAAAGATATAAAGTGTCGAATTCGAGACAATGAGGTGATAAAAGAATGTGAAACATAGATCTAGTTTCTAATGGTCCTCAAATTTGATAAACCGTCACACCTTAGTTATTGACAGACGATGCAACTACACCTATATTTACATCCCCGTCAGTAATTAATGTAGGACAATTCAAATTTGGATACCGTCAAAAGAACTAAAACAAGCTCAATAATGTATTTGTTTTGTTTGAGTTTTTTGTTGTTTTTAGTTTTTTTTCTCAAAGAATAGATAATTTACTTGGCTAGTTGTTTTTTTTTTCTTCCAGTTTTATATAACTTTAATCAAATAAAAGAGTGCATTTTATTGAGTTTATTTTATATATTTAATATGCAATTAATTTTTTTTTTAATTAATAAAGGTTTGATATGTTAGGGATATTAGGTTCGAGTAACCAGGTTTTAGCGTTTAATTTTTTGATCCATGTGTTTTGTTTTCAGTTCTTAAGTTGCAAACAAAAAACAAAATAAATTTAAGCATGATAGTTTTATTAAACCATTAGGAATCACCTGAGGTTGTTTTGCATGAGCATCACTTTCATCAGGACTTGCATTAGATTCCTAGAAAGATAATAAAATGGTCAATTGCCAAAATCATATATAACAAAACTTTCAAGCAACTTTCATAGAAAATCATATCACTACTCGGTAAACCCATATTATCACCACACCCCATATATATCCATACTTCCAATTGTCGAACCCATAGAACCCATTGATTGTAAAGATGAAACGCCACCATTATGCATTTTGCCCCTTTCAATCTGCAGAAGCGAAACAAAACATTCACCTGACCAAAAACAAATTAAAGAATAGGCAAGTCTCAATAGAACCTTATCAAGTTGCTTTACTTTTATAAATTCATTAGCTTTCATAAAATCCCTAGTTTCATTAATTTTGCTCTCTAACACCATTTTGCATAGTCTCTCTCAACAGTTGCATTCTGCCGGCACCTAAGAGAAATGACTTCATCAGAGGCAAAAATAGGCTGAAAAGAATACCTGCAAATACACACCTTCTACATTCTGTAACTAAAACCCATGTGAAACATCAACCTCGTTTAACAGTTTCGCTAAATTGTCTGTCAACAAAAATCCATGAAGATGGTTAGGAGAAAGTATCCTAAACCCATAATTTGTATAACCAAATGATTAACACAAACATATGAACTAATTTAACAATCACAAGTCACAACCCATATGAACAATGCAATATTGTAGACCAACTGATTATTTACATGAAACTATTTTAACAACTTGATTTACGAATCAAAAATTTATGAAGTGTAGAGCGGTGGTAATCGAACTTCAATCAAATATTTAACTTTGTAACATAGAGGCCAAAACCGTGACTCAAACACCAAAAAACCGAATAAAGTAGTCAACCAGTAACCAAGAAAACCTAGTCTAACTTGAAGCACAAAATGCGCCAAGAAAGTAAGCAATCAACAACCCACGAGACCCCAACGATGATGACCCGGAGTAAACTAATAGCAGAATGATCCCTTACCTGATATGTTTGATTTGAGACAGATGAGATCGACTGCGATGCATAGGTTGTACAAAAGCGGGCGTTGGTAAAACACATGTTTCAACTTTCAACCACATGTACACGTCCAAACCATTTTACCTGCATCAACATATTGTACCACACAGCTGTGTGTAAAAATCGGCAGGGTTCGAGATCACTGATCAGAATGTGTCTCTGTTATTTTTTTTATATAAAAAAGGTATAATCTACGTTAGTCCTCAAATAAGAAAGAAAGAGGAAACAAAAAAGCTAGAAAAAGAAAACCAATAAGGCAATAAGTGAATCAAGCTCTTTGTATATATATATATATATACAAAATTACAAATACAAGTTGGCCAGCATATCACAAAAGTAAACGCTTCCATGTTGACTTCATCCTTTTCTTTATTTTTAACATCCTCCTTCCTTCATTCACTTGCTGTCTTCATCAATATTTTTTTATTCTTCTTCTTCAACCTTCATGATTCATCTTCATGGGTCTTGATCTGCAGCAGCCATAATAATGCTGCCACTAAAACACTTGATATTTCCCTCTTTCTCCACCAAGCATCACTATCATTTGGGTTTTATTGGATTCTTGATTATACTCATACTCCTCTTCCCCACACTCACAGATGCAAAATGTCACCCTGATGATCAAGATTCTCTCTTGGCCTTTGCAACCAACCTTCCCAATCTCAATTGGTCTGCTTCCCTTGATTGCTGCTCGTGGGGCGGAATCTCTTGTGACGATAAAGGATACCGGGTAGTCAGGTTATCCATCCCCGAAAGAGACCTTCGTGGTGCCATCCCTTCTTCTCTTCAAAATCTCACCTCTCTCTCTTTCCTCAACCTGTCTTATAATTTCCTTTCGGGTCCTCTCCCCGCCGGACTTTTCTCCTCTCTCAACAGCTTGCACACCATTGACTTGAGCTACAATAGGCTTTATGGATGCCTACCCGACACCTTTCCGTCTACCCTCCGATTGATCGATTTCTCTAGCAACCTTTTCAGTGGGACAATTCAAACAGCCAGTCTCCGGTCGCTTCAAAAGTTGATCATTCTCAACGTTAGTAACAACAGCTTCATGGGCTCAATTCCACCCTCTATATGCAGCACTTCACCGGCTTTAGCGACTCTTGATTTCTCTTTGAACGACTTTAGCGGAAATATCCCCCAAGGATTCGGTGCGTGCTCTAACCTCGAGGTTTTGAGTTTGGGTTTTAACAATCTCACCGGACAGATTCCAAGTGATATCAATGGTGCTCTGTCTCTGCAACAGTTATTACTACCTGGAAATTCTCTTATGGGGGAGATTGGTGAAAGTATTACCGACCTCACAAACCTCAGGAGTCTTGTCTTGTCCGGTAACATGTTCTCTGGTTCCATCCCTCACAATATCGGGAAGCTTTCATTGCTGGAGAAACTGGAACTTCACACTAATCACCTGAATGGAACCCTACCACCATCATTGATGGATTGTACAAAGCTTAAACTGCTTAATTTGAGGGTCAACTCCTTAGGTGGGAGGCTTTCCGATTTTGATTTCTCCAATTTCAGTCAACTCACCATAGTTGATCTCGGTGGTAACCAATTCACAGGGGTGCTACCTAAAACTCTTTTCTCCTGCAGATCACTTACCGCCATTCGACTGGCCACAAATAAGCTAGAAGGGGAAATCTCACCTGATATACTTAAATTGCCATCTCTGTCCTTCCTCTCGCTTTCAAACAATACCTTCACAAATATCATTCAAGCATTCAGTATTCTCAGCAGTCATAAGAAGCTCACCATTCTTCTCCTCTCAAAAAACTTCTTCAATGAAACCCTACCCGCTGCAGGAATTTCCGGGTTTCAAAATCTTAAGATCATAGGACTCGGTGGTTGCAAATTGTCTGGTCAAATTCCGATTTGGATGATGTCACTAACGAACCTGGAGGCAATCGACCTCTCTCAAAATAACATCAATGGCATAATTCCAGGCTGGCTACAAACACTTCCAAATCTTTTTTATCTTGATTTATCTAACAATTCTCTCTCGGGCGGTTTCCCTGTAGAGCTTACTAGACTTCCAACACTTGCTTCACAGCAAGTTCTGGATCAACTAAACAATAGTTACTTTGAATTACCTTTATTCCTTGCACCACTAAAGGCTTCCAATTTGCAGTACAATCATCCAGCCGCCTTCCGCCCTGCGTTCTACCTAGCTAGCAATAACCTGAGTGGTGACATTCCTGTTGAGATTGGCAACATGAGGTCGATTCACGTTCTTGATCTGAGTCAAAATTATTTCTCTGGGACCATTCCTGGATCAATTTCAAACCTCAAAAACTTGGAAAAACTAGACCTCTCTAACAATCTTTTATCTGGAGAGATCCCATCATCCCTTGAAAGCTTGTACTTTTTGTCTTCTTTTAGCGTTGCAAACAACAATCTACAAGGTTTAATACCAACCGGCGGCCAATTTGACACCTTTTTGAACCAGAGTTATGAAGGCAATCCAAGGTTATGTGGGGCCCCCATGCAAAAGTCTTGTAGCAAGCAATCAGATTCTTCTTCTCCTCGTTCAAGACATAAGAAAGGCCCAGACGTAATAATGATTCTTGGACCATTCCTCGGCTTCTGTTTCGGATTTGGGATCATTCTCACTTGTCAAACATTCTGTATCCTGTCTGAAAAACGAATTTTTCCCTAGATGGATCCATAGGTACTTCATATGGACATGATGTCCTTCAATTCCATATCAGCCGTAAACATTCTCAAGGACACAGATGGAACCATATTGTTCCTAGACAATGCAAAAGACATCAAGCATCTCTTAGTATAACCAATATCTTGAAAGCAACCGAGGATTTCATTCAAGCAAACATCACTAGTTGAGCCTGTTACCTGGTTGGTCTACAAAACAACACTGGCTGTTAAGAAGCTCTCAAGATATATTAAATCAAAAGTGCAGCAATGAGCACAAGAATTTGGTTTCTCTAACCAGATTGAAGATAGGTCAGGCTCAGGGAGCAAGTTGTGCCTCATGACTTAAAGCCAAGAAACATGCTTCTTGACAGCCAAATTGAAACATACATAAGCCAATTACAGGTTGTCTATATTGATTCAACTCTACAATATACACATGTCACCACTGAATTCGTAGGTATTTTGGGACATATCCCACCAGAATACACTAATTAGGGTAGGGGACATATGCAGTTTTAGGGTTGTGATGCTGGAGTTACTTGCAGAAAAGAGGCCCATGGAGACATTCATGCCCAATGATTCAAGAGATTTGGTTGTATTACAGAATTCATCGGAGAGAAGGTCATGAAATGAGCCAACGGCGGTACTGAAGATTTGTGGTAATTTAAAACATGGTTAAAAAAACTTCAACTTCTTTAGTTATAATCAGATTTAAACTATTTGTTTTCTGTGACTTCTTTCCAGCTAAACATCAATACAAGAATTTAGCTTGACGAGATAGTTGAAATTATAAAATGCTATTAGTTAATGGTAGGGATGGCAAATATACGAAGCTTTCGAGTTCGTGGCAATGAGGCAATAAAAGACGGTGAAAGATAAAGCTAGTTTCTAGTAGTTCTCAAATTTCCTGAATTGTCCCACCTAGTTATTGATGGGTGATGCGTTGCACCTATATGTACATCGCCGCTAGTAATTAATGTGGGACAATTCCAATTTGAGGACCGCCGAAAAATAAAAACAAGTTCAATAATGTAAATGTTTTGTTTTAAATTTTTTTGTTGTTTCTAGTTTTTTTTTCTTTCAAATAATAGAAAATGTACTTGGCAAGTATTGTTGTAGAATGTTTTCGTTCTAACTAACCAACCGAGGTACAATCAGTTTTGCTTCACTTTCGTAGCAATACTAGAGCACTTAAAGGGTTTAAGTATAAAATGAGTTGATTGCAAAATGAAGATGATCATTTTTGTGAGTACCTTGAGTTTGACAAAAGCTAACAAATGAAAAACATCAACTTGATGATTCAGATAAAATGAATTGTTGTTATTGCAATAAACCTGCCTGTTTATAAGGATTGTGTTGGATACAATAAAACATATAAGATTTTCTTTCACTTCTCTCATCCCTTCGGTAGAACCAAATTTCAAATCTCTTTTCGCACACTTCTGATCATTTATGCCTAATCAGAAACAAAGAAAAACAGGTTGTGAAACTTAAGGGCAGAAACAAAAAAAGGAATGAATGAGTAAACAAACAAATACAGAATACATATATAATTTAGAAAATATTCTATAAGAATTTTTGAAAAACTTGCATCTTTTAGATAAATAGAAAAACCTGCCACCAACACCACACAACCAACCACCCCAGCAGTTGAATATACACAAGGGTAAACGCTTCCATTCTTTAATATTGGTAAACATCAACATCCTCCTTAGTCCTTCCTTAAATTAATTATGCCATCATTTTCAATTCTTCATCAATCTTTTTCCAAAATGTTGCCCCCAAAACCTCTCTTATTCCACTCTTCCTCCACCACCCAACACCATCCAAGTTTTGTTGGATTCTTGATTATACTCATACTCCTCTTCCCCACACTCACAAATGCAGATTGTCACCATGAAGATCAAGATTCTCTCTTGTCCTTCGCAACCAACTTTTCAAACCTCAACTGGTCTGCCGCCATCGATTGTTGCTCATGGGGTGGTATCTCTTGTGATGACAAAGGATATCGGGTCGTCGGGTTATCCATCCCCGAAAGAGGCCTCCGTGGTGCCATCCCTTCTTCGCTCCAAAATCTCTCGTCTCTATCTTTCCTCAACCTGTCTCATAATTTCCTCACTGGTCCCCTCCCTGATGGACTTTTCTCCTCCTTCAAAAACCTCCACACCGTTGACTTGAGCTACAATAGGCTTTCTGGAGGCCTACCCGACACCTTGCCATCTACTCTCCGTTTCCTCAATTTCTCCAGCAATCAATTCAACGGGATAATTCAAACAGCCAGTCTCCAGTCGCTTCAAAGCTTGATCACTCTAAATATTAGCAACAACAGCTTCACCGGCTCAATTCCTCCCTCTATATGCAGCACCTCACCAGCTTTAGTGATTCTTGACTTCTCTTTGAATGACTTCAGCGGAGATATCCCCCAAGGATTCGGTGCCTGCTCTAAACTCGAGGTTTTCAGTTTGGGTTTTAACAGTCTAACAGGAAAGATTCCGACCGATATCAATGGTGTTCTCTCTTTACGACAGTTATCATTACCTGGAAATTTTCTTATGGGGGAGATTAGTGAAAGCATTGCCAACCTCACAAACCTCAGGAGTCTTGTCATGTTCGGTAACATGTTGTCTGGTTCCATCCCCCGCAATATCGGGAAGCTATCACTGTTGGAGAAACTGGAACTTCACATTAATCGCTTTAATGGAACACTACCTTTGTCGTTGATGAATTGTACAAAGCTTAAACTGCTTAATTTGAGGGTCAACTCCTTAGGTGGCAGGCTTTCTGATCTTGATTTCTCTAATTTGAGTCAACTCTCCATAGTTGACTTAGGTGAAAATCAATTTAGCGGTGTGCTGCCTAAAACTCTTTTATCGTGCAGATCACTTACCGCCATTCGAATGGCCACAAATAAGCTAGAGGGGGAAATCCCACCTGACATACTTGAATTGCCATCTTTGTCTTTCCTCTCGCTTTCAAACAACACCTTCAAGAATATCACTCAAGCACTCAATACTCTTAGTAGTCATAAGAAGCTCACCACTCTCATCCTCTCCCTAAATTTCTATCAATGAAACCCTACCCGCTGAAGGAATTTCCGGGTTTCAAAGTCTTGATGATCATGGGACTCGGTGGTTGCAAATTGTTTGGTCAACTTCCAATTTGGCTGATGTCACTAACGAATTTAGAGGTAATCGACCTCTCTAAAAATAACATCAATGGCACAATTCCAGGTTGGCTACAAACACTCCCAAATCTTTTTTATCTTGATTTATCAAACAATTCCCTCTCAGGCAGTTTCCCTGTAGCAGCTTACTAGACTTCCAGCACTTGCATCACAGAAAGTTCTGGATCAAGTAAACAGCAGTTACTTAGAACTACCTGTATTCGTTGCACCACAAAATGCTTCCTATTTACAGTACAATCAGCTAGCTACCCTTCCCCCTGCGTTGTACCTAGCTAGCAATAACCTGGGTGCTGACATTCCTGATCGAGATTGGCAACATGCAGTCGATTCACACTCTTGATCTGAGTAAAAACAATTTCTTTGGAACCATTCCCAGTTCAATTTCAAACCTCACAAACCTGGAAAAACTAGACCTCTCTGACAATCATTTATCCGGAGAAATCCCATCATCCTTTAAAAGCTTGTACTTTTTGTCTTCTTTTAGCGTTGCAAACAACAATCTACAAGGTTCAATACCAACCGGCGGCCAATTTGACACCTTTTTAAACCAGAGCTTTGAAGGCAATCCAGGGTTATGTGGGCCCCCCATGCAAACGTCTTGTAGCAAGCGATCAGATCCTCCTCCTTCTTCCCCTTCAGGAAATAAGAAAGGCCCAGACATAATAATGATTCTTGGACCAATCCTTGGCTTCTGTTTTGGAGTTGGGATCACTCTCACGTTTCAGACATTCTCCATACTGTCAAAAAGAAGGATTCTCCCTAGATTGATCCATAGGTACTTCATATGGACGTGATGTCCTTCAATTCCTTATGAGCCGTAGTTGTTCTCAAGGATACAGGTGGAGTCATATTGTTCCTGACAATGCAAAAGACATCAAGCATCTCACATAGTTTTTCTTCTTCTTGCTTTTGCATTTTATTTGTGGTTCCTTATGTGAATGATTGTTTTTCATTGATGACTGTGTATTAATGTATAAAGTGACACATCTCAACCTCATACAAATCTGAACTTTTTACCAGCTGCGGCTAGTAAACTGTAAATATACATTTCTTTCAAAGCACATATCTTTTAACTTGATGCTGCAAGTAGATACCAGCTTGAAGTTAGTTGCAAAAGAATTCAGGTTCTACTGCTTTAAAAAAAAACTCCCCTTCAATAATTCATGGAAGAATATGTGATTAACAATAGATATCTAATACCGACCACTCCAGTACCTTTAAACGTAACATCTATCTGTGTTAGCGTGGAATACGACTGGACCAGCAGAGTTGCTATTATGGTTATCTATGGGGTATTATTTAAGACCACAAGCTTGATTAGATTTAGGTATGAGTACCTTTACTGTCCTATTAGCCATCATCTAATAATATGCACATACAA
>JBCNJP010000025.1:80658745-80682001 GCA_039602395.1 Deinandra increscens subsp. villosa | reverse complement strand
GGTTTCTCTAACCAGATTGAAGATAGGTCAGGCTCAGGGAGCAAGTTGTGCCTCATGACTTAAAGCCAAGAAACATGCTTCGTGACAGCCAAATTGAAACATACATAAGCCAATTACAGGTTGTCTATATTGATTCAACTCTACAATATACACATGTCACCACTGAATTCGTAGGTATTTTGGGACATATCCCACCAGAATACACTAATTAGGGTAGGGGACATATGCAGTTTTAGGGTTGTGATGCTGGAGTTACTTGCAGAAAAGAGGCCCATGGAGACATTCATGCCCAATGATTCAAGAGATTTGGTTGTATTACAGAATTCATCGGAGAGAAGGTCATGAAATGAGCCAACGGCGGTACTGAAGATTTGTGGTAATTTAAAACATGGTTAAAAAAACTTCAACTTCTTTAGTTATAATCAGATTTAAACTATTTGTTTTCTGTGACTTCTTTCCAGCTAAACATCAATACAAGAATTTAGCTTGACGAGATAGTTGAAATTATAAAATGCTATTAGTTAATGGTAGGGATGGCAAATATACGAAGCTTTCGAGTTCGTGGCAATGAGGCAATAAAAGACGGTGAAAGATAAAGCTAGTTTCTAGTAGTTCTCAAATTTCCTGAATTGTCCCACCTAGTTATTGACGGGTGATGCGTTGCACCTATATGTACATCGCCACGCCCACTAGTAATTAATGTGGGACAATTCCAATTTGAGGACCGCCAAAAAATATAAAAACAAGTTCAATAATGTAAATGTTTTGTTTTAAATTTTTTTGTTGTTTCTAGTTTTTTTTTCTTTCAAATAATAGAATATGTACTTGGCAAGTATTGTTGTAGAATGTTTCCGTTCTAACTAACCAACCGAGGTACAATCAGTTTTGCTTCACTTTCGTAGCAATACTAGAGCACTTAAAGGGTTTAAGTATAAAATGAGTTGATTGCAAAATGAAGATGATCATTTTTGTGAGTACCGTGAGTTTGACAAAAGCTAACAAATGAAAAACATCAACTTGATGATTCAGATAAAATGAATTGTTGTTATTGCAATAAACCTGCCTGTTTTTAAGGATTGTGTTGGATGCAATAAAACATATAAGATTTTCTTTCACTTCTCTCATCCCTTCGGCAGAACCAAATTTCGAATCTCTTTTCGCACACTTCTGATCATTTATGCCTAATCAGAAACAAAGAAAAACAGGTTGTGAAACTTAAGGGCAGAAACAAAAAAAGGAATGAATGAGTAAACAAACAAATACAGAATACATATATAATTTAGAAAATATTCTATAAGAATTTTTGAAAAACTTGCATCTTTTAGATAAATAGAAAAACCTGCCACCAACACCACACAACCAACCACCCCAGCAGTTGAATATACACAAGGGTAAACGCTTCCATTCTTTAATATTGGTAAACATCAACATCCTCCTTAGTCCTTCCTTAAATTAATTATGCCATCATTTTCAATTCTTCATCAATCTTTTTCCAAAATGTTGCCCCCAAAACCTCTCTTATTCCACTCTTCCTCCACCACCCAACACCATCCAAGTTTTGTTGGATTCTTGATTATACTCATACTCCTCTTCCCCACACTCACAAATGCAGATTGTCACCATGAAGATCAAGATTCTCTCTTGTCCTTCGCAACCAACTTTTCAAACCTCAACTGGTCTGCCGCCATCGATTGTTGCTCATGGGGTGGTATCTCTTGTGATGACAAAGGATATCGGGTCGTCGGGTTATCCACCCCCGAAAGAGGCCTCCGTGGTGCCATCCCTTCTTCTCTTAAAAATCTCTCGTCTCTATCTTTCCTCAACCTGTCTCATAATTTCCTTTCTGGTCCCCTCCCTGACAGACTTTTCTCCTCCTTCAACAGCCTCCACACCGTTGACTTGAGCTACAATAAGCTTTCTGGAGGCCTACCCGACACTTTGCCATCTACTCTCCGTTTCCTCAATTTCTCCAGCAATCAATTCAACGGGATAATTCAAACAGCCAGTCTCCAGTCGCTTCAAAGCTTGATCGCTCTCAATATTAGCAACAACAGCTTCACTGGCTCAATTCCTCCCTCTATATGCAGCAGCTCACCAGCTTTAGTGATTCTTGACTTCTCTTTGAACGACTTCAGCGGAAATATCCCCCAAGGATTCGGTGCCTGCTCTAATCTCGAGGTTTTGATTTTGGGTTTTAACAATCTCACGGGAAAGATCCCGATTGATATCAATGGTGTTCTCTCTTTACAACAGTTATCATTACCTGGAAATTTTCTTATGGGGGAGATTAGTGAAAGCATTACCAACCTCACAAACCTCAGAAGTCTTGTCATGTTCGGTAACATGTTGTCTGGTACCATCCCTCGCAATATCGGGAAGCTGTCATTGTTGGAGAAACTGGAACTTCACATTAATCGCTTTAATGGAACCCTACCTTTGTCGTTGATGAATTGTACAAAGCTTAAACTGCTTAATTTGAGGGTCAACTCCTTAGGTGGCAGGCTTTCTGATCTTGATTTCTCTAATTTGAGTCAACTCTCCATAGTTGACTTAGGTGAAAATCAATTTAGCGGTGTGCTGCCTAAAACTCTTTTATCGTGCAGATCACTTACCGCCATTCGAATGGCCACAAATAAGCTAGAGGGGGAAATCCCACCTGACATACTTGAATTGCCATCTTTGTCTTTCCTCTCGCTTTCAAACAACACCTTCAAGAATATCACTCAAGCACTCAATATTCTTAGTAGTCATAAGAAGCTCACCACTCTCATCCTCTCCCTAAATTTTATCAATGAAACCCTACCCGCTGAAGGAATTTCCGGGTTTCAAAGTCTTGAGATCATGGGACTCGGTGGTTGCAAATTGTTTGGTCAACTTCCAATTTGGCTGATGTCACTAACGAATTTAGAGGTAATCGACCTCTCTAAAAATAACATCAATGGCACAATTCCAGGTTGGCTACAAACACTCCCAAATCTTTTTTATCTTGATTTATCAAACAATTCCCTCTCAGGCAGTTTCCCTGTAGCACTTACTAGACTTCCAGCACTTGCATCACAGACAGTTCTGGATCAAGTAAACAGCAGTTACTTAGAACTACCGGTATTCGTTGCACCACAAAATGCTTCCTATTTACAGTACAATCAGCTAGCTACCCTTCCCCCTGCGTTGTACCTAGCTAGCAATAACCTGGGTGCTGACATTCCTGACGAGATTGGCAACATGCAGTCGATTCACACTCTTGATCTGAGTAAAAACAATTTCTTTGGAACCATTCCCAGTTCAATTTCAAACCTCACAAACCTGGAAAAACTAGACCTCTCTGACAATCATTTATCTGGAGAAATCCCATCATCCTTTAAAAGCTTGTACTTTTTGTCTTCTTTTAGCGTTGCAAACAACAATCTACAAGGTTCAATACCAACCGGCGGCCAATTTGACACCTTTTTAGACCAGAGCTTTGAAGGCAATCCAGGGTTATGTGGCCCCCCCATGCAAAAGTCTTGTAGCAAGCGATCAGATCCTCCTCTTTCTTCCCCTTCAGGAAATAAGAAAGGCCCAGACATAATAATGATTCTTGGACCAATCCTTGGCTTCTGTTTTGGAGTTGGGATCACTCTCACGTTTCAGACCTTCTCCATACTGTCAAAAAGAAGGATTCTCCCTAGATTGATCCATAGGTACTTCATATGGACGTGATGTCCTTCAATTCCTTATGAGCCGTAGTTGTTCTCAAGGATACAGGTGGAGTCATATTGCTTTTGCATTTTATTCGTGGTTCCTTATGCGAATGATTGTTTTTTATTATGACTGTGTATTGATGTATAAAGTGACACATCTCAAATTCATAAATTCTGAACTTTATACCAGCTATGGCTAGTAAACTGTAAATATACATTTCTTTCAATGCACATATCTTTTAACTTGTTGCTGCAAGTAGATACCAGCTTGAAGTTAGTTGCAAAAGAATTCAGGTTCTACTGCTTTAAAAAAAAATCCCCTTCAATAATTCATGGAAGAATATGTGATTAACAATAGATATCTAATACCGACCAGTACCGTTAACCATAACATCTATATGTGTTAACATGGAATACGATTGGACCAGCAGAGTTGCTAATATGGTTATCTATGGGGTATTATTTAAGACCACAATCTTGATTTGATTTTGGTATGAGTACCTTTATTGTCCTACTAGCCATCAACTAATAATATGCACATACAACAGGCTGGAAAATGTTACTAGGAATTCAGAATTCGGTTCGAGTTTTTATAATCAACCCCACTCGGGTTATATGTTTTGAGGTTGTATTCAAACTCTAGAAATCCAGGCTAGATGCAGTTCAAATTTGAATTAGTCAATAAAGACTCGGATTGATTATAGCTGCCCCAAATCCCCAATGCCCTAAATAAGTGCAGAAATGCATATTCTTGCAGCCAGCCAGTATCTAATCCAAACTTATGCCCCAGCCTAATCTAAAGAAAGAATCAAGAACACAACCACCTTGGAAATTTGGCATAGCAAAAGATGCATAATTGATGAAAGATAAAGGGAATCAAGAGCTCACCGGAGGCGAAGCACCGTTTGCGTGACTAATCAGGGAATTCGATTTCTTACAAACCCTATAACATTAAACCATTGCATAAATTTCAGATGATCGGGCTTTGAAACAGAAACGAAGACGAGATGGGATGGGATGATAAGACTGATAGTAGTACTTTAATGATTGTCTAGAGAGAAGACTCGTGTATCTCTGATTCTGATATAGCTTTGCTGATTTCAACTCCACCTCAGTCTCACCATTTCTGTACCAAGTAATTAACTTTTCAAATGCTTGATATTATTCGTGTTATTTCAATATTACAATATAAAATGATCTGTTTGTATTTTTTAAGGCTAAATTCGTATCAATCCGTATGTGAAGGGACTCGAACACTTAATTTCAAGAGGAACATCTTACCTATAGTTACTTTCTCAATTAGGCAGGAGGGAGTGGGGGCGTTTTTGCCGTTGGCGTCGGCGGCGGCGCCGGCGAACATCGCCGCCAGGCCTGCGGCGCCGCCCAATTTGAAGGTTTCCTGCTTCTTTTCGCCGGAGAGGTTTGGTGGTGGGGTCAGGGTCAAAGAGCCGTTGAACGGCTATGTTATATTAAAAAAAAAAAAAAATTCCAAAATTTAACACTATATATATACCCACTACCTATCAAATACCCACATTCATCTCAAATACCCATTCACCTCAAAATTTAACTCCAACTTCACCTCACAATGTATCAACCATGGTTTACCGACGAAGAGGTTGCGTTGGCTAACGCTTGGGTGCACGTCTCCAACGATAAAGATAGTCACTCAAAACCGCTTAGTTTCTGGTGTCAAGTACTTGAGCACTTCAACAAAGAACTTGGTGGTACCAACAAAACCAAAGACCAGTTGAACTCGAAGTGGAAGAAAATGAACGACAAAGTCAACAAGTTCGAAGTTGTGTACTTCGAGATTGAACGAAAAGCTACACTAGCGGATCTTGAATCGGGTTTGATGTTAAAGGCGTTGCGCGAGTACCGCAAAGTTCATGACAAAAAGGGTTTTCAACACGTCGAGGTTTGGACGATAATGAGGGAGCATTTCCAACGGGCGTCAACTTCGGGGAGTAACTAAAATGTTTGTGATTTATTTGTAATGTTTTTTTAAATAATTGTAGTGTTTTTTTTTTAAATAATTGTAGTATTTTTTTTAATAAATGTAGTATGTTATTTTTATATATAAAATACAAAAACAAATAAATAAAAACATTAAAATAAACCCACAACTTAAGATACTTATTAAAACTGAAACAGACAACCTAACCATTACACACACACATGTAGATTATTAACCAGACGAGTAGCCGTTGTAGCCATCTGAGACATAGTCCTCTGGATAGTGTACTTGTCCATAGTACCAAGCCTCAAAATCATCAAGGTTGTTCATCCTAGGTTGTTCATAGCGGGTTAACCACAACATCCGGTAGTGCTCTGAGACATCTTCAGGAGGTGTGCTAGACATGGTGGTGGTAGAGGTTGGTTGATGGTGGTGAAATGAGACTAGATGTGTGAAGCTGAGTTCCATTTTATAATCTTCTGGAAACTAGCCGTTGGCTAAAATACAACCGTTTGAAAAACTAGCCGTTGGCTATTAAATATTATTATTCAAATAACAATGATTGAAAATTAAAATAAATATTTAAATAATTTTTTTTTAATTAATGTAGTGTTTTTTAAATAAATCTAGTGTTTTATAAAAAAAATTCAAGCTTTAATATAAAAACATTAAAATAAACTCACCTAAAATTCTTCAAAAACCTCACCACCACCACTCAAAATCCTTCAAAATCCTTCAAAATCCTTTCTTTTTCTCTCTCCTGCGTGGCACACTCCTATTGGTTCTCCTCCAACTTCATCTACTTCAAAACTTCCCCACTCCCTCCTCCCTTAAACCCCACCCAATGACCCAGATGATCTTTTTATATAGGGTCAATATTGATTTAAAGAAAAAAAATAAGAAAAATTGGATTTATTGATTATTGTTGATATTAATTTCAACTACGTTTTTTCCCTATGATATTCTATCTTTTCAAATATTTAACTATAGCTAACATCCATTAAAAAAAAAGAAACCCCCTGATACATGTGTCAAATTTTTATTTATTTTTAAACCCATGTCACCCTTCATCATGACATCGATCAACACCTGAAAAAAAAGGAACGGATATTTTGTTTTGGAGCCCTAGCATGCGTCTCGACCATCTCATATCCTCTGCGTCTTCATCTACGATTTTGGAGCTCGACTATCTCCTTCAAGAACAACGACGATTTTAGAGCCCTAGCTCTGCGTTTTCATCACCATCTTTCTTATGGCTGGTTGCAGAGGTCTTACCTGAAGTTGCATCATTCAGAAGAACCGGTTACCAATAATACTAAGTTTCTAACGAATTTGATATTAATAATACTAAGTTTTATAACTATTTAATGTGTTTAATGAGACATCTTGCGCGTAAGTGGTATGTTTCTCTCGTCTGCAATGAGGGTTTAAGTTAAGCCATGTGTAACGGGCATTATGTTAGTCATATGACGCCCCATAGCACCCAGAACACCGGCTTCGGGGTTGCTATTGAACAAAATCCCCCCTTCATGTTTTGTACATGGCGCCTCATTTGCAACACCTCACTGATTATTTCAATTTGAAGATTAAAAATAAAAAATAAAATACAATAATTGTATGGAAAATTGGCCTACATTAATCCCAGTTATCATCTATTAGCCGATAATAATCCAAGTTATGTTTTTCTCTATAATAATCCTAGTTATTAACATGTTGGCTATACTGAACCGTTGTTAAGTGGACACTAACGGTGTTAGATTTTTGCTGACTGGACATCCAACTAAGATCCTAGTTGGCATTTTTTATTAAATAACTTTTATTAAATGAAACAAACACACTAATAAAAAAATAAGAACCCCTTCGTTCGCCCAGTCGTACTCTTGTTTTCCTTCGTGTGCTTTTGATTTATCACCCTGTTCCCGAGTTTACTAAAGGAGAGAAAAGAAGAGAATTGGAAGGAAAGGAAAACACGTGTGGGTTCCTGAGTTTCACTTATGGAAGGAAAAGAAAGGAAATAAAAATATATCATGTTCCCAAGTTTCACTTGAGGAGAGAAAAGAAAGGAAAGAGAGTGAAAGTTAAGCCAAATTTGTATATTTTTTTCCCTCCAATTTAGAGAGAAAGGAAAAGAAAGCCATCCCTCCCTTTCTTTTCTTTTCCTTTCTATCATTTCCTCTCTCTTTCTTTTCTTTTCTTTTGTTAAATGAACTCGGGAACAGGGTGGTGTAAGCGTTTTCTCAATAATAAGTAGATGAAAATCGTGGCCAGAATTGCTATCCCGGCAACGTCGCCGACGACGATCCGACGAGTGCGGTGGTTTTAAACCCGGATTTTGATGATGCACTCGAGGTGTTCGGCGAATTGCTTGGGAGAGACGAGTCGGCGGTTTTTGAAATTGCAGTGATCTTCGGAGGAGATGTCGACGGTAAGGAGACGTTGGGTGATATCGAGGCAGAGGAAGGGATTAGACACGGATTATCCAACGGCTGGCCGCAAAGTTCTAAATTTCCGACGAATAATCCTTTATCCAACGGCTGGCCGCAAGACACCGGATTCTGGGATTGACTCGGTGAGATTGTTGAACGAACAAAATAACGGTCGCGTTTGCGGGGATTTTTTTAGTGAATTCCGGTGGGATCATACAAAAAATTATTTGTTCTGAAAACCGCTGCTTGAAAAAGTTCCAAATCAAGTTTCTTTTTTTGTTTCGTGGATAAAACCTTTAAAACCCAGAAAAAGCCAAATTAATTTCAAGAAAATTTCATAATCAGATGAGATTTACAAAAAGGGGAACACAGAAGCGGGGAGTTACAGGGGATGAAAGAAAAGAAAATTGAAGAAAAATTATATCCAAGAAATCTTGTGAGCCTCACCTGTTTGAGATTTGCCTATAATTAAACGAAGGCAAAAGCACGCGAACTAATGGGTTTGATCTCTTTCTTTATTAGGGTTTTTTTTCCATTTAATTAAAATTTAATTAAAGGTTATTTAATAAAAAAAATGCCAACTAGGATCCTAGTTGGATATCCAGTCAGCAAAAATCTAACACCGTTAGTGTTCATTTAACGGCGGTTCAATACAGGCCAACATGTTAGTAACTGAGATTATTGTGGGGAAAAATATAACTGAGATTAATATAGGTCAATTTTCCTCTTAATTGTATAATCATGATAAGGCTTTATGTGGCTTTATGACTACATCATTTTTAAACCATTATACCCTTTAAATAGCTTTATGACTACACCTTGCCTTTTATAACGTATCGATTTGATGAATTTAGTAATCAAAAGCAACTCGGAATGTCGTTCCAATGGACGACCCTTATCACAAGTATTAAACGGATGAAGGATACATGGTCGGGTTGTTTTACTATTTTAACTATTCAATATTTGATAAAGCTATATGTAGTGTGATCACTCTATCATCATCACACCTCATCACACCACCATCAAAACGTCCCAACATACATAGCCTAACTTGCATTGTCGTTGCTGCAATAAACAGGTTTATGTTCGATGACTTAATCAAGAAAATATGCAAAATTATAAAAATAAAAAAAAAAGAAAAAACCAGAAAAATAAATAGAAATAAGATATTTCAATTTCAAAGAGTTACAACTTACAACTAACATCATAAGATTGGATACGTTATTATTCATTACTACCCTTCAACATATTTATTCCAGCACAAGATTAATCAGTTGAGGAGATCGCTTTACATAACTAAGAACCATCATATATCATATCATATATCATATATCATATATAATTATATATATATATAATATATATATTAATTTTCCACAGAGAGATCCATCTACAGATCTCAACACACACACACACAAGATTTCATATTTTCATCTCGGAATCTTCATTTCAAACAGCCAACTGGATGTTTATTTCGCTAGATTCCTTCATATACGTCCTTCAGATCCCCCTTTCCAGTGTCTGTCAAAACCTCAACTTTTCCTCCTACGCAGATGCCCAAAAAACCCAAATGGAAGTACGTATCCAACCACTTGAACAAAAAAACAGATAAAAGGGCATATGAACAGAATCAAGCCGAAGAAGATGACGTAACCAGCAAGCAGAATAGTAAGATTTAACCACGAACCAAAGAAAAAAGAAGTGAGCCAAGAAACCGCATTGAGAAGTCGATGGGAAAAACGGAAACAAGAACAATCTGAGAAGCATCCATAATTCATTCATCGCCGTGAATGTACCAGCAGAGAAGCATGGTGGCACACCGACGAAGGATGTAGATCCGAGCACGTTGCTTCTTCACCAAACTCGCACACTTTGTTGTAATCCCGTTCCCATTTCTCTTTGTTTTTAGAACCGCCATTTATTTATTTTTGTTTTGTGTTGATTAATTCGGGTAAAAAAGCTTCACGTACGAAAGTGGAGCTGGACCCGACCCGAGAATAAAAAGTGAGGAGGAGACTGGTATTTATAGACGGCAATCAACATCGGTAACCGGTTACTGATTTGCATGAAGCGAGTTGGGGATTGAGTCAGCAAGTCGCATTGATTGTTGAGGGGGGTTGAATGCGTGCGTTTAACTCTTTCTAACTTTTTACGCGGATTACGTGAAAGAGGGGTTTTGGGGAAGCTTCAATAGGTTGTACCGTACAAGTTTAGAAGGAAAATGGGAACATGATGTCGGCTTATTTGAGTTCATAATAAGTTATTGCTTTATATTTCCGATAATCTTAGATTTTTTTCTAGTTAAAATAACGAAATATAATTCTCGTGAAGGATAAATGTGATAATCGATTTGACATCCTTAACCAAAATTTAATGTATAGGTTGGTATGTTTGTACATCTTGATTAAGAAAAGGCGTCTTCCAAGTTCCTATACTTTTTTTTCCTTTTTTCTAACCTTACGTTACCTTTTTGACAATTTAGATTCATTAAGACATAAGATAATATATAAAATGGTGTCCATAGTGTAGGGTCTTCTTTCTAGCATCCCTAATTAACATTTATAATTTGGATATTCATATAACGATTTACCAAATAGTCGCGTGAAAGATAGAGGTTTTTTCTAACAAATTCTAGTATGGACGATCATCTAATGTGTTGGTGGACAGGCGTCCGAATAGTGGTATGAGATTAAAATTTCTAGGTGGTGTGGGTATAATTAGAGGTGCAAAAAATAATCAGTTAGAGATCTTTAACCAATTTTCGAATCGATCCTAGCTACCCGGTTATAAGTTATAACCGTTAGTTACTAACGTGGTTACTAACCGATCCTAACCACCAGCTACCCGGTTATAACCGTCAGTTACTAACGTGGTTACTCTAACCAACTAAATAAGCGGTTAGTACTACTTAAAAAATCTAGAAGTTAACTAGCCGTTGAGGATGAGATTCTAGCCGTTGGGGACCATTTTTTAACCATTTTAACCTCAGTTGTTAGTATATATAAGTATTGGGTGTGTTACTTTCATTACCCAACTTCTTTAGCTCTCAAAATCAATGAAAACATAAAACCGCTAAAAAAACGCTTACTTCTTTCCCTCAAAATGACAAGTTCAAGTGCTCAAAGTAATGCTTTCGCTGATCCTAGTCCTGCCAATGGGTCGACTGTGCTGAAATCGAACCAACCAAAAGAGGCCCCACGTTGTTTTGACATTTCGATTCGTATTTGTAATATATTGTCACGAACCACTTTGTATTTGTAATATTTAGTTTTTTATTTTTATATAATGTGTTTAATTTCATTTTTAAATAGTAGTAATCGGTTTCTAACAGGTTATTAACAATAACCAATTATACCAATAACCAGTTATTGTTAGTAACTAATTACTGATAACATAAATGTTCACGTATAGGTATAACAAAACCACTTAAAAAGTCTAATAAAGGTGGAGAGTCTATTCCTCGTATTAATCTCATCCTCGGAACTTAAGCAAAATGACTACTTTATATATTTTTCCTTCTACTTTAGCTTCCACATTCCTATACCCCATACTAGCATACCCTAAATTATGTGGGGAAATAAACTTAAACGCCATATTTAATTTTTCACTATTCATCGTAACCATAATTTTTATGAGAGGTTATCCGTAGAAAAATAGAAAATGGAATAAAAACAAATTAAAAGTATTATTTATCTGAAATAGATATCCGTGTGAGAAATGAGATGTGGGAGTTTAGAAAATAAAAAAATAAAGTTAATAAATTGATGACTTTTAGTTAACTTATATGATTGGAGACGAAAACGACTCTTAATCTTAATCCTCTTATCTTTAAGCTCGCATGCCAACTTTTTCATTCTCTTTACTAACACTTTAAAAGGGGGAAGACGTGGATCCGGCATGCGTTTTAGGTACCATCAAAGACCATTACTACATCGGTACCACCCAGGTAGACGGTATTTCGAATCCACACTGTTCCTTTCGTCCCGCTCATCACTTTTTTTTGCCACTTTGGTTTCTACTTTATGATATTTTGACTCTTTTTTCATTGAATACCCAACACGGAACTTTATCCTAGCCAAGATGAACGGAATCCACTTTTCATGCCTCACTTCTATAATTTATCTTTCACATCTTTACCGTCTCTACATGCTTTTCAACTAAATAAAATAAACAAATATATTATTTAACTTTTAAGTTATTTATTAATTTTTTTTAAAAGTTATTTATCTATGTATATAAAAGCTAATGGGTTCACATTAAACTTTTTACATTCTTATAGATTTATTATATACTAGGATAGAACTCGTATGTTATACGGGTTAAATCGTTAAAAATATATATATAATTGATAATTCATACATAATCTTCTTATTACATAAATAACGTATTACATTACATTAGATAAAAAACTAAAGTTATAATTAATAAGATGGATGTTCAAATGAGAAGTTTGGTTTGTGTAAGAAGGAATCTCAGACATTGGATCTTGATTTATAAAAAAGGAAGGAGATGTATTTTAGTGTTAGCCATCTTTGTTGACTTTTTATCTACCCCCTTTTTTAAACATTCATAACTTTCACATACGATATTATTTTTTTTTAAATTACACCATAAAAACGGACGTTTTTATCTTTAAAACCTGTATAGTGTTGCTATATAAAAAATTAAAAAATTAATCTTTCGATTATTGACACAATGTTCAGATCATTGTGTCAAAATGTCCAAATCATTGTGTTATTGTGTTTAAAAAAAATCCAGGGCATGTCTCTAATTGTATATTTGGAAAATGTAAGATAAACGTGATCATGTTTAGAAAACAATCAAACCCTCAATAGCGACTAACATGAATTATGAATTGACAAACTTGAGACTTTAAGTCTATATAGAAAGTTAGATGAGTATAAAGTTTTATCAAAACTATAATGAGCACAATCTAATTGTTGAATATAAAATCTAAATTATAATTAAAAGATTATAATGTTATCAACAAGAAAATGTTATGTTGATATACATTAGAAAACTTACAATCGTATTAGTCGCGATGTCTAAAAATATATCATGATTATAAAATAGGATATAATTTCCAATAAAAAAGAATTTATTAGGGAAAAAATTTGGGAGTGAAACTTTTATGAGAATGAATCAAGTGTTGACATGTGTCAATAATTGTAATTATTTATTAGAATAGGAAGATTTCATATTTTTAATATTTTATGGATTTTTTAAAATGACAAACACACATCTCTTCTCATTTCTAATTTCTAAATATACATAGTTGTTCACCCTAAGACTTGCATCCTTGACCTTAGGGAGAGACAACGTTATTACGTTGCGGATAAGGGCTTACAAGCCCTTCGGTTTTTGTCCAACGTTATTCATATACTTTCGCAGCTTATTCAAAGTTAACTAGATGATGTATTTAGCCATCAACTGATCAACATTTTTAGATTTTCGGATTCCTTTTTTGTGCAAGAGGCTCATATATGTATATGAGGGGGTTTGTTAAACTCTTTACCTTCAGATCATAGGACATAAATCTGTATTCCTTGTGTGTATTTACAAAGGAAGTTGAATGTTTTTGGCTTTTTGCCAACCAACAACTGAATTTTGGAAAAGATTGTGTAAAAATTTTGACATGTGAGAATAAGATCTGCTGATTCTGTTTTGACTTTTTAACACATTTCTGTCTCCCAAAAAGCTTAGGTTCTGAATTTGTTTATGGAGACCATATCTTATCTAAGTGATTCTTAAAACCCCAAACGGATGTCAGCAGTGAAAATGTATGTTCAAATCAATTCACTGAATCAAGAATACATTGATAATCACCCTCTATTTTACCAAAATTACTCAACAAGCATCTACTTTACTTGATACCCAAGCAATTAGACTTCTGCTATTGCTATATTCCAAAAACTGATTCACTAAAAATAAATCAAGGATACCAGATTCAACATCCCTGCTCACTTGTAAAATATTCATTAGTCTATAATCTCAATGCTGCAAATGATGTATTAAGTAAGCAAAAATAGATGTAAGATGAGTTGCACTTGGAGTCTTGAATTGACATGTGTGTTTTTTTACAATATTTAACTTGCCATGTCAATCTTTTGGACAACTAGACCAGACACTACAAAAAAACAAGATCATTAGTGACGACACTTTTAGCGGCAACTAGACTTGCTTCAGCCACCACTCCGCCTAGCAGCATCCTAGTTGTGGGAACGACTCTCACTGCCTGTGGTTCTTGTTGTCACTGTGGGTTAACCACAATGTTTTCTTTGTTGTTGTCAGTCATCATGATCCTTTTTAGTGTTTTTGTAGTTTTTAGAGTGTTTAAAGATGATGGGGAAGTAATGTAATAAACATAACACCTCCACCCTCTATTTATACTTTTTTTTTGAACGGCCTATAAATAAAAGAGAAAAAAACTAGCAAGAAGCTAGAAATACAAGAAATCAACAAAAGAATATACACCAAGAAAACCCCACAAAAACAGCTCAACCTCCCACTATATTTAACCCACTCCATCTACAGACACCCAAACCACCACTAAAAGGGGTAAAAACGGATCCATGACCGTTTTAAAACGTCCAAAAATTTCAAACGGCTATAACCATTCAAAACGGCTCTTAAAGGTTTGGGTATGAACCAGTTAGGTACCGACTTGGGCTAAATATAAGGAACCGGGCCGTAACAAATATTTTGAGACGTACACTACCCAGTTTCACAGTTTACCGGGTAGAAACCGATACGATTCCATAAAATTGGTTTCGATTTCAGTTTGAATATGTACTTCTAACACTATCCATTACAAGTCGAGAAGAAAATCCACCACTATATAACAAAACATCGAATCATCATGATAAAACATACGACCTCAATAAACTCTAAAGCTAGAAATCTCATTCTTCTATCTTTTAGCCTTGCTAAAAACGTAAATTAAAGGCATTCGAAGGATAAATATGTAAATACACAAGGAGTTGACTTTACATTTGCAACTTGCAAGTCTTCGCTCCAATCTCTACAAACCGCAGACTCACGCACCCATCTCCTTCCCCACGACTTTTACACACAAAAATAAAAAAATGGCGTCCGATGAAGGCAAGAACCCGGCTCTGGATCCGGATACGGATTCCCCGGGCAAACCGGGTCACCAATTCGCTCAATTCGCAGCAGGTTGCTTCTGGGGCGTGGAGCTGGCCTTCCAGCGACTCGAGGGCATCGTGAAAACGGAAGTCGGCTACTCTCAAGGTCAAATCCATAACCCTAATTACAATCAAGTCTGCACCGGAACCACCAAGCACGCCGAGGTCATTCGGGTCGAATTCGACCCGTCCGTTTGCCCCTACACCAACCTACTCGCCCTCTTTTGGTCTCGCCATGATCCCACCACCCTCAATCGTCAGGTATACATCTAATTTTGATGATAATGAGTATAACAGCTTTAAATTGGGGATTATGATTTATGATTGTATTTGAATATATTATTATTATTAGGTATGGTATTTGTAAGATAATGAAAGATTCTAATGAAAGAGTGGATTGATATTGTTGATATAACTGAGGTTACAATATATAGGAAATACTGAAATCCTTATTAACTTAAACCGGGGCCGTGGAGTACACTAATAAACTTAATATATCTTATGGTACAATACTATTATTATTATTATTAAGGTTAAGCCCACGGCCTGGTTAGGTTTTAGGGTTTCATTACGATCTCTATAAATTGTAACCGACCGTTATTTGGTTATTTCAGTCTTTTATATTCTTACAGATTGCTAGTAAAATGTGTGTTTTTGTTCTAGGGTGGTGATGTGGGTAGCCAATATCGATCAGGGATATATTTCTATAACGAAGAACAGGCTCGTTTAGCAAAGGAATCATTGGATGAAAAACAGAAAAATTTCAAGAACAAGATTGTGACTGAAGTTCTTCCTGCCAAAAGATTCTACAGAGCAGAGGAGTACCACCAGCAGTACCTGGAGAAGGGTGGCCGCCAGGGTTCGAAACAGAGTGCTGCGAAGGGGTGCAACGACCCGATCAGGTGCTACGGGTAACGTTTTACGTGTTTTTTTTTAACAATAAAAACCAGACTTATGTTGGAGAATGATTTTATTTTGTTGCAGATATGTAACCTATCTATGTTTGTGAGTAAAATGAATCTTTATTAAATGATTTGATGATCATACACCATACTACCATAGAATATTAATATTAGAATATTGTAATTACATCAGGTGTCTGAATTTAGGTGATTTAGAGTTCATCTTTGGGAGATGTTGTAAGAGATGGTTTAGGGTTGTCTGCAGATTTCTTGATAGGATAAGAGGCTTCCATTGCTATGCCACAAAGCCCTGTTTTATCAGATATGTCTCTTTGCATCCTAATGTATCCTTTCTCGCCCCATTCGCTCCCCCATGAATTCTTCACTATCCAGTACTTGGTTCCATCTAGAGTTGTGCCGTATCCAACGGCTGCCACTCCATGATCCAGTTGTGTCCCGCACTTTCCGGTAAAAACTCCCTGTTACATCACAGAAAAGAACCATCTTTACATTTGAATATTTTTTATTCTTTCAAGTTTCAAGATTTTGTTCATAAAGAACACATTTTTACTTCTGAACTCTCTAATCAGTTATCGAGTTTCAAGAATCTGTGTACAAAGAACATCTTTGAAACTCAATATGTTGTTTCAAGTTTCAAGATTTTTTCATAAGAACCCACTTTTTCATTTGAATTTTCTATTGAAATATGTTTTTTTTTCAAGTATCAAGAGCATGTTGTATTACCTCTGAATAGAACTGGAAATCTTCACCTCCAGCATCAATGGCAACAGCAACAGGCTGGTGAGCTACTGCTTTCATTAGCGATCCCTCATCATTTTTAGGAACATCCTCATGTCCATCAATCGACACCACTGCCGCATTCTCCTGAGGAAGAAAAAAAGTCAAATCCGTATAATATATGGTCAACTTGACTGGAGATCTAGTTTACACATACAAAGTTGTACCTTTTTCGAATCACATCTCCCGTCTGCAGCCGTGTAAGGATAATAATCTTCCTTCGTTAGACCACCTTTCTTTTCGATAAAGTCAAATGCTAAGTCCATTAGTCCTCCATTGCAACCCTGATTTTCTGATGTGTCACAATCGATAAGTTCTTGCTCCGACAAAGGAACTAGTTCTTTTGTGTTGATCTGGTTTATTCCTTCGACTGCCACGACAGTTGAAAACGCCCAACAACTTCCTGTAATACAAACATGAAACGATTAGAAAGCGTGAAACTTGTACTCAATACATGGTTCATTTTTACTCTTTAGTAAAGATTTACCACATTGCCCTTGATCTTTGACAGGGGTGACTGCCCCTTTCTTTCTCCAATCGACCGAAGTAGGGACACTCTCGACATCTGCATACATGAATGTCTTGTTACCAATTCGGTCTCCTTTAAGCGCCCTATGGTGCTTAATCTTGGAACCGGCATACACGCTCCTGAACTCATAGTTAGTCATATCCGCAAACTTATTAAGTTTAAGCTTGTAAGGTTTGTCCATTTTGTTAGTTTCATGAACATGTAGCACATTGGACTTGAACACATTGAACCGCCTCTGCTTCTCGTGGTGGTTTTCCGCCGCTTTGTGATGGCTCCGCCACCGCTCATACATACCCCACAAACCATCCTCCGTTTCAAGCTCCTTTTCATGGAAGTCGAAGCTCCACGCAACGCCTAAAACCAAAGATAAAGAAAGTGAGACGAAAAGAAACTTGCCGATCGCCATTTGACTGATTTCTTGCTGGATTTATGATGGGTTTTGGAAAAAGATGATGAAAGTTGGGAACTTGAAGGGTGGTATATATAGAGGAAAGAGTTAAGAGTGGTTTAGGAAGAGTGTTGAGTTGATCGATCTTGATATGATTACAAGATGATCAAGGTGGATGGAACGGTTGCTTATGGGCATGAACAACCATCTAGATTCAATAATGGAGGTGTAGAGAGAGAAGATTGTGTGTGATACTGAAATTTAGCATAAAGTCGACCAAAATGGCAAAGTTTAATGGTGATCGAGTGAGGATGGGTGAGATTTTGGTGACATATGCATGGTATACACGTTAAGGTGGGTGCAAATGGTATTGGTTTTCTCCTTTTTTTTTTGTTATGCACTTTTAGTTTTTCTTGTTCAATATACCATTTTTAGCTTTTTTTTTGGTTGCTTCAATCTTTAAATCACCTTTTGGGGGATGCTTTCTTGCGTAAAACAAGAAAAAATGATTTTTTTTTCCTTCTTTTTTCCTTATAATCATGGTTTTTTCTCAAACCTAATAGTTTAATAAATTTGTAAGACACTTGTCTGTATTTTTAGCTAAGACTATTCGTAGTGAGCGTGAAGGAAAAAAAGTTGGCACCCACATAGCGCCCCTACACCGTCCCATTTTCTTAATTTGTAGATCTTTGTATTAGTCGATATATATTACATATGTATTAGTCACGACTGAAAAATCTATAAACTAATACATATGTAACTCTCACGGCTGAAAGATCTATAGATTAAGATCCATTTTTTTAAATGTTGTTTATAAAGTATTATAGAGAAATTTAAGAATCACGCTAAGATAGCCGTAAAGCGGTTAAAATCAGCTTGGCGGGATGCTCGACAATATTTGGTAAAATGAGAGAATTTGGTGAGTGGAGAATGCCCAAGGAGCAAGCTTTGGCTGGTCAATTTAGCAGTAACTGAATACGTCGTTAAAACTGAGGTGCAAGGGGAAAGACTCAAAGAAACCCAAAAATATAAACTGATCTATTTTTTGCACATGAAGATGTTATATCTGCTTTAGCAAGTAAGTGGGCACCATTCATTTTAGGTATTTCAAATTTCCAGGCTTTTTAAGGCTGTAAGCTTAAATCTTTTTAGTCAATTTATCTGTTTGTGTTCATGGTCTTTTTGCAGAAACTAAAAGCTTACTCAATTTAAGGTTCACTAGGTACAATCATAACACTTTAAATTTCTATTATTGAACTTTCTAATATGATATCTATGACATAATTCAACATATAACATAATTCAAGACCTGTTGATGAATTTTTAGGTGGAGACACACCAATGTTTGGGCCGATTAGTCCCAGTGAAAACGATTTGTATGAATAACTTTGTTCCCTCAACTTTGCAAGCAAAGTGAGAGGAATAGAATTGGGTTCTATAAAGAAGCAAATCGAAAGCACAAAAGTTTTAAAATATAGACAAATGGTGAGTGTTAAATCTTGTTGTCACTTGTGCCTGAAAGAAGCGAAACAAGACTTCATTGTTTTTTATTTGACTAATACATATGTAATATATATCGACTAATATAAAGATCTACAGATTAAGAACCACTTTCTTAATCTATAGATCTTTGTACTAGTCGATTTATATTACATATGTATTAGTCACGATTGAAAGAGCTACTGACTAATACATATGTAACTCTCACGGCCGAAGGATCTCTAGATTAAGATCCATTTTCTTAATGTGTAGATCTTTGTATTAGTCGGTATATATTACATATGCATTAGTCAAATAAAAAATAATGAGGTATTGTTTCGCTTCTTTCAGGCACAAATGACAATAAGATTTAACAATCACCATTTGTTTATATTTTCAAATTTTTGTGCTTTCGATTTGCTTCTTTGCAGGACCCAAATCTATTTCTCTCACTTTGCTTGTGAAGTTGAGGGAACACAGTGATTCATTTAAATTGTTCTCACTGGAACTAATCGGCGCAAACATTGGTGTGTCTTCACCTAAACAAATCATCAACAGGTGTTGAATTATGTCATAGATACCATATTAGAAAGTTCAATAATAGAAATTTGAAAGTGTTCTCTGATTGTACCTAGAGAATTTTGAAGTGAGTAAGCTTTTAGTTTCTGCAAAAAGACCATAAACACAAACTGATAAATTGACTAAAAAAATTTAACCACTACATATTTGTTCGTGCTTAAATCGGTTTTTTAGAAACCTTTATGATATGTCAACTTAAGTTATGCCGGATTTTGACAGAACCAGTTACAGTTTCATACCAGTTTTGAGTGGGCTGGCCACTTCCAAACAAATTTTCATACTTTATTTAAAAATTAAATTAATATTTACCTCAATGTGCATAATATAATATTTAAAACTGTGAGAAAAAGCCCATTTTATTAATAACCAGGCCTAAGCAAGCCCATAAATTTTCGAAACGGATCGACTTTCTAAAACCAAAACCATGATCTGGTTTTTGAGCTACAGTAGCTCAAAGGGCTTTCTAAAACCAAAACCATGATCTGGTCATGGTTTTTGAGCTACAGTAGCTCAAAGATCCGCGCTCTAGGTGTCAAAGCCGGCCAAACCGGACCTTTAAGAATTATTCTCGAGCCCAAATCTTATGCTCACCTCTAAACATGAGTTCATGTCTTTACTCTTTATGCACTTGAAGAGTATAAAAACTTCACAAAGTTGATTACATTTCAAATTCTCATCAACATCCAACTCAAACCAGGACAACATTTTGAACCCCTACTAACAAACAAAGACACAAATTAAACCCCACCACCACCCTCCTTTCCACTACACTTTCTGTAATTTTACAACCTTTCTATACTAACTTTGAATTCTGTCAATACAATCCACACTCATACGGGGCCATTCGAGTTTGATATCCGTACTACTACGTGGCTTTTCAATGTACTCGACACTCCTTCGTGACCTCTCCATATGCTCATAGGGTATTCTCAGCTTTCCAACTTTATCATCGTTCACATCAAACTTCAAAGCAAAGGGTTCAAGTTCATTAATGAAATCCAAATGCTCCATCTTGGTGGTGCTTTTTCTTGGAGCTTCAAAACAATCAGTACTCTTTCTCCTACCAAAATGGTGGTGGTGGTGGCGGGTGGTTGTTGACTGGTCAACGCTTTTTCTTGAATTGTTGTTCCTCTGTGATGATGATGTTTTGTCAATAGCAGATATGAATTTCTTCAGGTGTTTGATGTATTCTGGATAGAGCTCTAAGTTACAGTGTTTCCCTCCTTTGATCCACAACGGTTCGTATTTCTCTTGGCATAGTTCCCAAAGTTGTTTCCCGTGAGAACAATCAACCACCTCATCGGAAGTTCCCTGCAAGTTGTTGACATGATGATGGTCAATGGTCAGGTCAAACGACGAATTAGTAATAATGGAAACGGATAATCGTCTAATAAACAATAAGTTTACAAGCTCAATTATTGTGCTAAGAAACAAAATGACTAATCCTGGACAAACTTGACTTTTTGGTCAAATTTGGACTTGTGTTACCTAACCTAACATGCCTGATTTTGACATCTTGACAACCTCTCTGTGGGGCTTCAAACAAAGTCCTGATTCCTATCTTTATGGCAATATTTAAAGTTTTAAATAGAGTTAAGAAACATAATGCTTACATGGATGACAAGAACAGGACATTTCACGGATTGAATTTTATCAATGTTCTGCACAACACAGATCAAGAATCGTAAGCACAAAGAACGATAATTTATCAGAAAAACTAAATGAATTTGTACCTTATAGATGTCAAACCAATATGTATGCTTAACAGGGTACATGACTCTCAGACCGGATAATATAGGACTATGCAAAACAACAGCTCTTAATCGAGGTAAACGAGCAGCAAGATTCACAGTGGGCCCACTCCCGACAGATTGGCCATAGAGGATGATATCTTCTTGCTTTGTGTTGTAGCTCTCTTCTAGACACTTATATGCAGCTTCAATATCTGCATATGTGTGGTGCTCACTTGGCTGCACAAAAAGCCGTTTCAGACTCGTTTCTAACACACGAACTTGGTTAAAAATCATCAGGGAAGTTCAATATATTATTATGCACCTTTCCAGAAGACTGCCCGTATCCAGAGTAATCATACCTGCAAAAAGACTCGGCAATCTAGCTTTTGAATATACAATAAAGTCACACAACCATAAGTAAATAGTTAAATATTGTGACTCCATAAACCTTGGATAAAATTTTAATTTTCGCATGATGAGATTGAGAATTAAAGCAAATGCAGTGATTTGGGCTAAAGTGCTAAACAAATCCAAGATTTTACCAACTACCAACTTTATGAACACTTAACAATTGCTAGGTTTCAACCGTAAACAAACAAACATACCTAGTAAAATCATAGTAAAGAGGCTGATCCAAGATATATGAGAATTTGAAAGCAAACTTTAAGATATTTATGGATTTTAATTTGACCATATTTAGAAAAAATTAATGTTGTTAATTCATACATTTGTGTTCAATTTCCCCTTAATTAGTTCTATAATATTGCTAATAAAAGATCAATCTATCACAGTAAAGAGGCTGATCCAAGATATAATGTCGTTAATTCCTACATTTGTGTTCCCAATTTCCCCTCAATTAGTTCTATAATAATGCTAATTAAAAGATCAATTCTATCTTTTATGTGGGAATTGAGCCCCAAATAACAACACAATTCAAACACTGGGCCTGATTATTTCAATTAAAGACTAATTCAGCAGAAAAAAATCAGTAATTTCTGATTGAAAAAAATTAGGGCAAAACGATTAGTACTAACCCCATGAGATTAACTTTGAGGTGAATGCTCAAATCAATGAACAGTTCGTACATCTGACCGATATCTGCAGCATTCCCATGGGAATAAAGTACGGTGCGAGTGGCCATAGGGTACCTAACGTACACCGCCACGATCTTATTCCCCCGACGAGTAGGCAGCTTCAAAACGTCGACGTTTTCACGGTGAGGGAACCTGTCGAGGAGCAACAGCCCGCTTGATTTCTCGGTAATCACCTTATAGAAAGGTGGATTGGGTGGGAAAAATGCCAACTTGGACGCCATTGATGACGTCACACCTCCCATCTCCGGCGTCCTTTTTTTTTCTCTGGAAGAGGGTTTGATTGTGGGGGTGAAGTGAGGTGATGGAAATGGGATCTGGGGGAATTTTGAATGGAGGTGCGATTGAAGATTTGGAGAAAGAGGGGGGAGTGAGGTGAGGTGATGGTTACCGGTGAAGAGACGACGGATACGAAGATAATATATATTCCTTGCTTTTAAATTTGGTCTGTGAGCTGTGAATTGTGAGCCAGAAAGAAAGAAAGAAGCGTCAATAAAACAAAGGAGTCATTCAAAAACAAGACAAAAACAAAAACAAAAACAAAAACAT